>OY744481.1:319509044-319905064 GCA_963556165.1 Tipula helvola
CGGCGGTTGGATCGGGAGGTACCGGGTTCGAATCCCTATAGGGGCGGGATGCAAAAGGGATTTTTCATCATCTGATTACGATCGGTGATGATGATGAACACATCTATGACCCCCTGTTGAGAGTGCGGAATCCAAAGGCCGACCCACCTTTCATGTCAGTACTATAGGCTGGCATGAAGCAATGCAATGTGCAGGTGGTTTAAACAAAAGCGGGTCTATAGCCGTACGTCCTCAAGTTGGCTGGTAACGGCGTAAGGTAGGACGTTAAAAGGGAACTGCAAAAGAGTTGGGAGTGCCTAGAGCCCCAGAAAAAATTGCAGAGATAGAGACAAAAAAAAAAAAAAAGATATACATGTGTACAAATATATGTCCAAAAACCTAATTTATCTAAAATCTCAATTTTGTCCAAAAATTTTACAGTACACTTGCATAAATTTGTGTCCAAAAAAAAAAGTATCCAAAAACTTCACACCGGTCTATAAATATACAAAAAACCCGTGGAATTCGACACATTTTTTTTATTTTTTTGCCTAGTTAGACATGGATAGCCGCAGCAAAAAACTCAAATTATTAAAACGGAAATCCAGAGATTATTTTGCTTGTAGATAATTTTAAATTACGTAAGACATCCATAATTTGATTCGAGTTAACTTTTGATTTGAACGATATATGTATACGCGCGCGAATTGATTTTTAAAAAGTGTTACAATTTTGATTTTTTTTTTTTTGTATGTACGTACATACATACTATATATTATGAACATATGATTACGCGATTACCATAATTGCGAAAAAAAAATTTTTGTTTTGCCAAAACGAATTTCTAATTCACACACAAAACAGCTTAACACATAAATATTTGGTTTATTGTTTTGGTTGTCATTGTAACAAAAAAAAAAAAAAAATCAATTTAAGAAAGGTTTTTGTGTTTCATTTTGCAATCAGTTTATTTTGGGTATATGTGCCAGACTGTGTGGACCAATATGTTGTGGACCGTATATAAGCGTAAAGCATTCATACGAGTCTTAGTGTAAACAAATCAATTAACAATTACTACGCGTATTCCGCAGCGGTGATATAATCTTATTTCACTATACATAGGTACAATTTAACAAAATTACTGTTTGGCATTTATACACAATATACAAAAACGAACACGAGTAACAAGATGTACGTGCATGCGCGATGAAGTTGATTGAACTCGATTAAATGTGTTTGATAATCAATATATGGATTTGTAACTTACCTGAGTTGAATTGCATATCGCTCGTAAAAATAATATCGAACGCGATTAATGTGACGACGTTCAGATATTTGAATAACATTATCTAACGATGGTATTTGGAGTAATTAAATGCGCGCGATCGTTTGTTTATCTAGAGTTAGATAAAACGTTTGGTAAATATAAAATTCGGCCACTGTTTCGGTTGTATAGAATTTTAAATTTGATTTCTCATTTTAAAAGAAGACTGTTCGCTAATTAATTAGATAATAATGTAACTATTAATATGTTGCACCGGGGTTAGGTGCAACTCAAATCAAAATTTTAAACAATTTTGTTCGAAATTCCAAATGAAGTTTTTCGATAAAAACGTGAAAAACAATTTTTCCCAAGCTCTATTTTAATATTTGTCAGCGGTTGCTAATTCTTACCGGAAGATATTCGGACAAAAATAATGTCGGATTTACGACATACTATACATTTATATTTTGCTGCACAATTCTTATACTATTGGTACAAACGGAGCAATTTCTAAAAATAAACTCAATTTCCCTGAAATCTCTTGAGACCTAAATCGGTCTAATGGCCTAAATAAATTTCGAAACACACTTTCTGGGGATATTCATCAATTAAAGCGATCATTACTCTTGATCACTTGTCACTAAAAATTGTGAAAGACCAAAGATTTTTACAGCTGCCCATAAGAGATTCAGCTTTCGGCTCCAAAATCTACGGCCGACCAATTATGTGGCGACAAAAAAAGCGAATTTTGCATTGAAAGTTGATGAGAATTTTTGATCCTTCCAGAATACTGGCTCTAATGTTTGCTTTAAGGCAAAGATCTTCCAAAGCACTGATTTGTGGGTACTCTAACACAGCTGGGCTCATTCATTATCTCAAAATTATCATTTTGACTAGAATTCTACAACCTGCTACAATGAAATTGTGCTTTTTCAAAAAGCTTATCCATCGTAACCTTGTAACCTTGCAGATCCTGTTAAAGTTAACCGCAAGTAAAAAGTCGATAATGCAGATTACGTTATTAACATTCCGGCCGAAAATAAACAAATTTGAGGTTATTAGACGAAAGCTGTAAATAGGATAAATGGATTATAGTAAAAGATTTTGTAAATAGTCTTACGTCGAAAACTTTGTTTAACCTAGTCGCGAAAAATATCGGAAAATCGGAAGAATTCACAAAATGGGAATAAAATCAACCTCTACAGTGTAAATCTGAAGTTGAGTCGTTTTTATTGGATTTGTAAATAGATATCGCAGGAAAATAATTCAGTTCAAGATTCTCGTGGGAAATCTCGAAAAATTCGATTTTCCAAAAATCAATTGAAAATTTGTAAAAAATCAGCCTCAAAAAAGAAAACTTTAGATTTCTAATTTTTGACGTTCCACTTTAGATTAGACATTAGATTTTATAATTTAGACTTTCGGTTTCCGACTTTGCGCATTAGATTTCGGCTTTCGACTTAGGCATTAGATGTTAGATTTTAGACTTTAGTCGGGCTTACAACTTTAAACTGTGTATTTTAGAATTTAGACTTAAGACAGTAGGCTTTAGACCTTTAACTTTAGACTTTAATATTTAGACTATAGACTTTAGATTTTAGGATTTAAAATGTATGGACTTTATTACGACTTTAGACTTTTTATTTTCCACGATCGACTTTAGACCTTAAACTTCCAACTATACATTTTGGGCATTCAACTTTTGATTTTACACTTTAATCTTGTAATGTTGTACTTTAAACTTTAGATTTTATAATTTAGGTTTCTAATTTTAGACTTTTGGTTTAATTAAGACTCTAGTCTTTATAATTTAGATTTTAGACTTTAAATATTAAACATTAGACTTTCAATTCGTAACTTTAGAATTTAGACTTTAAACTTTAGTCTTCAGAATTAAGACTGTAATTTTTAAACAATAGATTTTGTTTAGACTTCAGACTTTATGCTTTAGACTGTAGATTTTAAACATTAGACTTTCAATTAACGGTTTTTTACTTTATTTTTTAAATTTCATATTTTAGACTTTAAAATTATAATTTACATTCTCAGTTTCTCCCTTTTGGTTTTAGACTTTCGGTTTTCGAGTAATAAGGAATCAGATTTTCCAGCTGATGATGAAATATTATGAAGTAATCCAAAAATTCTTCTAACGGTTTTGAGTACTTTTCCAAATTGGATCTGTCAATTGAAATCCACTGACTGATGATAAATTAACATCCTCGTAGTTTTTTTTCCAGAAAAGCGTTTTTCAAATATTCTCGAAATAAATTTAATCCTGGACAATTCTCGCATTTTAGAAGATAACGTGTCGGCTTAGGCTCTGGACATAATATATGTAGATGAAATGCAATCTTGGTATTTCGATATTTCTCCATTTGTAATAGTTTCTATTTTGGGCTCCATAAATAATCAATTTCACATTTTGATATATTGTACAAGCACACACTGTATGCGTCCACCGTCCACTGTTTCTTGGTTGCACACAGTTTTTTTGGCGAAGCAAGCAAAATTGGAAAAATTCAATTTTTTTTTTACTCGTCGTGCTGATGCAGAATCTTGTAGCCCTCGTAACATTCTTTTAATGTATTTAACATTGGACGTTTCTGAACTTTAACTTTTTCTATAGTTAAGCAATTGTTTTTCCCAGGGATTGCCCTACTTGGCTTCATCATCGTTATAATAATCTCTCACTGATTGATTTATTTCATCGCTGATTCATTTTCCAGTTTTAGATACAGGGAGACCAAGTGGACCGTACGTTTCCTGAATGTATTTAGCTTTATGCACCAAGTATTGTGGTGTGTTGAACTCCTGTTGAATTTGTTGTATGGTTAGTGACTTCGGCAGTGTAGTCAGCAGCTGTATCTTATCACAATTTTTATCCAATTGTTTAAATTTGCTTTTCAGTTACTTCATGAATTCGTCATATAAATTAGCATTGCGTTATCCATTGATTGATTCACAAGGGGCTCGATTCCAGGAATCAAAGATGATGATGTTCATGGTACTATTGCCGCTAAATTGATTATATTTTGTTGTTGATGCTGTTGCCTAGCTACTAATTGACTTCATCTCATTGATGTTTTGAAGGACGTTCGCATTTTGTATTTGGCATTCTTCACTATCATTCCTAATGAAACTTATTTTAGAATCTAATGCAGTTGATGACGATTTCGGCATAACTGCCTAACTTGATGGTAAAGAGATTGGTGATGTCTCTGTTTCAATTTTTCAACAAATCGTTAATAATTTGCCAAAAAGTGATTACTCTAAAATTTGAACAAAATTTTCGCGTGCCGCGCCTGAATTAATAAAAATATTTTTGCTTCAAAATTTAAATTTAAATTCTGGAAAATGAAGATTTAATCTTACTTTTCCAGAATTTCATGTTGAAATATTCTGGAAAATGGAGATTTCCATTCTAATTTTACTAATAAATCTCTATTTTCCGGAATTCTGAATTTCCGTTTTCAAGCAGAAATGTTTTTATTAATTCATGTGCGCGTCATACCTGCCAAATTTCATCACAATCAGTTCAGAAATAGCCAATTTACAGGCTAATTGGCCATATTCCAAAAATGTATCCAAAATCATTTAAAAATTCCATTTACATGTACCTGTCAAATTGATAATAGATTTTTTGATTAAACATACATTTGCCATTCAGTTTGTTTTGTCATATGATATTTGCCAAATATCGATACGATCATTAATATCGAATGATTGATCATTAATTCTATAAAATCTCTCACGAAAAGACACGAAAATAATCTCAAAGGGCTCTATTAATCTCGAATAATCTTAGAAATATGCATAATCTAGAAAAATCTCGAAATTCTCAATAAATTTCCAATATTTAAGAAAATCTTGAATTAACTAAAAATTCTAGAATCTAGAATTACCTTAAAAATCAAGAAATCACTAAAAATCTCGCATAATTTGTAATAAATAGATTTCATCGTTACGCCACAAGACTTTATGTGACAAGCCAGAAGAGATCCTTGAGATTATTTGGGCAAGTAATCCAGATCTTCCAACGAAAGATTTGAAGATTGTCAAACAGGAGGAGGCTAAAGAGGGCTTCAGAATGGCAATCATGCTACTCAATAAGGAGGCCCTTACTCCCCTGTCAGAGACAAAGGGAGTGATCTTCTTCGGTTTCGGGTCGATCACTCTTAACGTCTTTAAAAAAGATGAGGTAGGCATGCGCTCGGAGGACGGGCCGGGGGAGGACGTCGGATGGACCCAGCGGGAGACGGTCGAACAAGCGCATGAGGTTACAGTAGATACTGACGTGGAGCTGCTATTGGAGAACGGCAGCCTTCTCTCGCTTCGATCCGATGGGGACACCCCATCGAAATCTGAAGGAAGGGTGACTGGACATGACGTTTAAGGCAGCGAAGCGTTAACTACGGGAGGTGACACGGCGGATACTAGCGGCCCCCCGGGGGAAGGTAGCATTAGCCTGAAACAGGGAATGCATGAAGAGGTAAGTGAGATAATGCACGATGATTAACGTTGTGCAGATTAATCTTCACCATACGAAGGCTGCTTCGGCGGCTCTCGTTTTAAGACTGGCTAGATCAGGAGAGGAGCTAGTGTTAATCCAGGAACCTTGGATTAACAAAAACAGGATCAATGGCCTTAATGTGAAAGGGTATACAACTTTGTACTCAAGTAACTCTGAGAAGATTAGATCTTGCAAAAGAGATCCCGCCGGATAACCTGGGGGGCCTGATCCGAGTAGCAAGGATGTGATCCTCGCCTCGGATACTATTCTTCAGTTGATTAGGGGTTGGAGAGTGGCGAAGGAGCACTCATTCTCTGATCATCAATATATAAAATATAACCTCAACATTCACCCGGTTACCCAGAAGCCCTTCAGGAATCCTAGAAGGACAAACTGAGAGAAATATGGGGGGGTGTTGGAGGAATTATTGCCGTCGGAAGTTCCCGGACTTCCGGAGACAGTGAAAGAATCGAATTGCATTGTGGATGTTGTCACAAAAGCCTGCAATCTTTCCTTTAATGCTGCCTGCCCCCTGATAAAGCCAAGGGGCAGGCAGAAACCGACATGGTGGTCCATGGAGTTGGAGACCTTTCGGAAGACGTTTAGTAAAAGCTTCTCATTGATACCCACTTTCCGGGAAGCTTTGATGATTCTATGGAGCCTGGAAGTCATTGAGGAACATCTTCAATAGACGTGGGGGGCATATTGGATAGGGAGCGGATCCGGTGGACGATGCAGGGATTTAAGCCTTATAAATCGGCGGGTCCGGATCGGATTATACCAGGAGAGATCCAAAAGAACTCGGCAGTCATCCTCCCCTGGCTAGAGGTTATCTTCATGTCTGGTACTGGTCTATATTCCTAGGAATTGGACAGAGGTCAAAGTGGTCTTTATCCCGAAATCGGGAAAGAGCTCACATGCTCATCCAAAGGACCTGAGGCCTATAACTCTATCATCCTTTCTGCTGAAAAAACTGGAAAGTTTAGTATATGTTTTTATTCGATCAAGAATTAATCCCAGGAATTGGGCAATGTCGCAGCATGGGTACTGTAAGGGAAAGTCAGTGGAGACAGCTCTGCACGATCTAGTACGCACGATTGAGAAGTCAATTTACTCGCAAGAGATTTGCATGGTAGCATTTCTCGATATTGAGGGTGCTTTTAATAATGTAAAAACGGAGGCGATCATGGAAGGATTGTCTTTTTTGAAGGTGGACTGCTCTATAAGTATGTAGGTTAATAAATCAGATGCTGGTAAGCAGGACTATTACCTCGGAGCTGGGAGAGTCCAAGATTAGAAGACGGGTGGTTAGAGGAACCAAACAAAGAGGTGTAATGTCCCCCATTCTTTGGAGTGCACTGATTAATGGATCGCTGCTGGAACTATAGAGAGAGAGGGGATAGAGGTTGTAACATATGCTGACGATGTAGCGATAGCTGTCTCAGGCAAATATCTAGATACGATTATGGATGTTATGCAGAATGCACTCCTGATTGTTACGAAATGGGCCAAAAAGTGTGGATTGGGGATTAACCCGTCCAAAACAGAGCTGGTACTATTTACTAGGAAATATAAAATTCCGGTGGTTAGCCCTCCTATCATAAACGGCAGCGGACTAGTTTTTGCTGACCGAGCGAGATTTCTGGGCATAATCTTTGATAGTAAGCTCAGCTGGAAGCCTAACACTTTGGAAAGAGTGAATAAGGCTATTATAGCCTTATACTCGTGTAGGAACGCTATAGGTAAGAGATAGGGCTTGAAACCGGAGCTGGTATACTGGCTCTATACCGCCGTGGTAAGACCTGTGCTAATGTACGGGGTGGGCGTTTGGTGGCCAGCTCTGGATAAGGTAACATATAGAGGTTTGATGGAGAAAGTGCAAAGAACGGCATGTATATGCTTATAGGCGGGGCACTTAGGACAACACCTACACGCGCTTTAGAGGTTATGTTTCACATTATTCCAATCGACCTTCATGGTAAACAGATGGCAGCCAACGTGGCTACGAGACTCTCGGCTGTCTCTCAGTGGAAGTGTCTTCAGGGGGACACTCGACGATAGGTAGACGCTAGCGAAGAACTGGCGAATCTGGATTATATTAAACCAACGTTGTGCTTCATAAAGGTTTCCGGACCATCTGTTCTTCAAGGGAATCCTGGAGAAACGGATCAATACTGGAAAAAGAGGCGTTGCAATTTTTCACGGACGGCTCGAAGCTAGACGATAAGGTAGGAGCCTGGGTCGTCTGTGAAAAACTTAATGTTAATATTTCTATTCGTCTCCCTGACTACTGCAGTGTGTACCAGGCTGAAGTGGTGGCGATCGGGGAAGTCATGACATGGTTGAAGCATAATGTGGTATCCGTGAGGGATATCGCAATTTATGTGGACAGTCAGGCGGCGGTCAAGTCACTAGGGGCAGTTTGTCTGAAGTAGCGAGTGGCGCTGGATTGCCGATCATCTCTTAATGAGACGAGCGAGTATTTCAGCATCCAGATAATCTGGGTCCCGTGTCACTCGGATGTCACGGGGAACTGCACGGCGAACGAACTAGCTAGGTACGGTACGACTCTCCAGCTGCAGCCGGAAAGGGTAGGTCTGGGGAGGCCTATGGCAGTGCTAAAATGGGCGCTCAGTAAAAAGGCAATCGCCTTGACAAATGAGAGGTGGATCAACACTCTCACGTGCAGGGTAGCAAAGCAGGTTTGGCCAAAACTGGACTTGCGGCGTTCCAAGGTATTAATATTCCTGGGAAGACAAGAAATAGGATGGGTCATAGGGATAATGACAGATCACTGCCTTTTTGGGGAACATGCGAGAAGGCTGGGGATACAGAAGAATGACTTTTGTAGAAGTTGCATGGACGAAGGGATGTAGGAGACTTTGGAACACTTCCTATGCTCATGTCCGGCGCTATCATACAAAAGGCATAAGTACTAGGGTGTGTACGATAGGGACAGCCTTTCGGAACTCGCGGACTGTGGAGTGCGAGATATTTTACGCTATATAAGTGACTCTGGTTGGTTTCAACGGGAGTAACGGGGAGATGGGATCCTGTGGTATCACAACGGGCCACTGCTGGCCTAAGTGTGCGATATCAGCCACTTAACCTAACCTAACCGATTACGGCAGAATAATTCAGGATAATGGTGAAAATGTGAACGTGAAAGATGTGTCGCAATGGCTGGAAGAAGATTGTTATATAACGGACAATCGGTTATAACGGATTGCCCTCGTCTGAATTAGTCCGTTCGAGGTTTTACTTATGTACATATTTAAATTTTTCTTGAATATGAGTATGCTGTTTTCATCATTTCTGTGGTTTTTTTGAGAAACTATGATAGTTAACTGCGTTTTGCTCAATTTTGAGTTATGAATGAAAATCATCCTAAAATTTTGAAAATTTTCAGATAACTTTGCCAAATTTTCCAAATTTCCCTTAATTTCCCCAAAAAGAATTATTGAAAGTGAATAACTGCTTCAAAAAAATTAATATTTTTATTAAATAAAAAGATAACTCATGTTATTACTATATTAGTTAAATTTATATAATTTTTTTTTTTCAATGAACTTGTTATAATAAGATATATATTTGCTATAAAACAAAAAATGTTTTTTTGAAACTATTTCATTTTATTAAATATAAATAATTTCAATTACCGACTTGTTATGAAATAAAAAAAACGTAAGTTGCACATATTATATTAAAATTCTTGTGATATAAAAAAATATTATGTTTTTCATAACCCCACTTTTAAATTTTGTTTTATATTGTTAATAAAATACGTTTGTAATTCTTGAGTATGTAGCAACGTCGGTAATAATATTATTATGGATACATAAAAATAATTATGTTTATTCGATTTTCATTCAAACTTTTTAATTTACGCAAAAATTTTGATTTTTTAAAACTAGTTATCTTTACTTAAATATATACAAAGTGCCTCTTGTTTGTTAATAAAACTAGCTATCTGCAGATATCGACTTAATCTGAATTTAAATTTGCGATTTAATTTTATCTGACATTTTTCAAAATTTTAGAATGATTTTCATTCATAACTCAAAATTGAGAAAAACGCAGTTAACTAGTTTCTCAAAAAAACCACAGAATTGTATCTGCACAATAATCTACAAGCAACGAGAAAACGAAATAAAAACAGGTTTTTGTAAAAATTGGATTGGTTTAGGGATGAGCATAATGAACGTGTTTTACGTTTATTTTTCATTCTTGACATTTTATTAATGAAATATGTAAGTAAAAGTAATAGCGCCTTAGTAATTGAAAAATTTAAATCAAGCTAGTTTTTAATGTCAATCATAATCAAAAAATGTTGCACCAACAATTTCGTTTACTTTAAAACCTAAGTTGAAGCTAAATTTCTCTGTGGCCTAAGCCCATAATTTTTAGGTTATCAAATTATCTTAATAACTCAATAAATAATCCGGACGAAAAATTATTGTTTTATATTTAAATTTGATTAGTTTAGAATAACATGAAAATATATAGGACACAACAAATATTAGGTATTTGTGATATATAAGTAGGGCTTTCGACTGTACTACTAAAATGTAGCCGAATGAATTTGTAGAATCCGCTGTTCAGCCACGTTGTTTGGTTTAGTCGTATTTGGCAGATGAAATCGATAATTATTGTTGACCGATTCAATGGAATTCCTGGACTAATTGTATTTGTCACAGAACATTTTCATTACCTGTATTTTATTTACTAATAATGGTTTATGTTTTGTGTCTTGAATACATAATAACTTTAAACATTTAGAAGTTGTTCAACATTCGGTTTAAACATTCGGCAATTAAAGATTTTACCTAAAACATTGTTGACTAGAGAGAGAAACACACAATTGATCACATTAGTCCGAACTCCGAATGCTAGAGCACCAATAAAAAACTTGATCAAGCAAAACTGAAGCTCCTTCGCCACGTCAAGGCTGTGGTCCTAAATGGGTTTGTACAAAGTGTACTAAACAAATTCAAATAAATTCAACATACTCGTAAATTCAATAAAATAGAGAAACCTTCTTGGTAAATTAATAAAATAAAAATTAAACACACTTGTTTTCGTTGTACAAGGATTCTCCAATTCGGATTTCGAACGTTATTGTAGGACTTTTTACAATATTTTTCTGCAAGCCAGCTACAATGTTTTCTGATTAAAACGAGAAGCATGAAGTTTAATGCTGTTTTGTTATGCTCGGCACAACTCAAAGCGTCACAATCCTTATAAATAGTGTCTTTCAGATTTTTTATTTCTGAATGATTTTCAAAGATACGAGCAAACAAATAAATCAAAGCTTGACAAATCTTAAAAAAAGGCTCAGTTGGCGCTTTTAGTTTACACAAATCATTTTCTAAACGTAATTTTTATTGTGAATTAAATATTCTGTTGGACCTTCAGTTTTCATCCATGATTTATTACATTCAAGGCACGATCTTTTTTTTATATCTTAAATGCAACATAGCCTACAAAATACCTCATTGAAGCCTCTTATAAGGTCACGTCTAAATAGAACAGTTATCCGATATATCAGTAGTATCCGGTTCATTTAGTTCAATATCAAATGTCAACTCTTTCGCTTCGCAATTTTCGGTAGTTTCAATGAGAGCGAATGAACTAAACTCTACCAAACATTCATCCGAACCGTCTTCATAATTTGAGAAATTCGAAAGGGACAAATAATTTTAATCTTCGTAATTTTTGCCATTTTATGATTAAAGTCACAAAAAGATGGATTACGGTTATGACCATTAGCTCCTCTGATTTGGGAAAATAAGTTTTCTAAGGGTCTTGGTTAAATCGAGCTGTTGAAATATATTCTACACCAATTTTTTCGTTTATTATTTCATGTGAAAGGTTGAAAACACCATTTATGGTTTGTTTCAAGCCGTTAAAACAATAAACTGTTGTTTTATTGATGACACCAATTTGAGGAATATAGTTTAACATGTAGGGTAAAAATTTTGAAACTTCGTTACCTGCAATAAATACATTTTTAAATTCATTTTTACTGTATTTAGTCTTGGAATTGAGACAATCGAAGACTTATCGAACATTTAGATAGCAGTTTTTATTCCAGAAATAACATATCTACTAAAGACTTGTGTAGCATACTTCACTCGCATCTTTTCAAATTGAAGTACGTAAGTTTCTGGCAACATTTAGTGATTGAGTTTTTTTCTAAATTATACAGCTGTTCTTTTATTTTCCAGCTGATTACTTCATCTCGACATTTTAAATCCGATCTATGAGGAGATTTCGAACCGATTTTATGGGATGAGGAGCATCATATATACAAAACAGTTTATTATTATTATACTGCAGAAATGGGATTTCAGTAGTTACACCAAATAACTTAAAAGCTTTCCAGTTACAACTTATAATCATTTTTATAAAACAACAACTAGCTATGCAGCTGCTATTTGTACCGAGAAAACAATCAATTCAATTAAAATTTCGGAAACATCCAATTAATATTCATAAATATATTTTAAAATATTATGTATTCTCTATACGTAATATTGATTCTATTCCTTTTACTATTATGTGGCAATTAATTCAATATACAGCGTGTCTTGTACTTAAATGCTAATCCTTTACGGGGTAATTCCTTGATCAAGTTTGAGCAAGAAATGTTTCTGCGAGGAGGTCCATCTCCAGTATCCACTGATATACAGAGCTTTAAAGAAAATTTGCTCGAGGCTGTACCAACACTCACATTTAGGTTAATAGCTTACATTTTACTAGACGTATATTAGCTATCAAGAGCACACATTTTTGGAATTGTAATTATCTTTTAATAGATGTATCAAACCGCCGCATAGGCCTTTCCACTTCATAGATTTTGATATTCAAACGTGGAAATTTTTGCGAGTTTGGAAAAATTTTCTGTGTCTGATCAATTTTTTTCTGAGAAAATGTATTATCAATATGTAACTTTTAAAATTTTTATTGATGCTCCATATTTTAACTACCAAAACTAAAAAAAAACAAAAAAAATTTCAAAGATAACCTGGAGAGCCGACTAATGTAAAAATGTTACATACGACCAATAATTTTTTTCATTATTTTTGTAGATTTTATTATTATAATAAAATATTTCGCACTATAGTGCGAAAAAATATGTGGCTACATAAAACGGCACCACCATTTGTTTTCATTTTTTTGTTCAATATGAATGATCTGTATATATTGATTTGTGGTAGTACTATATGTATTTATACGGAATGATATCAAAGGACCGAATGTCGAAGAGCCGAATGGGTCGAAGGGCCGAATGGGTCGAAGGGCCGAGGCTGAATGTCGAAGGGCCGAATGAATCGGAGGGCCGAATTTTTATGTTTATTTTTTGTTTTGTTTCTAGAAATATAATTTTTTAAATTTCTTGTTTTAAGGAATATTTTGTAAATGTACTGAATTTGATATTAAGAACTATAATTTTTATTTATTTATGAAAAACAATATTAATTTTCCAGATATCAATGCCAGGTTGAAATGTTGTTTATCAAAATGACTCATATCAAAATAGGTAATACATTTCAGGTTGAAACAATATTCAAAACAACACATGAGACAACAATAAACTTTAAAATAAACAGTTTCGTTTAACTTAAGTAGACATTTTTCCATTCGGCCTTTCGACATTCGGCCCTTTGACATTCGGCCCGTCGTCATTCGGGCCTTTGAAATTCGGCCCTTCGTCCTCATTCCATTTATACTATGCACTTATTTATACCAAAAATTATGATCTTTTCCTCGTTTCTTACCCTTCTACCCACAAACAAATTTTGTGGTGGGGATATTCTTTTAGTAATTCACCATTATGCTTTAATCTTTACACTAAATTTTAGATTTTAGACTAGACTGCATTTAGAAACAATCCATGCTTTGAAAATTAGACTATCAATTTTTGACTTTCGACTTTACATTTTATACCTTAGATTTTAGACGTGCATGTTAAACTTTAAACATTAGGCTTTCGATTATAGACTTAGACTTTCGGTATTAGGCTTTCAATTTTCATATTTCATTAAGCTTTTGACTTTAGGCTTTAAACATTAGACTTAAACTCAGACTTAGTCTTATACTAGACCTAAATACTTAGATTAACTGAATTCCCTAATTAGACAGCTTATGCACCCAAAGCTTGTTGAAACATTAGCCATAGAAAAAAAAGATACATACATATTTCAATAACTGGTAACTTAAGCATAAATGTGATTTCTTATATTGTATATTGTTTCTTTTGGTTTGAATTCAAGTTTTTATGGATTTTGTAAATATATGTACTTAAATTTGTATTTAGTCATTTAGGGATAGGCTTAGGAATATTTTTTAACCATTTTTTTTTTCTAGTAATGATCCGAAATCATTAGCATAACAATACCGCACCCAAATGGCCTAGCTCTTCCGCCCACAATAATTGAAATATTTAATTTGCATAACATATCATCACCATATTCACGCGCAGTATCCGATTTATACACACATATCAACACAAGATTATTCTACAATACATTAATTATACTAAAATCTAAAACATTAAACAGTTTCTGTAAACCAACAACAATTTAAAATTTGCATATCAAGTTTTAGCGATTTTATTAAACGATAACTTTTTTACCCAGGGAGTTTTGTGTCCGTTGCGCATCTTTGTTGTTTAATTTTTGTGTGATGTTTATCCGTTAAGATATTTTTGTTTTGTTGTCAACTTTGTATACATACTCGTATTATATACATTATTATTATGATTATTGTTAAATAAAACAACAAATTATGCAAATTTAACAAGTTGCTAGAATACTGATTATGAGTGTGATGTAGTGCAAAAGTTTAAATTTCTTGTTCGAGTCTATATTGTATGTATCTATATAAGACACCCACATGTTGGTTTTTCGAGTTTTTAAATCTTGTTATGTCTTAAACCTGTAAAAATTGATGAGTTTTTAAATATAGCAGATATGATGAATATGAAGATTCACGTCCTATGGTGATTATGAAACATATCAATCATTATATAAAATCACCTCCGCCGCGGCGCATATACGAGTACAGACGCATCAAGGGGCACACGCATCTATTATTTAATTTCCATTAAGGCACGATATGCTTGAGATTATATAATTTGATATATATCCATATTGTTGTTGTATAATTAAAAGAAATTAAAATGATTTTACTGACTATTCGAAAACGTTATTATCTTACATTATGAATGATGAGTAGTTAAGTTATAATATTATCATGGTAACTAATCAGAATTTTAATCATCACCCGCGCGCGTAGGTAGGTTGGTTTAAAATAACAAAAAAAAAAAACGGGAGTCATACGGAGTTAGCGCAGTTAAAAATGAATTAAATGAGAATTTGATTGATATATGATATACGAGTATGTACCATACCATATACCGGTCAACGATCCATAAAACCACTGCCTGCATGTCGAAATCATGTCATCCGCAAACCTAAAATCGTAATTTTTTATTATGTTACAAAATTTATCATGAATACATAAAATTTATGAAATTTCACATTATTTCAACCTCAAACAGATTTTATGTTTTGTTTGTCATCATTTTGTTTGTCTCAAACAACCAACCAAACCGATAAAAAAAAAACATTTTGGTTGTGAGAACGATAAACACAATAACCGTCTTTTGCGCGTGCACTTTATTATGTTACCAGATCAAAATACGGATTTACGATTTTTTAACGATCGCCTCAATACTAATAATAGATGTCAATATACCATATATTTAGTTAAGAAATAGTCGGATTGCAGTGAAATAAATTTAAATGACGTGTATTGTTCGTCTATATATAATGTTGAATTTGCATGTTAACAGATTGGTAAATACCTACTAAATACCAGCTAACTGAAAATTGAAATACGCGCGCACACAGTAAATTACATTGTTTATAATACAACCTGCGTATTGCGAGTGGATCTTATCATCACAATATATAGTGGTGGTTATTATTAAAATATCATTTTCACTTTTATTTTATACGGAATGGGGACAATGACGAAATTTAGTCTTATTGCAATACTCATCATTTACAAACTGCATTTACCTAAACGGATGACTCTTTATATACTTCCGTGATAATTTTATCGCAACGTACATAATGTATATATATAAATTGTTGAATCTGCATCACTACATCTGATTGACATGACCTAAATCGCAATTTAGTTGTGTTAATGCCGCAAGAATATAATCATTTTGCAAAAGAAATTTTATTGCTATTTTGATTGTGATTGATGGGCGATGAGTCAAAGTTGTCGATAATCCACTCGCATATATGTAGCTGTCTTTATTTCAACCATTATTTATAATTTAAATGTTTAATGAATTTAATTTATATTTGAAGGTAAGGCCATGAACCTTACCTTCTAAATTAATTTCAGTTTTCTCTATGGCGACTAATAACCTTGAAACAGCTGTAACAAGACCGACACTAGGTTATCGGCCTATTAACAGAAATTTTGTTTAATCACTCAGAGGCTTTGGACGTTTATCTTAGACCGGCTAAGCTCAATGGATATTGGGGTGGGGTTTCCTAAAGCTTGAGTGAGTCGGTCTCGTTACAGTGGCGCCCAATCTAAATCTACGTTGGCTTTCCTTTCACTATCTTTTATCCTTTTCCTTTTTATAAATTGTGCGTCTTTACATGGGATCCTATTAAATAAATTTTTAAAGTAATTTGAATTGATTTTTATTACTTTTGAATGCCCCTGCTGAAATTCCTTGCATTACCTTCCACTTGAATTAGTATCGATTAAAATGTTTGCCTTGTGATTTCATCGGAGCTCCAGATTAATTACAGTAATTTTTTTTTTTTACTTCTACTCAAATTTATTAACTTAGTTGTTTATTTCATTCCCAGATTCTGAATTCAGAATTTTCACATAATTTTTAATTAAAATTTAGATCTATAAAATAGCGATTTACAATGCTTGAGAGCTCTGTAGCGAGAGAATGCCTTATCCGATCGGAGCAATTCTGGAATCAATTTATGCGTAAAGAAACAGTGGTGGTTAATTTATTCTTAATTAAAATAATTAATCTCCACATTGATTTTAATTAAAATTAAAATTTGACGAAGCAGAAGCCATGCGCATGCAGTATGTCGTTTGTTCAAACTGCAAACGGTCACTGTCTCCAATCTCCATAGTACAAACACATATAGTACCAAGGTATACAGAAAAAAGAGGTAGTATATTCCCGTGTCTCATTTTCGTCTTTCTTTGCGCATCACGTCACGTGAAGACAAAAAAGCAGAAATTTATATGAAGTTTGGCGGTTTTTTGATTAATTTTTTAAATAAATCAAGAATAATCGTAATTTTTTTTAACAAACCGTATTTACAATTGATAATGCTAGTTTACCGACACCCTTTTTATGATTTATATTTTTTTTATGGTCCAAATATTTGAGAAATAATTCTTTCGAGTGTATGATGTCTAAGATAAATGGAAAAAAGGGTAAACAAAATTATGAATACATAACATAAAACAATTAAATTATTAAATGTTTTTGGTTATTTACGTACCAATTATTAAAATTTTTATTTTTTACGTTATGTACTCAAATTTTTGCCATCTATTTTCGTTAGGCTTCAAATTATTGGTATCCACGTACCTATTCAAATATTATGTCCATATTCAACGTTAAATATATATGGCAAAATATATTAAATAAAAATTCAGTTCACAAATTATTAAACGCCCAGTTAATAGAAAATATAAATTTGATAAAAACGAAATTAAATAAAACTATAAATTAAAATTAAATCTCTGGCTTATTTCATTTATTGTCTTATGGTTTTCGCTACAACTAAATCAAAACGCCCATTCACTGTTTAGTGTTCTATATGTGTTCTTATCAGAAATATGAACAATTGGTAGTTTTGTTGCAATATGAATTATTCAAATTTAATATATTTAAAATCGAACACTCCCAAATTTTTGAATTAAATAATTAAAATCAAATCGTTCTCTGCATTTAATAGTAAAATTATACTCATAAATTCCAAAACTTGTTATGCAATGTGCTCAAACAGTCTGCTCTAGACACGAATATTAAAACATGCCTCTTTTCGCGATTTAATTCCGAAAGTATTGCAGTATATAACTAAAATCAAAATTGAAATGTTTAATTTTAACATAAAGTCGAAAAATAATTAATGGCAAAAATTAAAAAAAAATCATTTATTTTCCATTTATTTAAAAAATTAATAAAAATATCACGAAATTCCATATAAATATCAGCATTTTTGTCTTCACGTGACGTCAAATTGTGAAAAAAGGATAGCAACAGCATGCGCAATATTATACCTTATTTTCTGTATATCTTGATATAGTACTACCACCGTAGCTTCACAGGTGAAGTGTTAGATGGCGATACCGATATCGTTTTTAATTTTTCAATAAATTTTTATTTTAAAATTCGCCTAACTTATAGTCAAAGTCGCCTAAATGTCATCTATTATTTCTAATCTTTGATTGTAGTTGCGTCGATATTTTCTGTTTTCGTTCAACCAACGCAAAAAACATATTTCTTTCCTTTGTTCGCGGATTATTCTAAAAAAAAAAAAGAATAAAATCGTAATATTTTTATCAATGGACAAAACAAATACATCCATAATGAATGAATGACAAATAAAAATGTTTTCACAGCCATTATTTTGTTGTAAAAAAAACCGGTTTTAATATTATTTTTGGTTAAACATTTTTATTCAAATTCGGTTTCTCTGTTTCGTTTTGTTAACAGAATGAATGCCATTTATTGATTTTGCACGTTAAATTAAAATTGCTTTTAAATGATGGCTGTTAACATGTTAGAAGAAACTTTTGGAAGAAACAAAAAAATTGGTTCATCGAAATACAATATGTAAATGGGGCATTTGCATTTAAATCTCACATGTTTTTGTCCCCAAGCATTTTTTTAATGAATTCGATTTTTTTCTAAATATTACACAGATAATTTTTAAAGTGTATACCTAAGTTTACTTATTGATCACAATACAGAAATTCATGAAAATGTATTTTTTTAAATTATTTTGGACTTTTATCGTCATGAACGTTACTTTATTTTTTGAACGTTACTTTACTTATTTTAGATAAATTATGAAATTCAAAAACAAAATTTAATTTACCGACGTTTATTCACATTGGTGATATGTCTACTTCCAATTGGTATACATATTAATCTTTGTATTTTCAAATTAATAATTTTAAAAATAACGTAATGACATATTTTTAAGTAACGTTCATGCAATAGCACAAAATACTAATAAAAAAAAATACAAAACACAAATCTGCTCACGCCCAGATTTAAAAGAAAAACAAATATGATTCAAAAATTATACTTTAACTTTTTTTAATTCATTTGTTATCAGCATGAAACATTTGATGAAACTGGAAAACATTGAAATGTGAGATTTAAATGCAAATGCTTCACATACATTGGACGTATGGTATCTAAGCCCGACAATATTTTTCTACAAGGGAATTTTTTTTCGTTGCGTTAATCAAATGCATTGTTTTATTATTCTTGTATTTCGCATTATAATGTACAACACATAGTTATAAAAATACACTAGCTGAGTTACCCGGCGTTGCACGGGAGGTATATAATTCAAATACCTTGATTGTTATGCAAGAATTTTCTCTTTACATCGCTGTAGTTGCAATCACATATGAAAAGAAAATTATAAGTAGCTGTATTCAATAACGGGTGCCTCCGTCAATGCATCCAGGCGAAATTTTGTAATGATATTATTGGACATCCTGTTTGTGAGGATAGTTAATTAATTTTGGTTTGGTATTTGTTACCAATTGCCAAATAAATTATACTCCATTTTTACAAACCTTCAACCAGATCAAAGTGAATAATAAATATAAAGATATTTTAGTTAATAATTTTTATTATAAAGCCTTTTGATAAACAATATTTTTGATTTTTCCATTTGGTGTGTAAATAAATAGATTTTTTGGCGTTCCCACTCTGGAGCAAGCAACATACAGTTGGCCATGTGAAAAGCATGAATTTTCCAAAATAACACCAGCTATTTTCAATGATTGCCCCTGGGCTTTGTTGATTGTCATTGCAAAAGCAAGGCGTAATGGGAATTGTAGTCGCTTGAATTCAAACGGCAAATCGGTGGGAATCATAGAAATGCGCGGAATTAGCACATCTTCTCCTTTACTTTTACCGGTAATAATCGTTGCTTCAATCACATTCGGCATCAATTTCTTCACACAAAGCCGTGTTCCGTTGCACAATTTCGGTGGATCTAAATTTCGGAGCAGTATTATTGGTGAACCCTCTTTTAAAAATAGTATGTGTGGTGGAATACCAGGTGGCTCCAAAGAATTAAGAAACTCTATTGGATAATTGACGGATTGATCCACATCAGTAACCGTGTCGATAGATTTGTATTTCATTAGTGGCCCGGGTAGTGTCGATTGAATTTCATTATTTAATTTATTAATGCCGTCATTTTTGGGAGCTAGGAGTGCACGTTCGCACAGCCAATCATGATTTTTGAAGTTATTTGGCAGATTTGGGAATACTTTCATTACCACGTCCTGTATTGATGGCAGCATTTGACAAAAATTAGGCGGGAACGATATCTCACATGTTACAGGGTCATTTGGCAATTTCCCGTTACCCATGTCCAAAAGCTGCCTGGCAAATGTTTTAGCTGTACCATCGTGATGTAAATGCACACGCATGTTTGTAGATAGTGTGATTTTCGTAACGTGTTTCCAAAGATGAGACGCCTTCAGGCAGGCATTAAGTTCATCAGCGGGTGTTGATCGTGGAATGACTGGCAAAGTTTGACGAAAATCACCTGCTAGTAGTGTTAGAGCTCCTCCCATTGGTCGGTTATTTTGTCGCAAATCGCGCAAAGTACGATCAACCGCTTCAAATGCTTTTTTGTGTGCCATGGTACATTCATCCCAAATAATGATTTTACATGTTGTTAATAACGTGGCAATTCCCGAATTTCGTGTTATATTGCAAGAAAAATTATCCGCTTGATTCAAATTCAATGGTAGTTTAAACGTTGAATGTGCTGTGCGTCCTCCATCGAGTAAAGTGGATGCAATTCCAGATGATGCAACAGCGAGGCCGATTGTATTCTGCTGTCTTACTTCAGCAAGTATCAAATTAAGAAGGAATGTTTTTCCAGTGCCTCCGCGGGTGCATCAAGAAAAAAAATTCCTCCGTTACCGTTTGCTATGTATTGCATCACTTTAGTGTATGCCTGTCTTTGATCATCCACTAAGAGACTTTTTTGAGTCTCAGCGAAAACTCGTAACTGACCAACGTCGTAATTTTGTTCTCGTAATAGATCTCTATCACGAACAATGTTTCCATGGCGTGTCGGTGCTGGCAACCCAAGTTGGGAAATGACTTTGTTATTAATGTATAATCATGCATCCTCGAGTAATATAAGTGCTTCATTAAATATGTCTGCTGAAAACTGTATTTCCATATCGGGATTTGTTCTACGTGCTTGCCAAAGTATATCTTCACTAAGGTTTTCTTTGTGCTTTTCCCAAAGACCTTTAGGATCGGAAGGTGTGCATGTTGTTAATATGATTGTAAAGAGCTTGCGTATTTGTGCTAGACGACACATAAGACATGCTTCGGTTAGTGTTCTATCCCAGTGTTCATCATTTTCAATTAAGCCCGGTTTAAGACGTGCCTCTCTGTAGGTTTCACATACTTCGCCATTTACAGTTCTCAGTGCTTGAAAAGACGTTGGTCCTCTTACTTCATGAAGCAGCATTCCAGAAAATAACACTCCGTATTGTTAGGATGAACATTATAAACTCGACCCAAGGCATCAGAACCACGTATTCCAGGGTACTCCCGAATAATTGTGCCTTGCTTTCTTCTGAAAAACTGCTTCTTCGACGTGTTCCATGTATAATATTTTGGAACTTCATGATACAGCAACGTTTTTACGAATGAATCTGTTCCGCACAATTGAAAAAAGGCTGTTAATGTCGTATTCGTTGGTTGCGCAGCTCTCTGTAACAGATTTTCTTCCGTAAAGTAAACTCGTTGTCCATTTTCTAAGTGTACACTCAGATGTACAACTGTTGGATAACGCTCGTGAATATTAAAACTCAGAATTCGCCAGACAGCTTCATTACTGCTGATGTAACGTCCTATTTGAAATTGCGTGACTTCATCGAATGGTGAATTTGTATTCGAAAGTCCAGAAATTGCCATATCACTGCCTTTGTTGACGTATTTACATATATATTTAATTGACTTAACCGAGTTGCAGTACTCAACGTTAATATGGGCTTTAAATATTTTCGACAGTAACGGAGTGTAAGGAACAATCCAGCTATTATCTACTTCATGATGCACATTGTTTACTTTGATAGTGGCTGTATGTTCTCCGTCATCGGGTTTTCGTCTCCGGTATTGTGGATATCCGTCGTCACCAGTTTGTGTTTTCTGATACATCTTTCGGGGATATTTTTTCGAACACTTTCCGTCTTTCATGCAAGGTGAATTGGGATTCACGGCTCCACATGGCCCATGTATCATGTTTTTGCTAACGATTTCAAAAAGTATCGGATCTTCTTGGGTATTGGGTAATTCAGCTGATATAACACTATCAATTTGAGTCGGAGTAATCTTGTCCTATAACCAAATCAAAATGTAAGCATGTGGTAGGCCTCTTTTCTGCCATTCTATAGAATACATCTAGCAGCGAGTTTCTCCATAAAAATGATTTTTAGTTATGAGGTTCATGAGATTTATGAATTTCTGTTTGAAAACTCTAGCTGTCAGATCATGCCGATGGGTCGATGAATGCCCAATTAGAAGTAAATCTATAATCTCAGTCCATGTTGGATTACACGTAAACGTTATAAATAGATCAGGACGTCCAAATCTTTGGACATACGTCATGACATCCTGAGCGTATTCGTGCATGTGCCTTGGACTTTCCGTATACGTAGCTGGTAATATGACCAATTTCCCAATGTCAGCAACATTCCTATCATTTGCAATTGCATCGCGCAAGTGAATATATTCCTCGGAACGAAGTTTTTTCTAAATTAAACTAATGAAAAGAAGTCGTTCACTTTCGATTTTAGCATACATATCAACAATGAATTGGTGAAAAAGTTGACGGCACTTCAGAATGTAGTTTGATTGTTGTGCTCTAATCATAATACGATACGCATAAAAATTCATGCAGGAAACCCTTTTCGTCATCGCAGCACTTGTTGTTGGGTTAGTTTGCATCACGTTGAAATGATACCCATCTTCTCCTTGCCAAAACAGTATTGGATACTGAAGAGCATCATACGATCTGTGTATTTCAGTAACACGCTGTAGGCTTTCATTTTGTCTATGGATAATAATATCACATCGCGTCGGTTGAAATCCGTTCCGACCATAACAATCGCAACTTCGTTGATTGTTGGAGCATTGAATCGTCTTTCATGTTGACCAGACGGTGTTTTGTTTGCTCGAATAACTACTCTGTGGTCATCTGATGGCATTTGCTTCAATGCAGTTTTGAATAAATTTACCAGGTGATTGCGTTCATGGAATAAAATCTGTAAACTTGATATTATTTCACGTTTTGTTCCGGGACTAATAGCACAACGTTGATAAGTCTCCGCCTCCTCGTTGCCCATGAAGTAAATTTGTAAAAACTTGGAGTCGTTGTTAGAGAGAGGAAGAAGTGATCCAATTTTATGATAAATTTGTCCTTGTACTTTAAACGTGGGCATAAAACCTCCATCCTTAACAATTTGGGTTGCTCCAAAAGATGTCAATTGAGAGCATGAGTTGTATTTTGGAATATTTTGTAGAAAATGTTTGGATAACTCAGTAGTTCCGGAGACGTTAGCTAGAAGAGGTTCAGGTGGATCATCCAGAGAAGGCAAATTCACTTTTCCATTTGAACAACACATTCCAGGCGATTCATTGTTGTGAAACTTTAAAGCATGACAATATAAACAAATGTTTTCCATTTGCCCAATTGAAACATTGTAAGCATAGTCTTTCTCGTAATTGAATGGTGCTAACTTTAAATCACCTCTAAAAGTTTCTATTAATCGTACATATCGTAACCGATCGACTTCCAGCCGGGCCTCACGATGTTCAATGGTTTCAGTAGCTCTAGAAGAAGACATCCTGCTTCGAACATTTTCAAGTCATGTTTCACGCTGTTCAGTTGTTTCATCAGCTCTTGAAGAAGACATCCTGCTTCTAACTTTTGCAAGTCGTGTTTCGCGCTGTTTAGTTGTTTCATTAGTTCTAGAAGAAGATGTACTGCTTCGAACGTTTGCAAGCCGTGTTTCACACTGTTCAGTTGTTTCATTAGATCTAGAAGAAGACGTACTGCTTCGATCATTTTCAAGTCGTGCTTCACGCTGTTCGCATGATTCAGCCACCCTTGCGGCTCTAATCTTCTTCGACTTTGCAGTTATCTGCCCAATTGATTTTTTTTTTCGGTGGCATTTTTAAGCAAAAATGAAACGTGTAGCTAATTAATCAGTAATGACGGGCATTCAAAACAAAAATTAGTATTAATTTATCAAAACGATTTTAATGTTCCCTTCGATACGTTTCACCACGAACTGTGTTTGAAAATGTCTTTACGGAATTTTTTTTAAGCAAAATCAAATGTTATCTACAATCAAAAAGTAATCATAGATTAACACGTTTATAAACTGAAAACTTAAATCTAATAAGAATGTATATTTACTTGAAATAATATTTATTAATACCTGGAAAATAATCACCAACAATTATTTTATTGCAATATAGCTAACTAATCGAGAACACCGGCATCCGAAACACAAATTAATATTAATTTATTCAAAACGATTAAAACTACGTCCACTTCGATACGTTTTACCGCGAACTGTGGTTGAAAATGAAATTTCGAAAAACAAAAGAAGTTTTTTCAAACTAAGGCAATTTTACACGTACAATAATTTGAATCCAAGGATGTTTCTTGTAGAAGATGCTATTTTCAAATATAAAACGCTAGGTAGTACTTTTCAAAGTAAATCAGTTTATACGTACAATATTTTTTAGCACCTTTTCTAGAATTGATTTTATGAAACAATCATTGATTATTTAAGTAATAAACTAAATAAAGTAATAAACTATTGGCGTTTAGTATGAAACTACTATTTTCATTAAAATCCGCCGGTTGCAATAGTGGATTAAAATAGAATGTTAATTATTTCTGAAGTTATGTGGAAATTAGAACTCGCTGACTATGGTATATTTCAAAACAGGATATGATAAATATCACTAAACAGTACATGTCAAACCAGTGAAAATGGATTATTAGTATGGATAATATAAGTGTTCAGAGATTTGTCTTCAGTTAAAGTGATGAAAAATTGTCTTAAATTTAAATTAATTAAATTAATTTGAATAATTAAATCAATTATAGTAGAGGTATGATTTGTGTATAACAATCGCATGCTAGATATCCTTTTTGGTGTATAAATTTGCGGCTAAGGCGCTATTTCTGAACATTTAAATAATTGTATCTATACACGTAAAAATGAATTCTTGATCCAGGGCAGACTTCCGGATTGGAGCATGTCACTAATTTCATATAACCCCTTTCCTAAAGTCATTCCCGTCAAAAAATCTTAAAAAAATTGAAATTTGAGAAAAAAATTGTACCACAGCCCCTAGACCCCGAGGTCCAGCCCCTTCAAAAGTATCGTGGGCTTGGTCCTGAACATGCAACATATACATGGTAAAAATTTCATGGCGATCGGTAAAGCGGCTAAGGCGTTATTTCAGAACAATCAAATAATTGTATCTTTACATGTAAAAATGAATTTTTGATCCAGGGGCGGACCTCCCGAATTTGAACATGTCTCTTATTTCATATAACCCCTTTCCAAAACTAATTCTCGTAAAAAAATTTAAATTTTTGAAAAAATTTGTACCATGGCCCCTAGACCCCGGGGTCAGCCCCTTTCACAATATCGTAAGATTGGTCCTGAACATGCAACATTTGCATGGTAAATATTTCATGGCGATCGGTTGAGCGACTGAGAAGTAATTTTGAAATAATCAATTATTTGTATCTATACATGTGTACTGTACTGGTTGAGGTATAATGTAATATCGACTAGTGATATTCGCATATATACGGACAGTCAGGCAGCCATTAAAGCGCTTCAATCACACCTTCTCACGTCGAAAGTAGTCCAGAACTGTCTCTCATCTCTTAACGAGATGACATATCAGTTCAACATCCATATCATATGGGTGCCAGGACATTTCGTTAGTACGGGGAACATTAAAGCCGATGAACTGGCTCGACGTGGTACAACGGACCACATTTCAAACAGCAAAAAGGATATTGAAATTCCTCTTGCGGTATGTAAACTGCTGCTTCAGGAGGAAGCCAGTAAGTTGACGAATGACAGATGGTCAAATAGTACCTCATGCGTAATAACTCGGCAGATCTGGCCAAAGTTGAACTTGGCGAGATCCAAACAGCTGATCTCACTTCAGCGGAGTCAGATCAGTGTGGTTGTTGGAGTTATTACGGGGCACTGTCTCATAGGCAGACATGCGAGTAGACTTGGTTTCTTCTCACATGACTACTGTCGTAGTTGCGAGGACGAAGAGAAGGAGGAGACAGTACTTCATCTTCTTTGTACCTGTCCTCGTCTGGCACGAAACAGACTGAATTTTCTAGGGGCACCCCTTTTCAACGACCTGGCGGAGCTCAGCGAGAAGGACGTCAGGAGTATCCAGCGCTTCATAGCAAGCTCAAAGTGGTTTCAATGAGTGGGAGGAAAAATTTTTAATTTGTGGTATGGCTACGGACCTTTTTGTGTCTAATGGAAGCAGCTTCATTTTTTTTTTTTTTTTTTTTTTGTTCTTTTGTTCCGTGTACTCTGTTTCCATCTGTGCTTTTCCTTTTAATACTAAATTATTGTTAAAGTACAATAAATAAATATGCCTGGTCCTGGTGGACCGCCACCCAAACCTAAACCTAACCTATCTATACATGTAAAAATTAATTTTTGATCCAGGGCTGGGCCCCTCGGATTCGAACATGTCAGTAATTTCATATAACCAGCCCCATAAACTCCAGCCCCATAAAATTAAAATTTTCGAAAAAATTTGTACCGCAGCCCTTAGACCCCGGGGTCCAGCCCCTTCCAAAATATCGTAAGGTTGGTTCTGGATATGCAACTTGTACATGGTAAAAATTTCATGGCGATCGGTTGAGCGGCTGAGACGCCCATTCGGAACAAACAAACAGGAATTCATTTTTATATATATAGATATCGTCGGTTTGCCAATTTTGAGATAATAGGAAAAAATCCTTTAAATGTAACAACCTTTTATCTGGCATAGTGTCACTTCTAAACTACCCATAGTTTTCAATAGATGTGACGTTGAATTTGATGAATTCAACTACATATTTTACACCAAAAAAAAAAATTCAAATCGATTTCCTCAAAAATATGATACTTTGAGATGTGTCACTGTTCTCGAAACCGACGATATAATCTTATTTAAATTTTTTGGATTAATTGTTATTAAAATGGAAAGCAAAACATATTTACATACTTCCGAATCAAAATCTAATTAATATTTTAGACAAAATTATATTCCAAAAAAGTTTGAAATTTGTTACAGGAGGTTTCAAATATAAAACATGTAATATACATAATACATATTAAACAATAGACTTGTACATTAGCTCAAAAAAAGGTACAAAATTCAAATCATTTTGAAAATCAAAAAGCGAAAACCAAATAGGACAAAATCCAAATGGAACAATGGGATAATATCCTGTATTTGACATTGTATTTTTGTATTACAACTGGCATTTTCTCGGTTCCTTAAATTTATTTAAAAAAAAAAAATTATTAAATTTGCGACATTTTCACCATGTAGTTAGCACCGCGTAGTTAGGTAGATCATTTCAATTATGAATTAATTCCGCGACATCAAATTTATTGAAATCTCTCTTTAGTCAAAAATAGTTTAAAATTTTTCGGGATTCCACAAATAGTTGCAATATGCATAAACAATTTGAATCACAAATATTTGTGCATCAAGTTCAATTCAGTTTGAAAGATGAGTATTCTTCATAATATCGAATTTTTCCTCGTTTCTGACCTATGTGTTTACCAACAAACTAATTTTAGCTTAAAGAATGGTATGAAACTAGGGGAAAAATCATGCAAAGAACATACGTCTGAACTAGGGTTTCTCAAACGAGATACCGGTCCCAGAAGTATGACCGGGAAATCCCAAAATTTCTCGGTTTTCAGTTTATTTAGTGTTAGTTGTCTTTAACTAAAATCCGCATAGAAAATTAAGTAATTCACAAGTGGAATTCTAGGATCTCGATTTCTGTATCAAAAGTATGACCGGGTCCCGGTTTTCGATTTGTTTATTCATATATACTGGTTTAATTACATAACGGCATATGAATAATCCGATTGCCCTTACACCTGAATGTAGAAAGTTTAAATATCCCGTATACACGTTTATCCATCAATAGCATTTTCAAGTCAAATTCAGGCCGATTAGGAATGAACAACTTGGTTATTACTTAACCAATTATTATGAAATTCTGGACGCAATATGGAAATGGGATTCTAAAATGGGTTTTAGATGATTTCTCGAATACAGCCAATAACGAAGGAACTTAGGCGTTTCCTAATCGGTTATGATCAAATTCAGTCTGCACGATAGAAATGGGTTTCTAAAATAATTTTGCATAGGTAAAGTTCTGGAAAATGGCTTATTAGGAAGGAACATGAACAGTTATGGTGAAATGCGGCATGCACGACGGAAATGGGGTTCTAAGATGAGTTTAAGTTGAAGTTCTGGAATATGGCCAATTAGGAGGGAACTTCAATGTTTCCTTTTTATGATGAAATTCAGCATGCTCGACGGAAATGGGATTCCGATAAGATGTTCACGTTAAGTTCTGAAAAATGACCAATTAGGAAAGCTTGGTGATTTCTTAAACGATTATGATGAAATTCAGGATGCATGATGGAAATTGGATTCTAAGATTAGTTTTATATGGAAATCTGGAATACAACCAATCAGGAAGGAACTTAGCCGTTTCTTTACTGATTACGTGAAGTTCTGGAATGTGGTGAATTATGAAGAAACTCGGTTATTTCTAAACCGATTATGATGAAATTGGAGAAGTACGACAAAATCGGTAAAGAAACAACTAAGCTCCTTTCTAATTATCCTTATTTCAGAAATCCATTTTAAAAATCATTTTGGAACCACATTTCATAATAATCCGTTACGTTATACATTAAAAATGTTCAAAAAGAGAAGCAAATTGATAAAAATAATAGGAACTCTCTGAAATATTACAACATATTTATTTTGGAAGCTCCGACAAAAAAAACTAAATACAAATGTGAAGTGTACAATCATATCAAATTATAAAAATATGTTATAAATAAAAAATAAAAATTTAATTCGAACAGAAATAGAAACATTAGTAGAAACATTTTATAAGGAACTAGAAATATAGTGGCAACAAAAAAATTAATTAAAAAAGAATGATGGAAGTGACCAAATTCCACACTAAATGAAAAAGAGATTCAAATATAATTTTACTATAAAACTTCAAAAATACATATCTTCTATGCTTGGTGATTCAATCAAAAACACTTTCACTGTTTAAAAAATTTGGGTAGTTCAAATTCAAATTTTCATTTACGGTCTTATAAATTTTATTATATAAATAAGGAGCAATAAACGAAAAGAATCTTCTACAAGCCTCAATTCTTGTAAAAGGCACGTGACACGGCCCACTGTTAGGCAGAGTTACACTTTTAATTATTTTCATGTTCAGAAAACTTACCCGAAATTTAGCCCTTGGTCGGCGGCAATTACTCATCAACTATATGCATTACCTTTAATTTAAAGATATGATTGCTTAGATTGGTCCTTCGGATTTATGTGTCACGCATAATAGTATTGCAATGACGTCATCGGGCGGAACAGGAACCCGCGCCGCGAACCTCTGATTTCGGCCGATTTAAATGCCTCAACCAGTGTAGCAAGAGAACGGCTCATCCGATCAGAGATCCGATGGTGTCAATTTTTGCGTAAAAAACCAGTGGTAGCTAATTAATTTTAAATTAAATTAATTAATCTCCACATAAATTTTAATTAAAAATCCAAACTACAAAATAGCGATTTACAATGCTTGAGATCACTGTATCGAGACAACCCCTCATGCCTCATCTGATCGGAGCAATTCTAGTCCTAATTTGTGCGTAAAGAAACTGTGGCAGATAATTTATTGTAAATTAAAATAAATAATTTCCACATAAATTTTAATTAAAATTTAGATCTACAAAGTGGCGATTTACAATGCTAGAGAGCACTGTAAAGGGGGAATGCCTGATCTGATAGGTCACATGGCAGAGTGGACTCTGATATATATTTGACTAGGCTGCGTATCCACCACACTAGCCTCGGCGACTTTGGGAGGCACTTGTCTGCAAAACTCACATTCAACAATAATAATAAAGAAATTTATTTTAATAAACCTATACATCGTGCCATTTCTCGCACCTCTTATAAACGTTATCACGGAAAACACCTACGGCCGTGTAGAAGACACAGCCTACCCCGAAATTTTTTGTGTAACCGCCTCTTTTGTAAAAAAATTTTGAAATTTTATAAATATAGAAATTTCGCAGATTCTCAAAGTATGAGATTTTCTCAATAATTCGAAACTATGGTGACGCGAATTTTTAAAATTAATACTTCTGACAGACGATTTTTGAATCCTTGCGATACTCCGCTATATCAATTGTTAAATAGTCACTAATTACACCATGAACCCGAACACACCGAGTGCGGTCAGATAAACATGACTCAAGCAGGGCATAGGGAGTATACCTCCAAACCAAGCGTGCCTCAACTTTAACAGTAATGCTTTGTATGAAACGGTGTGAAAAGCCCTTATAACATCCAAAAACAACCCAGTAACCTTCTTACCACTGTTCAACCCATATTAAATAGGGTGCAAAAAATCTATAAAATCATCCTCTGTTCCAATATTACACTGATATCCGTACTGACTGTTGCTAAAAAGATTTTTTTTTAAAGAAATTCTATAATTCGTGATTATAATTTTGAAAATATTTTTGAAAACTTAGAAAGTTAGGAAATTGGTCGATAATTTGATACACTAAAACGAGAACCTTTTTTGAATAAAGGAATAAGAATGCCAGTTTTCATTTTACTTGGAAATACACGGGAAACTAATACTACCACGTTCCGTCCTAAATGGCCATTTTCCAAAACTGTATGTAAAAATCATTTTAGAATACCGTTTCCATCGTGTATGCTAAATTTCATCATAATAGGTTAAGAAACGGTTAAGTTCCTTCCAAATTGGCCATATTCGTACATGTCCAATTACTACATTATATACGGCGATTGTCATGTTAAAGTGTAGTATTTGCACAAAATCAAGGCAGTCCTGATTTGTTTTAATTTTTTTTCCTGTATACATACAGAAAATTTTTATTATTTGATTGTAAAAGTAGTGAAAAATGGTGGTTTCGTTTTCTCATCCTACTTGAAAATGTAGAGAGATTTTCTTCTACGATTTTTCAATCATTAATCCTAAACATATTGAGGACGCAATTTATCGAATAATATTATTCAATTCGATTGAATTTTAGTTCATAAATATTTAAGCCAAAATGTTACATTAGTGGAAATTAAAGAAGTAGTATTTACGCGGCTTTTTCTTCTAGTTTCCCCATAATCGATTACTAAATAACCAAGTTCATTCCTAATCGGCCTGAATTTTATTCGAAAATGCTATTAAATGGATATTTAAACTTTCTACATTTGGACCTCAGGGACAATCAAAAATCAGAGACATGCCAATCGCCAATTAAAGTAATAAACTGACTGAACCGTTGAATAAAAAAAGCATTGATTTTATATGGCACTTAAACTATATCTTAAATTTTTCTCATCCAGTTAACACATAATGCAGTCAAAAATATTCTTCAAAACCGGTTTTTAAAAAATTGTAATAACCTAATGACATTGACAATATATTATTGTTTCATCCATCCTTCATTATGATTGTATTTTTATTTTACGATGCGTATTGCGGCTTTGTGGATTTTTTTTTCGAAATTATGAATGACCTCACTAATCTAAATTAGTAGTATTGGTGTATTTTGTATAGGCAATGCCTACTAGATATACAAGCCTATGACTACAAACAATTTTTACAAATTGAAACCCATTAAGTCTCTCCGCTACGCGGCAGTATAATAAAGAAAAGATATTTTTTTTTTGTTGTTAGAAAATAACTTTGCTGCGATTACTGCCCTAGTTATATCTGTGACTAACATCCCAAATCCTTACAAACCTTTTGTGTTGGGGATACAGGCAGGGCATGTGCCCGCATAATTTTGGAGTATGGTGCTCCCAGGTATCTTTTTCTTGATAATGGATTAGGCATAATGCTAAACATACCTAGGATCACCAATATGGTTGGCCTGTAGATCTATATCATATCATATCATATCATACTCTCACATATTATGCATTTAAAGTAGACATTTAATTATAAATTAATATTTACAGGCAAATGCCAAGAAATAGTTCATTTTTATAAAAATAAATGGTTCTTATCTAGCTAAGAAACAGTATGGCTTCTTTTAAATTTATGTTAGCAAAGATTCGAACCAAAATAAGTTGTTTTCTGGCATTTTGTAGAACCCTTGTTAGACGGCGATTTGTTAAATCCGATTTAGCTAAACTCGTTTTAAATTACGGTTAATACACTGAAACTGTTATTGTTTTCATAATATTTGTCAAACTAATACACTCCCATTACATCGTTTAAGTTACTAAACTGAAAATAAAACAAAAATTTACTAAATCGGATTTATTAAACCATATTCTGTCTAGGGTATTAGGTATTTAAATACCCAAGACTCAAACCAAAAAGCAGTTCCCCAATAATATCGTTTTTTAAAACAATGGCGCTGTTACATGATGCAACATACCTCCACTCTGGGAACGTTAAACAAGACTTCCCTGTATAATAAATTCATTCTGCCTATAATTAATAATAATAAAATGTCTTCACAAAACGATCAGAAGTAAGTTAAATAGATTTTATTTCTTACATGATTATATCATCGACATACCGCGCATCATGTTGAACTGATTTGAGTCGAGTACCAGCAGATCTCGCATCTTATCACCATAACATAAACCACCTTTCTTCGTCGTTCATTGTAAGAATTTCATTTATAATTTTTCTTAATAGTTTCTCTCTTTATAAAGTTGAAAACGATTACATAAAAATTAATTTTCCAAGAATAATACTCGTGTACCTACCTACCTACCAACTATCTATAATATGAGATGAGGGAAAATCGTTGTGGATAGAAGAATCAAAAAAAGAAGAACGCATATAAAGAAGTCAACAAAGAATTATTAAGAGATTTACAACAAAATACATAATTGTAAGACGTCATGTAACATGATAATTAGATGCTGTTAAAGATTCAAAATCAGTTTTTTTTTGATCGATTGAATTTGAGATGTTGAATAGATTTTTGGAATTTCGTTTTTTTTTATTTCTAAATTTTGGTTTAGATGAGGGCATTAATGATTTATAACATACGTCTTTTTAAATAATTTTTTGTGCGCGGTATAATAGAAAATTCACTTTTTATACATTGTACTCGAGAAATAGTTTAGGTTTTTATTAACATGAGAATTAAAATTTGTTTTTATAATTTATCGAAGATTGTTGACGTCTAGCTTACATTGTTAGATTAAAATTGTCCAAATGCAATTAAGTTGATTTTTTTGCTTTATCATGGAATAATTTCTGTGAATTTCGAATAATTGAGAAAATCCTCAAATAATCGAAAATTCGAGTTTAACTTGCAAATCGCGAATACTTTGAAATAATAATAATTTCTAATATCTCGAATAATCCCTATTTATGCTTGGAACCGTTCAAATCACGTCGGTGAATCATTCGCGCACAAATCAACACTTTTTCTTGACTGTCATGTGGTAACATAACACAGCTATTTCTGATAGTTTATCACTATGTACCTTAAAAATGTTGTTGTAGTAAAGATATTAACAGAAGGGAACTAGTAAAATTTGTAGATAATCCTAATGATTCAATAGAAACAACCAATCTTCATTGTAAAAATAAGTAACAATTTAAATGCAAAAGGTTTAGAAATAATTATTATCTGGACCTTCAAAAATAACTAAACCCCAATAAAGTAATTGAAATCATCGATCTAACTCAAACTAAGTCACGCAGCATGCCATATAACAAAATTTAACTAACTAACATGAGTGCCATCTGATTTACGGTAACACAAGATTAAAACTTAAATAAGCTTAACCGAAAATAGGTTTAAAACTTCACTAAATAAAAAATGTTGATCAAACTTTTAAAGCGAGGAAACACTGCCATCTATAATTAAATACTAAAACTAAAGAAATTTAAACATTTTGTAAACGTACAACTATATTCCACAAATTGCCAATTTACATGCTCATCCCACAAATTAACAATTTTTACGCACCTGTATAGAAGCTAATTTGCAACACAGCTTTATTTAGAAAAATGTACAAAAAGTAAGTTGCTGCGCCTTCAAAAATAAAAGAAAAATATTTACCTTTCTTTAGTAAACAATACTAAACAAAATCTATTAGAATTCAAGGTTAATCGACGACGTAACACATTTAACATTTTCCAAAAAAATATTAAATATTCATGAATGAAGAAATTCCTAAGAATATAGTAGAACCCTCGCATATTACTTGATCGATCATAAAATAATTATGTACCTATACATTTATTTTATGCATTGTGTTAATATGATGGGAAAATTTCCAAACTTTTTTCTTAGCTACAAAACAACATACACAGACATATTCAATTAGGCTACCTGTGATCCTCATCAAAATATTATACATAACAATAGTAAAGCAATTCCAAGAAAAACAGGTCTTCAGACAAAACGTAACTTCTTATAAATTGTCTTCATTTTTATTTGATACTTTTCGTTATTTTTCGTATATAAATATGTAAGATGTGTGTGATTTTTGTATGTATGTACTCGTATATTGCGCGATCATATGTTAGTGTTGTAAAATAAACGATCAACCTGAAATGGATAAATAAGAAGTGGATAGCTGTAAGAAGTAGAAATAAGAATGATGGTTGGTATGAAGAAGTTGATATTGTGTATGTATTTTGTGTACCTACCTGTGCGAGTTTATTTTATTTACATTTGTACTTTTTAACAATTTGTATGTTTTCATTATGATGTTTAAAATTTACAGCGAATAGTAAGCAAATATGATATGATGATTACCATGAAATTTTCATTTAAATTGAATTTACAACAGCAAACAATTTATTACATTTATGTAGTAAAACAATTACTGTTGACATAACACTGATCTTCCTAAAACTAACAATTACACGAATTTTTCATTAACATTTTAAAATGAGTTTTCTTATGAAATTTAAGTTTATGATTTTCTGTATTCGAAAATTTTATCATTGCAATAAAATTCCAATTAATAAAACTTATTAATTTAACGTTGAAATGTAAAAAAAATTACGTATAATAATAAAGTATTCAACCTACAATAATATCATTACAACCATGTTAATTCAAGTTTACAGAAGAGTAGTAGAATCCATCCACTCTTTAGTGAAAAATTCAATTTGACAGAAACGGCATTCGTTTGTTTTACAAAAACCACATAAAATTTGCTTGTGAATTTAATTTAATTAATCGTGCTCATACTTAACATTATAATTAATTAATTACTTCTCTAAATTAAATAATAAATTCGGAAATATGGTAATTTAGTGTTTTTGATTATAGTGAGTGAGTTTGTTAATTGTGTAAAATCTATCGAGTAAAAACAAGACAAGACATGTATTTTCACGGAATAATGTTAATGGCCAAATCAAATGTTTGGTTATTTATGACTTTGTTACTAATTTACGTATTGTTTGAACTTGTAAGTGCAATAATTTGTTGGTGAGTACACTTTTTTGAGTTTTATGGACAATTGTAGGGTTATTATTTATTGATAACTAGGTAGCCAATGTTTTCAATATCTATCTACTATATTTAAACGCCATAAAATTATTTACATGTTTGTTTGTATCATGGGTTTCGAAAACGACACGATCGATTTTGATAAAAATTAGTGAGGGAGGGTTTTCGAGTGGCAGGAAGCGATTGCGACTAGTCTTGATTTCAGGAAATTCATTTAAGGGGTCTTCCAGTGGGCTCCGGTTTCATTTTTCTTATAAAAAATCCAATTGTGGTTGCATTGACCTTTATTTCTTTATTGTTTTGTCACTCTTTTTATCAAAGGGATTTCTGCAAAGTAGCCTAATGGGATCTGGCAGTTTGAATGGAAATAAGCTATTTCTCAACCGATGGGGATAAAACTCAGTGTTTACGATGAAAATGAGATTCTGAGTTCCGGATGCGGTTAAAGACTCGTTTGTATGATGTAAGTAAATGAGATGTCAAAATGAGTTCCGGGTGTGGCTCTAGAAAATGTCCAGTTTGAATGGAATTCCGCCATTTCTTATCCGATTGAGATGAAACACGACAACATGAGCTCCGGATGTGGTTCTGGAAAATGCCCAATTTGAGTGGAATTAAGCCATTTTTCAACCGATTTGGATAAAACTCAGCTTATATGATGTAATTGAGATGTCAAAATGAGTTTCGGATGTTGCTCTAGAAAATTTGCAGTTTGAATAAAATTACGCCATTTCTTATCCGATTGAGATGAAACACGGTGTGTTTGATGAAAATTAGATTCTAATATGAGCGCCGGATGTGGTTCTGGAAAATGCCCAATTTGAGTGGAATTAAGCTATTTTTCAACCGATTTGGATAAGACTCGGCTTGTATGATGTAATTGAAATGTCAAAATGAGTTTCGGATGTGGCTCTAGAAAATTTCCAGTTTGAATAAAACTATGCCATTTCTTATCCGATTGAGATGAAACACGGTGTGTTTGATGAAAATGAGATTCTAATATGAATTCCGGATGTGGTTCTGGAAAATGCCCAATTTGAATGGAATTAAGCCATTTTTCAACCGATTTGGATAAGACTCGGCTTGTATGATGAAAATGAGATGTCAAAATGAGTTTCGGATGTGGCTCTAGAAAATTTTCAGTTTGAATAAAATTATGCCATTTGTTATCCGATTGAGATGAAACACGATGTGTTTGATGAAAATGAGGTTCTAATATGAGCGCCGGATGTGGTTCTGGAAAATGCCCAATTTGAATGGAATTAAGCCATTTTTCAACCGATTTGGATATGACTCGGCTTGTATGATGTAATTGAAATGTCAAAATGAGTTTCGGATGTGGCTCTAGAAAATTTCCAGTTTGAATAAAATTACGCCATTTGTTATCCGATTGAGATGAAACACGGTGTGTTTGATGAAAATGAGATTCTAATATGAGTTCCGGATGTGGTTCTGGGAAATGCCCAATTTGAATGGAATTAAGCCATTTTTCAACCGATTTGGATATTACTCGGCTTGTATGATGTAATTGAAATGTCAAAATGAGTTTCGGATGTGGCTCTAGAAAATTTCCAGTTTGAATAAAATTACGCCATTTGTTATCCGATTGAGATGAAACACGGTGTGTTTGATGAAAATGAGATTCTAATATGAGTTCCGGATGTGGTTCTGGGAAATGCCCAATTTGAATGGAATTAAGCCATTTTTCAACCGATTTGGATATTACTCGGCTTGTATGATGTAATTGAAATGTCAAAATGAGTTTCGGATGTGGCTCTAGAAAATTTGCAGTTTGAATAAAATTACGCCATTTCTTATCCGATTGAGATGAAACACGGTGTGTTTGATGAAAATGAGATTCTAATATGAGCGCCGGATGTGGTTCTGGAAAATGCCCAATTTGAATGGAATTAAGCCATTTTTCAACCGATTTGGATAAGACTCGGCTTGTATGATGAAAATTAGATGTCAAAATGAGTTTCGGATGTGGCTCTAGAAAATTTCCTGTTTGAATAAAATTACGCCATTTCTTATCCGATTGAGATGAAACACGGTGTGTTTGATGAAAATTAGATTATAATATGAGCGCCGGATGTGGTTCGGGAAAATGCCCAATTTGAATGGAATTAAGCCATTTTTCAACCGACTTGAGTAGGACTCGGCTTGTATGATGTAAATGAGTTTCGAATGTGGCTCTAGAATATTTTCAGTTGGAATAAAATTATGCCATTTGTTATCCGATTGAGATGAAACACGATGTGTTTGATGAAAATGAGGTTCTAATATGAGCGCCGGATGTGGTTCTGGAAAATGCCCAATTTGAATGGAATTAAGCCATTTTTCAACCGACTTGGATAAGACTCGGCTTGTATGATGAAAATGAGATGTCAAAATGAATTTCAGATGTGGCTCTAGAAAATTTCCAGTTTGAATAAAATTACGCCATTTGTTATCCGATTGAGATGAAACACGGTGTGTTTGATGAAAATGAGATTCTAATATGAGTTCCGGCTGTGGTTCTGGAAAATGCCCAATTTGAATGGAATTAAGCCATTTTTCAACCGATTTGGATAAGACTCGGCTTGTATGATGAAAATGAGATGTCAAAATGAGTTTCGGATGTGGCTCTAGAAAATTTCCTGTTTGAATAAAATTACGCCATTTCTTATCCGATTGAGATGAAACACGGTGTGTTTGATGAAAATTAGATACTAATATGAGTTCCGGATGTGGTTCTGGAAAATGCCCAATTTGAATGAAATTAAGCCATTTTTCAACCGATTTGGATAAGACTCGGCTTGTGTGTTGTAATTAAGATGTCAAAATGAGTTTCGGATGTGGCTCTACAAAATTTTCAGTTTGAATAAAATTACGCCATTTGTTATCCGATTGAGATGAAACACGGTGTGTTTGATGAAAATGAGATTCTAATATGAGTTCCGGCTGTGGTTCTGGAAAATGCCCAATTTGAATGGAATTAAGCCATTTTTCAACCGATTTGGATAAGACTCGGCTTGTATGATGAAAATGAGATGTCAAAATGAGTTTCGGATGTGGCTCTAGAAAATTTGCAGTTTGAATAAAATTACGCCATTTGTTATCCGATTGAGATGAAACACGGTGTGTTGATGAAAATGAGATTCTAATATGAGCGCCGGATGTGGTTCTGGAAAATGCCCAATTTGAATGGAATTAAGCCATTTTTCAACCGATTTGGATAAGACTCGGCTTGTATGATGAAAATTAGATGTCAAAATGAGTTTCGGATGTGGCTCTAGAAAATTTCCTGTTTGAATAAAATTACGCCATTTCTTATCCGATTGAGATGAAACACGGTGTGTTGATGAAAATGAGATTCTAATATGAGTTCCGGCTGTGGTTCTGGAAAATGCCCAATTTGAATGGAATTAAGCCATTTTTCAACCGATTTGGATAAGACTCTGCTTGTATGATGAAAATGAGATGTCAAAATGAGTTTCGGATGTGGCTCTAGAATATTTCCTGTTTGAATAAAATTACGCCATTTGTTCTCCGATTGAGATGAAATACGGTGTGTTTGATGAAAATTAGATTCTAATATGAGTTCCGGATGTGGTTCTGGAAAATACCCAATTTGAATGGAATTAAGCCATTTTTCAACCGATTTGGATAAGACTCGCTTGTATGATGTAATTGAAATGTCAAAATGAGTTTCGGATGTGGCTCTAGAAAATTTGCAGTTTGAATAAAATTACGCCATTTGTTATCCGATTGAGATGAAACACGGTGTGTTTGATGAAAATGAGATTCTAATATGAGCGCCGGATGTGGTTCTGGAAAATGCCCAATTTGAATGGAATTAAGCCATTTTTCAACCGACTTGGATAAGACTCGGCTTGTATGATGAAAATGATATGTCAAAATGAGTTTCGGATGTGGCTCTAGAAAATTTCCAGTTTGAATAAAATTACGCCATTTCTTATCTGATTGAGATGAGTTCCGGATGTGGTTCGGGAAAATGCCCAATTTGAATGGAATTAAGTCATTTTTCAACCGATTTGGATAAGACTCGGCTTGTATGATGTAAATGAGATGTCAAAATGAGTTTCGGATGTGGCTCTAGAAAATTTCCAGTTTGAATAAAATTACGCCATTTGTTATCCGATTGAGATGAAACACGGTGTGTTTGATGAAAATTAGATTCTAATATAAGTTCCGGATGTGGTTCTGGAAAATGCCCAATTTGAATGGAATTAAGCCATTTTTCAACCGATTTGGATAAGACTCGGCTTGTATGATGTAATTGAGATATCAAAATGAGTTTCGGATGTGGCTCTAGAAAATTTCCTGTTTGAATAAAATTACGCCATTTCTTATCCGATTGAGATGAAACACGGTGTGTTTGATGAAAATGAGATTCTAATATGAGTTCCGGATGTGGTTCTGGAAAATGCCCAATTTGAATGAAATTAAGCCATTTTTCAACCGATTTGGATAAGACTCGGCTTGTATGACGAAAATGAGATGTCAAAATGAGTTTCGGATGTGGCTCTAGAAAATTTCAAGTTTGAATGGAATTACGCCATTTCTTATCCGATTGAGATGAAACACGGTGTGTTTGATGAAAATGAGATTCTAATATGAGCGCCGGATGTGGTTCTGGAAAATGCCCAATTTGAATGGAATTCAGCCGTTCTTCAACCGACTTGGGTAAGACTCGGCTTGTATGATGAAAATGAGATGTCAAAATGAGTTTCGGATGTGGCTCTAGAAAATTTCCAGTTTGAATAAAACTATGCCATTTGTTATCCGATTGACATGAAACACGGTGTGTTTGATGAAAATGAGATTCTAATATGAGTTCCGTATGTGGTTTTGGAAAATGCCTAATTTGAATGGAATTAAGCGATTTTTCTACCGATTTGGATAAGACTCGGCTTGTATGATGAAAATGAGATGTCAAAATGAATTTCAGATGTGGCTCTAGAAAATGTCCAGTTTTAATGGGATTACGCCATTTCTTATCCGATTGAGATGAAACACGGTGTGTTTGATGAAAATGATATTCTAACATGAGGTCCTGATGTTATTTTCATGATTGGGATAAAACTTGAATTTGTATAATGTAAATGGAATTCAAATATGCGTTCCAAATATACATAGTTCTGAAAACTGGCTTAGTTTATTTTGTTTCTTTGATTAAATTTTTATTTCAGTATGAATTTCGGATGTGATTCTAAAAATTGGAACTAACTCAGTTCTTCACAGATTGGTATAAAACTTCAATGGAGCCAAGTGAAATTTAGACATGATTTGGAGCACCTCTTTTGACTGATCTTTGACTGAATCAAAGCTTTTATATACATACTTCGGAATTTCCAGTCGATTTTTCATTTCTTCATAGTTGTAATTGGCGAGGCAATTTCCAAACACTTCGTTAATTAGATTGCCATTAGACCGAAGATCGTCCGGTAATTTTATTTCATCAAACTGGTTCATCGGAAATTTTCCATCTCCCAACTGCAACAAATAATTTGCGAATTCTATCCGTTCGACATCGAAACGCATATTATCCACCAATGAAAAAGAAGTGAAGTGTCTCCAGAGGTTACTTCGTTTATTGAAAGTTTAACTATGACATGTTTCAAAACCTATTTTTAGAGGTGAGAATGATTTAAATCGGAGCACTCTAACATGCATAAAATCGAGATATTAAATTTGGTAGTACTGATTTTCGTAAAAACCCAGCAAAATCTAACACTGTTCGGCGGTTTTGCAGTGGGAGGGGCAAGATTTCGTTGCATCATCATGTTCCCAAGCAGTCAGCCAAATTTGTACTAACCGTAGCAAATGTTGCTTGACATCGTTGTTGAAGTTGATGCGTCTCTTCTGTCTTATCTACTCGCCCCCCTCCCTCTTTTCGAAAATAAGTTATGGATGGCTAATTTCGACCACCAATTTTCTTATTGAATTTTATAAAAAAATGTTAAGCCTTTAAATAAAAATTATCAACATTAGAAATTTTATTTGGAGGGTAGACCTTTTTTGATTTAAAGTTTAAAACTCGATTCCTGTAAATATTTGAAAATGGCATGTAAAACAATTTAGAACTCACATGACGACATGTCGAAGGTAATTTCCCGAGAGCAACTTTGCCATTTGATAATCGAGTTATTCCCGAAAACGAGATCACAACCTCCTAAAATGAGTGAAAACACCCTTTTAACCCTTTCTCCATTCGTCCGAGAACTCATCGAATTGTGTGATAAAATACACCGATAAAAAAAGCTTCTGTTCAATTTATCGTTTTCAAAAGCCCGATTTTTATCTAATTTGGCTGGACCCTTTTTACTCGAATTTCTGTGTCTAAGACAAATGATTTAAATAACCAACTACGTACCTATATCGATATAGGAAAATTCCCCTACAATAATTTGTCATTTAATATTTGTTCCTAAAATGTAAAATAACAGTGTTATATGCGAATGAGTAACCGCCCCCCCCCCCCTCCCTGACAGGGTGAAACCATACCCCATCCGCCTGGGCTCGGGACTTATTAAATTCTTAATCTACGTCATAAAATACATCGTTTTAAAGAAAACCTTCTGATCCCTTTAAAAGTCAAATTTTTTGTTGGACGCTTTATAAGCCCGATTCCGCTTATAATTCCTTTATAAGCCCGAATATGGCCCTTAAATAAAAGTTCGAATAAAGACCTTAATAAGGGCCTTAAAGGCCGAATAATGCCCTTTATACAAAAGACCGATTCCCTTTAAAATCCCCCAATTTTTGTCGACTCCACAACTCGGCCTGAAATTTTTTCTAGGCATACTCACCCTGAATTTTATTTCGAAGATGCTATACATTTAAGGGTTGTACGCTAGATGCAAGGCAAACCATAAGTTTCAAGACAAACCATAAGATTGAATACAAATTACCAATTCAAGGCGAAGTTTCACCACTCGAGAGTGGGTATTTCCTGAAATATTTGACAATTTAGCACCAAGCGTTGTAAAAACGGGTTTTGTTCAAAATTATTAATTTTCGGCGGATCCGACGTCTATAAAAGAATTATAAAATTTGCATTTTATTTTGTATAACGAAAAACAGAAATTTGTTAAAAAAAAATCAGCAAGCCTGAAAGGTGGTAAACTTTCATTAAGCTTCGAAGTCTAAAGTAAAACGGTATATAATATTATGAACTCGACTTGTCGGTCAAAAAGTCGGTAGCAAAACATCAACAACTAAAATATTTCTGCTAACTTCTGTAACATCATTTTGAAAGTTTCATTCTGTATTTTGTTTGACTCACGATAACTGGTTTGTTGCTGCGAATGGAATGTGATGTGTCATATTGTGGCTTATTGATGTTGCTGGTATTAAATTTAAGTATGTACTATAGTTTGAATGTCTCGACCTCGACTTCTGAGTCTTGTATGTTATCATCTTATAATCAAAACATCATCGCACATAATACAGTTATTATGTCACTTTTTCCATTCATAATTTTTTTTTTTTTTTCTGAGGGCCACCAGCTTCATTTAAGTTTTTCGTTGCTTCATTGTTCCAACACAAATACATGAAATGAAGTCCTTTGAGCCAATCTAAACACTTTTTAGGCGACAGTTTCCGTTTTTTCGTCGATTTAACTTTGAACGTAGAAATAGGTGATGATATATATAGGTCAAACAAGTAGATTGTGCATTGGTAAGTTTGGTTGTTGTATAAGAAATCGTATGTTTTAATCTGTAGAAGTGTTCAATAGTTTGAGTTAAATGATGATCACAGTCGTAAGATTAGTATTTGCTAGAAAATTCTATTTAGGATGATCTCGTAAAAATTGTAAAGCGATGTTTTTGCATGATTAGAAAGGTGATTAGGAATTTATTTCTAGTTAACTATTTCTCTATTTAACTAATGACAGGTGCAATAAAAAAGTAAAAAAATCCACCTCACATAATTATTTGTTGTTGTTGTATAGTTGTTACATTTCAATTAACAATTTATATTTGTACGTTCAATTTAAATATGTGATCGAATCGACGATACAATATTTATACATATAGACAAATTCCAATTAAACTAAAACGCGTACTAATAATTAACAGTTATTTCATTTAATGGCTAACAGAATGTTATACTTGTCTTATACTATATAATATAACAAATAAGACATTGTAATGTAAATGTACGTACGTATGTATGTAAGAAAAAGAAGTTGTCGATTTTTTTTTTTGTGTTTTGTTTTCATTTCTATGTCTTTAAGAAATGGTAGGAATGTGAAGGTTAAACCAATTTAAAAATTGATTACAGATCTGATAGCTTAATTCTCTAGTATTTATTTAAATAATAATGAAAAACTATATTTAATTACCTAGATTAGAGTTAAATAGTTTCCGGGTTAACAAAAAAATTGTCAACTATGAAGGTGTACACAATACATAATACGGTCGGTGTTTATTATTAATTATGAAATAAATTCACCTGTTGTTACCCATAGTCTAGTTCACTTTACATACCTAAATAATAAAATATTTAAGTAGGTGAGACCGTATCTCAAAAGAATATGTTAAGTTCAATCAAATCAATAATTTATGTTAGATAATAATATTATGCGATTACCATTTTTATGTGTATTCTTAAACCCCCCCAAAAAATTTTGTTTTGCCACGAATTTACGATTCGTTAAGTCTTAAATCTTCAAATACCAGCGAGTTTCAAAATATTTAATTTTAATAAAAGACGGATTTAACTTCTTCTTATATACTTGCGAGTATATGCGTGATCATTCAATTGTATATAAGTCTTTGGTTCTTTTTTAGCAATTTAATAAAATACAAAAAAAAAAAAAAACACAACGACGTTGAATATAAGAAGATATGCGCGCGATGTCGATACAAAAAAAAATATTTTAAAGAAGAAGATATTCACATGAGATTATAAACACAATGAAAATTATAAATTTTTGCAATTTTATAAGACTTTAGTAGTTATATAAATAAATGTATGTATGTGCAGTGAGTCAAGCGGATCTGTTCATATATTATGTATGTATAGATGTGTGTACACAACATCTGGTCAAAGTTCGATTATAAGTAACTCCAATTCAAGTTCGACTGGAAATAATTATTCTGGATCCGCTTATAAATGGATTTGGATATGCGGGCAACATTATTGTATGGAATGCAACCGAAACAAATTTTTTTGACGCATCAAATATTTGAAGTGAAATTTGTTAATTTCCTGTTGCATTTTATTTGCATCTCAAATTTCATTCAAATTTTTTTTATTTTCTTACGTCTTGTGAAATTTCTAGTTCATGAATGAATTGAACAATTTTTCAATCAGTATAATGTAAGAGCGTAATAATACTTGAAAGAAATGGTAAATATTTACACACAATCAAAGGTGAGAGATTTTTTTTTGTGATTTTTCACAAAGGTTTGATAAAAAGTGTGTGCAACAAAATTACAAGAAACGTTTTCTCTTTGTTTAAGTCGTTTGTATGAGAAATTGGAAATTTTTTTGTGGTTTATTATAGTTGGATGACTAAGTATCCAGAAATCTCGACCCAGAAATTCAGTACATAACTTAATAAGTTAGGTATTTCACCTTACACTTCCGAAGATGTAAGATGCCCCGAGGTATGTGTTTGAAAGTTTTTTTTACCAACCCATATGGTGACGATTCTGTTCGCAGTGTTGTGCCGCTTAGTATACATGAAATGAAGTAATTAGTCTACTCGTGCAGATAATTCAAAAAATGTGGTAATGGGTAATGTAGACAGTTTTGACAATTTAGACAATGCTTCGACATTTTCCAGCATCATAGGAAATTATTAAAATTATTTCCGTTAATAATAACGAGAAAGACATGTACTATCGACTTCAATAAATTGTTAAACATTTTTTTTTTTCAAATAACCAGCCCACTAAAATTATGAATTAATTTGTTTTGAAAACACAGGGATGCCAATTATATTGCGGCTTTCCAAAAACTTCCTAAGCGGTTCAATCAAAAGAAGCACACAATGAGAAAATTCTTTGACATGTTTTTGGCAACAAATCCTGTGAAGCGAGCTGATAAAATAAATGTTCGGGAAGTGGTTGATATTGCGGATGAGAAAGCCGAATCAAGTGACCCGTGGTTAATACGTATCCTGGAAGACAAACTCGATGATTAAACTAAAATGTTGTGGGCCAGGCATTCAGCTGAAATGAATTTTCCTACGCTCGAAGATTTCTTCGATTTTCTTCAGCTATGAGCCAATTATCTGGAATCTGTAAAGGTACATCCATTGACAAACAACATTCAATCGTCAAGGGGTTCTCGAAATTTACATGTGTCTGCTCAGGTTGCAAGATCATTTGCTGATAAATTACAACAAATTTAAAAGAATTTCAATTGCGCAGCGCCGTGAGTGCATAAAAGCTAATAACCGATGTTTTAATTGCCTAAACTCGTCGGATTCTTGTGACATTTAGTTCGTCATGACTAGTAGCTGAACCATATTATGCTAATAAAATACGCCAAGCAAAAAATGATCCTTGGTGTATCAATTTTTGCTGCTACTACGCTTTTACCTACAGCTATGGTAAACGTTAAAACCAACACGGGTAGTTCGTTACGATGTCGAATTCTTTTGGATTCAGAATCTGAGGCATATTTTGTTACTGAGACTTGCGCTTAGAAGCTACAACTGCCAAGCGAAAATGCGCGTCTCATTGTTACTGGGCTAGGAAAATTTGGTACCAGCATATCAAGGGGAAGAATCACGGTGGCAATGTCTTCAGTTTACTCGGACGAAAGCATTTCTGTTCAAGCATATGCGCTGCCGATTGTTAGTCAACCTTACCCTACACTGAGGTAAAGACCGATCAGTGGCAACACCATAAGCCAGTGTTTTATGAGCTGTAAAAAATTGTATGGAAGAATTCCTAGCCTTAGGACACATGGAGGAAGCTGTAAGTGCATAAATAACCCAAATACCTGTTTTCTTCCTCATCATGATGTCATGAAAGCAGTATAAAAGTATAACTACCAAGTTAAGAGTGGTGTTCGATGCCTTTGATAAAATGAACAGTGGATATTCGCTCAACGATATTCTGCTTATTGGGCCCATCGTACAAAACAGATAATCGTTAGATTCCACAAACATCAAGTGGTATTTTGCGGGGGTTATATAGAAAAAATGTTTAGACAGATTCTGATTACCCCAGAAGATCAAAAATTCCAAATGATTTTATGGAGAAGCAACCCATCTGATCAAGTCAAAGCGTATAAATTAAGAGCAGTAACCTTTGGAATGGGCCCAGCATCATTTATAGCAACCAGAACCTTACATCAGAGAGCAGAGGAAACAGCGTTCAATTTCCTAAAGAAGCTAAGCAGATCAGAGATGATATATAAGTGTCTGGACGTAAAAAGTTAGCTATCTCAAAATTCCCTGAACAACCCAATACAAAACAGATCCAACGATTCCTGGGATTGACCGGCAATTTCCGAAAATTTGTTATAGATTATGCACTGCTTGCTAAGCCTTTATCGGATCTTTTACGGAATAATACTGTTTTTAAAATGAATATTGACCAAAAAGAAGCGTTTGAGGTGCTAAAGAAAAAATTGATCAGCAAGCCAGTCTTAAAAATCTATTCTACGTGTGCAGAGACGGACCTACACACTGACGCGTGTAAGATTAGATTGGGAGCTGTTTTGCTTGAAAAAGATGAAGAGGATTAATGTTTTCACCCCGTGTTTTTCTACAGCCGAAAAACAACCCCGTGCGAGGAACGTTATAGTAGCTATGATTTGGAGGTACTAGCGATTGTTTGTGCTTTAAAAAAATTTCGCGTCTTAACTTACTAGGACTAAACTTTTGAATGGTAACCGACTGTGCGTTTAAGGGAACGATGGAGTGAAAGGAGCTGACTTCCAGAATAGCAGGGTGGGCGCTAAAACTAAATAAGTTTGATTACAAATTAGAACATCGCACTGGTAGTCGCATGAAGAATGTGATCGCCTTAAGCCGAGGTCCAGTTGTGATGACAATTGAAGATGACGTCATTAATCGAGTTAAAGCGGCACAAAACAGCGACGAGGAATTAATTCTGATTCAAGAGCTTCTTGAAACAGGTTCGTATACAAATTATATCATGTCTAATGGAGTTCTTCTTACAAATGTTGTAAGTTCAATGAAGCTGGTTGTCCCTAGAGGTGGAGAACTATCGATAGTGTGCACTATCGATAGTTTCCGATATTACTATCGAAAACTATCGATAGTTTTTGATAGTTTAACTATAATCAGCATTGATTTTGATGAAATTAAGCATGCACGATAGAAATGGGATTCTAAAATGATTGTTGGATGAAGTTTTGGAATATGGCCATTTAGGAGGGAACTTGGCCATTTCTTATCCGAAATCGGATTCTAAAATGATTTGTAAATGAAGTTCTGGAATATAGCCATTTAGGAAGGAACTTGGTCATTTCTTATCTGATTTTGATGAAATTGAGCATGCACGATGGAAACGGGATTGAAAAATGATTTTTAGACGAAGAAACTTGTCCATTTCCTAATCGATTATGATGAAGTTCAGCTTGTGCGATGGAAATGGGATACTAAAATTGTTTTTGATGTATTTAATGACTTTTTCTATAAATCATTTTATTCCCATTGTCATTATGCATGCTGAATTTCATCGAAATCAGATAAGAATTGGTCAAATTCCTTCCTAATCGGCCATATTCCAGAACTTCATCCAAAAATCATTTTAGAATCCGATTTCCATCGTGCATGCTAAATTTTATCAAAATCGGATAAGAAGTGGTCAAGTTTCCTCCTAAATGGCCATTTTCCAAAACTTCATCCAAATATTATTTTAGAATCCCATTTCCATCGTGCATGCTGCATTGCATCAAAATCGGATAAGAAATGGCCAAATTCCTTCCAAAATGGCCATATTCCAGAACTTCATCCAAACATAATTTTAGAATCTTATTTCCATAGCGTATATCAAATTTCATCATAATCGGTTGAGAACTAGGCAAGTTTCTACTTAACTGGCCATATTCCAGAACTTGATCTAAAAATCATTTTAGAATCCTATTTCCGTTGTACATGCTCAATTTTATCAAGATCGGATAAGAAATGGCCAAGTTCCTTCCTAAATGGCCCAGATTTCAGAACTTCATCTAAAAATCGTTTTAGAATCCCATTTCCAACGCACATATCAAATGTCATCATAATCGATTGAGAACCAGGCAAGTTTCTTCCTAATTGGCCATATTCCAGAACTAACTAATGCTCCTATCATCGCAGAAATCTCTGTCCGTATCCGCTCTAATAAAGTGTCTGCTTAACTAAGGGAGGTTTTCATGGGAAGCTTCAGTTTTGCAAGGAACTTAAATGTGTATCCGTTGTAGTGAGGTGTCACTTGAAGTGACTGTCCGTTGAAATGAAGTTTCACTACTTTGCAGTTTGTAATGTATTATTAGTAAAATAACCACATTTTGATTTACCCATCAAATAAAGTACATATTATGTTTACGTTCCATAAGCAAAGAGACACAAATTCGCTTAAATTATGTAATTAGAATCAACATGCATTACAATAAAAAATGGTCGAACATTATGTAAAATTATAAATGCCGAAAATTTTTCCAAACTATCGATAGTTATCGATAACTATCGATGGGGGTTCGATAGTCAAAACTATCGATAGTATTCGATAGTGCTATCGATAGTTCTCCACCTCTATTTGTCCCAAGAAAGATGCAAAACGAAGTAATCAAACATTACCATGAACAAGGCCATTTTGCTGTCAGAAAGACGGAAGAGTTGATCGAGTGGCAGTTTTACATCCCAAAATTGCAACAAAAGATTCAGACGTGTATAAAAAATTGCATTCCGTGCATTCTGGCCGAACGCCAAATGGGCAAACAGGACGGCCTGTTAAATTTTATACCAATTGAATTGCCCCCTTTGTACATATCACGTAAACCATTTGGGTAATTTAGTGTCGACACCGGAAAGCTACAAGAATGTTTTCTGTTCGTTTGGATATATCCATGCAAAACCCTAATGAGTAGCGAAGTTATTCAAAAATTAAACTTGCAAAAATCAACTTTTGATAATCCGAAATACATCATATCGGATAAGGGTACCGCGTTTACATCGACCGAATTCCAAGAGTATTGCCATATTGAAGGCATTGAACATCTCTCAAGTCTCAACGACAACTGGCGTTCCGCCGGGAAATGGACAAGTTGAACGCATCAATCGGATAATAATACCAGCTTTGGCTAAATTATCGCTTGAAAAGCCTGAACTGTGGTACAAACATACCGATAAACTTCAGCGATTTTTAAATAATACCTACCAGAGGAGCATTAGCTCGACACCGTTCGAGATACTTTTTGGCACGAAAATGAGATGTCCGGAAGACCTCGATTTGCGAGAAGTAATTGAAAGGGAAGCAGCTAATTTATTTGATCAAAATCGACGACGAATACGAGAAACTGCACGTGACCAGATTCTCAAAGTGCAGGATGAGAATCGTAAAAATTACAATCAGCAGAAACGACCAGCACCCGCGTATAATATTGGAGATTGGGTTGTGATTCGACGAACCCAATTTGGTGGCGGACTTAAACTACATCCAAAGTTTTTGGGTCCATTTAAGGTGACGAAAGTGAACCAGCATGATCGATATGAGGTAGAAAAAGTTGGAAAGACAGAAGGCCTATATAAAACGTCAATATCAGCCGGAAATATGAAACTTTACTACCATGGAATCTCCGACGAGGAAGATGGTGTTGATTCTGAAGACGTTCGATTATCCGGGACGGATGATTATGCAGGAGAGCCGAGTGAAAAATGAAAAAAGTAGCCTTTGCATGTACACACAATCCGGGTTTTTGCTTTGGATTTTTTTGTCGTTTTTTTTGTTTTTTTGAGGATAAAGAATAATCCTTGAAATTATATCAATTTTGTCATTATAATTTCCACATTTATATGGATGATATTATGACCTGTGCGGATTCAATCGAAGAGGCAAAGATTCTAAGGTCCAAAATTGCGCAACTTTTGTCTGAATCTGGGTTCCCTTTACGAAAATGGACTTCTAACTACTCATCATTACTTGAAAATTTACCTAGAATGGTCCTGTGAATAATCTTAAGTGTGCAAGTGTAAATAAACATATGTCAAATGGTGATTTATGTACTAATTCGGCATCGAGTTCTGACAGTACTGCGTCAGTTGGGCTAAATAGTGTTGTGAGCCATAACGTAGCTGTGCCGCTTCCTACGAATTCAGCTAATAACAGTATTGTTAAAACCAATGATGCAGTAGAAATTGTTCCGGCCTCTCTAACACCGAATCTGAGATTGGTGACAAATCAAAATTGAAGCACAACTGAAATAACTCTCGCTAATACAACTAGCAATGAACCCGTATTAGAAATTGTGTAAAATCTTGCGGTCCCGGTAGAGAGTAATCTTAAGTTAGATAATGCGATGGTTCATCGGTTTACATAAAAAATACGAGACAATTTTACACATGACTATACCCGTTTTGTAAAATTAGGGTCTCGGATGCCGATTTTGAAAAGCTGATGGCTTCAACTTCATGACCAACTGGGGTTCTTGTGATGGAGTTCCTGAATATAACCCGAAGTCATCATTTTTTAGAGGTACGACAACCAAACCAATAAAAGCCAATGTAGATGTAATATCTTCAAATAACAACAACATGAAGAATAAACCAAACCTTTTTATAGTTCATCAAAATATTAGAAGCCTATTTCAATTTATTTGTAGCTAACATTGTTGCACTTGACATATTGCCGCAAATCATTCTTCTATCTGAGGTTTGGGTTGAACAATATGAACTTCAAAATTATAAAACCTCGGGATTTATCATTTACGGTAAATGTAATGCTACATATAGGGCAGGTGGATTTGTTGTTTATCTATGTCATGACATAATGAATAGTACTTCATCTTACATCGATGCTACTAGTGCTGACATTTTACAGGTACATTTTGAATTTAATTCCGTACGGTTTTCGGTTTTAGTTATTTATAGATTTCATTTTTGAAACACATTTGTCTTTTTGGTAGAGCTTACTGATATTTTATGAGGGATTAAAGCGAAAAATTTATTAGATTTGGGTGATATGAATATAAATATTTTAGATCATCCCCCATCTTCAGACAGTTATATATTTATGATGACGTCTCATGGCCTACGTTCTATGTTAAATGTGCCAACACGAATTTGTTATGATTCTTCTACAAGCATAGATTACATATTTGTTAGACATTCTATGAAATTTGAATTTAGTATCGTTGCGGCTATTTATATCTGCATATTAACTGATCACCGTATGACATCGATGAGTTTTGTACCATCGAATATTTCTACGAACATTTACTACAAAAATTGAAACGTTATGTCTCCTCTATAAATTATGCAAATTTATTTGTTGAGTTAAATGAGGAATGCTGGCTCTTTCCTGTCTATTCTTTTTTTGCGCGGTTAAAACAATGTATTGATAGTAAGACTTCCAGGCACGTAGTAAAAGCTAAGGACAAAAGGATTAAGCCTTGGATTTCAGCAATTCTACTAAAAAAATTCAAGTTGAAAAATGGTTTATCTAAAAAAGTATTTAAAACTCCCAGAGATTCTAGCTTGTTATTGAAGTTCAAAGTTTTAAATAAAGAGCTTAAACATGAAACATATGTTGAGAAAGAAAAATACTATAAACATAAATTCAACAAGACAAAAGGAAATATTAAAGGTAGCTGGAGAGTGGTCAACGAGGTTTTAAATAAAGAGCATAAGAATGGTTTGATTGAGGAACTCGTAATTGATGATAATTCCACAGTAAATGATAAACTTGCTATATCCGAGATATTTAACAATCATTTCACAAATTCTGTCCTTAATTTAAGGCAAACTACCAACTCAAATAATCAAATTTATTTTGATCTTGTATTTAATAAATCTGAAATAAAATCTTGCGTTTTCTGGGAAACAGATTCATTGGAAATTCTAAACATAATGTCTGGTCGAAAACTGACTGGGTCGACAGGTACACTGATCTGATTAGTAATTTCTTAGTCAGAAAAATTTCGCCCTGTATAGAGGATGTATTTACATAAAAGAAGATGTGGTTATTCCAATATTTAAGAAAAGCTGATAGAAAAAGCATTATAAATTATAGGCCGATATCATTGCTCTCTGTATTTGGTAAAATTATTGAGAAGCTAGCACATTCCAGAATCAGCAGTTTCTTGAATAAAACTAAATTTTTACATAATAACCAGTACGAATTTAGAAAATCTAGAAGTACGGAAAATGCTTTATTGGAATTTACAAATATTTTGTATAAGGGTCTGGATCACAGAAATTCGATTGGTGCTATTTTTGTAGATTTAACGAAAGCTTTTGATATGGTAAACCGTGATGTTTTACTGGAAAAATTTTTCTATGCTGGTTTTCATGGTGTTACGTCGCAGTGGGTTCAATCATATTTGCTTGGTCGGTCACAGGTTGTTAAAACCAATGGTGCTTTGAGTCTAGGCATCAACATTATCATTAATGATGGTGTACCGCAAGGGTCAGTACTAGGTCCACTGCTATTTTTAATTTATTTAAATTCTATTTTCCAAATAAATTTTAACTCTAGGTTGGTAGCTTACGCTGACGATCTTGAGTTTCTATATAATCACCCTATTCGCAGTATAAATATTCAAAATATGAAGTCGGATTTATGCTTAGTAAAGAAATGGTGCCCTGCTCATTCTATGGTTTTGAGCAATACAACTAAAGGTATGTTTTTCATATTAAATGACAATAATGTCATTGATCCGGACATTGTTTATCATGATGCTCATTATGAGCAAGTTGCTTGTATTGATACTTGTTTTAAAATTGGATTCGTTAAACCTTTTAAATATCTCGGCCTATCCATTGATAACACGATGCTATGGAAGGACCATATTGAATCTCTCCGCAAGTATCTGGCTTTAGTGATCAGTAAAATGTACACCTTACGGCTGGTATGCCCTATATCAGTTTTAAAAAATATTTATTTTTCTATTGTAAATTCGAACTTATCATATGGACTAGTATGCTGTGGTGGGATGTCCTACGCTAGAATTTATCCCTTGTCATAGCGCACAAACATATTATAAGAGTTATGCATATTGCTCCTCGTTTATCTTCATCATGGCCTTTATTTCAGGAGTCACAGATATTTTCATTAAGACATTTATATGTCTTCAAAACTATGAAGACTTTTTTCATTATAAAGGTTAATCAGTTAAATGGCAGTACTGGTTACAATTTGAGAAATGATCAGTGTACTCGGCTACAAAAGTTTACATAAACCAATTTTCAAAATCCATTTTTAATTCTGGCTCCTAAAATTTTCAATAATCTATCAGTTGAGTTAAAAATTTGTAGGAAACTCAAGCCATTCTCATCTGGATTGAAAACATTTTTGTTTAACGATTCAAATGTGGATAGTAGCAAATTAATAATTTTTATCAAGTACCTTTATAATATTTTCTTAGTTTTTGTTTTACATACTAATCAATACTGGATTGTACCTATCCACGGATTGTACTTTTTTAAATAAATAAATAAAATAAAAGTACAGAATTTAATAAGTTGTATTCTTACTTGATACGAGTAGTCCGGTTAGCTCCATCCATCGCTCTATTGTTCCGGATTATTTGTGTAGCCCAAAGCAAAACTCAAAACATCGTCCCGATCAAAGTCCCGATTATTATAAAATTTTATCGAATCGTGAAAACGATGTCACTTTTGATTATTTCAGATGATGTATTGCCGGTGCCTATATTACTGGTCGGTTTTTTTTGGATGCATTTGGTATTTGTTTTTCATTAAAACTGGAGAATTAAACCAAAATTTGAATTAAACCGCTGTTGTGAATGAGTCTTATTCCACTGGAAGTTGCTCGTTACGTTCTTGAACTGAATTTTCGATCGCTTCCGCTCATTTGAAGGAGTTGACAGTTGAGCCGGAGGTATATGTTGCATTACCGTATATTTTTAATATTAGTGTTGAATCGGATTTTTCCGTTATTGATATTAATACCAAATTGAGTCCTTTACACCAGGACAGTTTAGTTAGGATAATCGATGACAATTATATGAAAATTGAACATACATATATAACGCCTATCTGTCACGGCTACAAAATGAAAATTAAATTGACCTCTGATGTGCCAATTCATTGCTCACCAAGTCGACTGTCATTTCGTGAGAAAAATGAAGTTAACCAAATCATTAATGATCTATTGAAAAGAAACACTATACTTCCATGTGACTCGCCATACGCATGGGTACGTGTCGACAATTGGGCATTAAATAAACTAACCTACTTGATTTGGGCAGTGGTTTTCACCATGTCAAAATGGCAGAAGATTCAATTCGTTATACATTTTTTTTATTTTTTTTTTTTTTTATTTTATTTTTTATTTATTTATTTATTTATATCCATCAAATACAATTATAACTTAAAATAATAAAATAAAATCGTTCGTAACACCACAGGGACAGTTTGAATATCATGACATGCCGTTTGGACTTAAAAAGGGTTCCAGTAGCTTTCAACGGTTTATTTCCGTTGTTTTAAGATAGTTTATTGAATCCGGACTCATCATTGTATTATGAATGATATTCAGATATCAACTCGGACAATTCCGGAACATTTTGATTTGTTACAAAAAGTTTTGCAAAGAATTAGTGAATTTCGAATGGCATTTAAATTATCAAAATGCAAATTATGGTTTACTGAGATTGAATACTTGGTATATCTGGTAAATCACGATGGCATTCGACCGAGCAACAGCCATATTGAGGCAATCCGTCATTACCCAATTCCTACGAACGCCTAGCAGGTTTAATCTTATTTGGGGCTTTTTTAATATTTCCGACGCTTCATTTCATTTTTTTCCAAAATTGCCAAACCACTTTTTGATTTAGTAAAACAAAATAACAACTTCCGATTCCAGTTGCCTTCTGCTCCAGTGTTTGGCCAATACAGTCCAGTTCGCGAGACTGAGTTGCACTGCAATGCTAGTGCTCTAGGATATGGTTGTGTGTTGTTGCAAAAACAGGAAGACGGGAAAATGTATCCAGTGGCATATTTTTCAAAGCGTACGACAGTTACTGAATCTCAATACCACAGTTTCGAACGATAAATCTTGGCTATCATTAATCCGTTGTGTCGTTTCCGGGTGTATTTAGAAGGAATCCCATTTCGAATTGTTTCTGATTGCAACTCGCTTACAATGACGTTAAGTAACAGAAATATTAATGCTCGTATTGCCCATTTGGCCCTCGAGCTTGAGAATTATAATTATACGATCGAACATCGTTGCTGCCCTTGGTGCTGATGATACCGACATGCAATTGCAAGCAACGCAGAATCGAGGTTCGGATATTGTTTGTATCCGTAACCGCCTGAAACATAAATCATCCAAATTGTTTGAAATGAGTGACGGATTGGTTTATAGATGGAGGACAATTTATTTATTTTATCACTTCAATATACTATCACTGGTATCATTGGTTTATTTACTTATCACTTATTTATTACAAGCGAGCAATTTAATAACCGATTAAATTTCGTCACTTAAGTGAATAGTATTACATGCAAGAATTAAAAATGTTTTTCATGGGAATCCCTGGCATTTAAATTTTATATAGTTAGGGGATTTCCCTACTTTCCGCGCGCTTCTACAACATAGAAATAATTTAGTATTTTTATGACAAAATAACTATACTACATAAAATATATTTACACTATATCACACATTTTAGTTATATATTCCATAGTTGGATACATGCCAAATATCTAGTAAACGGGAAAAATATTGGAGAAAAATGTGTGTATGCTTATGCAGCAGCAATATCTGCCATCACTTATGTAGGTCTTAAATAAAAAAAAGAAACAAGAAACTGAATCTGGAAAAGGGTTAAACCAAATTGTATAACATTTCCTAATTTTTATATTCCATTGCATTTTAGTAATTCTCCATGCACAAAACTTATCTTTCGTCCATTTTGAGCAGCTGTCAAACAAATATTATAGTATTTAGCTTCATGAAGCTAACTACCATAAGAAAAATACTACAACAGCAAAATATTTTGATATATCCTTATTAGACTATCACATTAAATATCAAATTATTTCTACGGTTCTAGAAATATGATAGTGTAATATCGGCCTAAGTTTTAGCTTGCCTGAAATATATTTTTTCGAAATTTACGAAATTCAATTTTAAAACGGCCTGGCAAAATTTGAGACCCGACTAAATGATCTGGCTTTTAAATTTTATATTTTATTAAATACTAAATTAATAGGTATTCAAATTTCAAAATGCCTCAAGGACATTTTTTGCAAAAAAAATTTCGCAACTTAAAAAATGCAACCAAAATTTCTTCAGCCTAGGTGTTTGATTTTGTGTTTAGAGTGTCACACAAATTTTCATGCTGCCTCAAATAGCTACTCAAAATTGTCAACCGCTCTTAGGGATATATCCTAGAACAGGCTGCAAATAAACTATTTGCGTTTCGAAATCTTACTACTCGATTGATTTTAACATGAGTTTTTCAATTGAACAAAATTTTTTTGTATATTGAAATGTCATTGACATAGAATGGGATTATTTAATTTATTTATTTATTTATTTATATATCCAACAATTTTGTGTTAAATACCACTCTCATGCTGCCACTCTCAAAATTTTTTTGTGTTTTATTTGCTTTTGCGATTTTTGACTTTTCGCTGTGTTCCAAACGAAAAAAATACCGCATAAAAAGTTAAAAAGTTAAAATTTTAACTTTTTATTCACCACAAATTTTTTAACTGGTTGTGCAAGTGCAGTTAAAAATTTTAATCATATCTTCCTTTGACGTTTTGTGCATTACTTACATAACCACACAAAAAATGGAAATAAAACAATGCAAATCTAAATTATAAAGATAACGAAAATAAAAGAAAAAGAAAGCGGCAATTAACGATATTATTATTCATTTTATAATTAAATTTGTTTACTTCACAAAAATAAATAAACTTAAACGTCAAAATTTTAACTAGTTGCATTTGGAACAGCAAAGCGGTTAAAAAATGAGGTAAGTTAAATATTTCTTATCACAGTTAAAATATTTAACTTTCTAACCGATTGGAATACAACCTAAGGCCGTGCCCGAATATCGTGTCAAATATTCACACGTACTAATTTTTGACATAAAATACACTCATCCAAATTATTACAGTCGTTCCCTATGACACATTTGGACGAATCCATGTGAAATATTTTAGTAGTAGTAGTAGTACATGTTATTTAAGGTAAGCAACAGCATAACAAGAGTTAGAACATATCAATTATTCAACATAATTACAACATATGTAATTAAATAAAAAAAAATTGAATTCAACTGATAAATTGGGGCCTAATTTTTTCAATGGTAAAATTCAATAATTTATGAACTATTCTCGTAACTGTTTGTCTAGAGATTCCCATTACTGCTCCTACTATTCTATGGCTCGTCCCACTGGCAAGCCACAATAAAACAAAGAATGAGTTCTAACTCAGGTTGCCCGTAAAAAATCTGTGACTTCGTGAAACGTACCCCACAAATCCTATGGTGTTTCTTCGTTTCCTCATCATTATAACATAATATTTGTCCAATAATCGGGTTGTGGGATCGCGAAGTATAATGAAGCCGCTTGAATTTACCAATAATTTTCGAAGCATTTTTACAATACTACAGTAATTTATAATAATTTTTGCATACCTCGGAATTTTGTAGGAAACCTAAAATTTTATTTAATAATTGGTGCAGTAAGCACTTACATATCTTATACAACACTAAACTCAGAAACAATTACAATAGTAAAAGAGCATTAAAAAAAATAACAAAATCAAATTATAAACAATAAAATAAAATGAAAAATATTAATAAAAATGATTAAAATAAATATTAGTAAAATAAATCAAATTAAATTAATTAAATTTAAAAATAAAAATAAATATGAGCCGAATCAAGTCATGTTGCTAATAAATTTAAATCATTCAAGAGTATAAACTTCCAATGGTACTTGGCAATTCATTCCATTTCCTGAAGCAGTTAAGTAAAACTGAATCATTGAGAATGACTTTTCTATTAGTTGGAAACATCAACATATTTGTCCTAAGACAATGATAATACTACGAATATTATTGTTTTTCTGTACAAATTATTATTCAATTCGGGCAGTAAAAATAAAAAATGTCTGCGAAGAGGAAAATTTCTCAAGCAAATGTCACAAATTGTTATTTATCACGGTATTATCACAGTATTCGGGCACGGCCTTAGTAGTAAAAATATTATCGAAAATTTACCACCGACTTTTTGACTATGCAAATAAAATCAAGTAATACTACTTATATAAAAAAAAAATTTGAATCGCAAATCATTTATTTTTTCATATTAAAATTGCTTACTTGCAACTGGATGGAGGACATATCCCTTAGACTCAGCGGCGGCTCGATGATTTTTCTACAAACGCCAGCGCCCTAGGCGAGCTTTAATACGGCGCCTTTTTTTGGAAAAATTTTTTTGGAAAAAAATCGGCTTAAAATGCCAAAAACGATTAAACAAAACAATAGTAGATTGTTTTACGCAAGTAAAGAAAAGTGATAGTTCTCCAGCGAGTGTAATTGTTTAATTCAAGAGCGAGCGCTATAGTGAGCGAGTGGATTAACAATTTTACGAGCATGGTAAATTACTTTTTTTTCGCGTATTCACTGTTAAAATAAATGGGTTATGTAATGCAAATTGCATTACATGTAGGTCCAGTGCTAGCTTCCATCACAAAATAATGCTAACCTTGCACTAAAAGAGGTTTTAATGCACAGTGCATTCATTAATTTGTATAACAGCCATTACATTAAATTCTACTGCAACATTCCATTAGAATATAAAGCAAATTGTAGAAGGACCGTCAAGCAACTGCATTAAAATTTATCAAAGGCTGCATTAATAAAATATTTTAGAAGTTTTAAATTTTAAAGCAAGTTGCTTTAAAAATTTTGTTACTTTAGCCATGATTTTTTGTTTTTTATTCATATTAATAAAATCATAGTGTGATTTTTCTGGTGCTGGTCTTTGTTTTTGGCGCTTTGAGCGTCGATATCTCAGAGACTCCAACTTTTTTGCAGTTTGGCGGCCTAGATCAATCGCCTAAGGTCATAAATTATATTTTAAGAATATGAAAAGTTTACTTGTAACATACTAAAAGTCAGTTTGAGTTAGTGAATTTTATATCAATAAGGTAAAACACGTGCTTGAATTTATAATTCATATATACATTGAAGCCCGCTTGTTTTAGCGAATTTTATGTTAGTATAATTTTTTAATTTGACCAGGTTGCTTTAAAATGTTTAATAGTTTAATTAAAAATAACTTTCAATGCAAATGCTGCTTCCAAAATCTTCATAATTCCGCTAAAATTAATTTTAATGCAATTATTAGTTTACAATTTAATAATAGCTTGGTTTACATCAATTACGACTGAATTTAGGAAAAATGCATTATTTGGTTGGGAACCCTCTTGCTTCAAGACTACACTTCTTCTCCTGCCTATACTGTTTGTAAGAGAGGCATTTTGGGCTGACGTTGTATTCTTCCAAACCTCCTGAGTTTTGTTTCTTAGTGGGTCTTACCATTTAACATTTCTTAATAGATTCTCGGTTCTTTTTTTCGATTCTTTGCCGTTCTAAATACATTGTTTATACTTTTAGTTTATCTTTGGGGTGCTGATAATGCCACCATAGCGGAATACCGTACATAATCATCTAAATTCGGATCGAGAATTTCGATATATTTAGGGACATCCATAATTCTATCGATTTTGATGACAGGCCAAATCACCGAGAAGTAAAGCTTCCCCAAACCATTACTGATGCATTGCAATGATCCAATATTTTCTTTGACATACCGATGGCTAATCTCCTAGTTTGGGAGTCATCTTACGAATGGTGTCTCATCACCTCCAACCACGTTGGATTTACTCTCACCCCCCAAAATTATTAAATTACGAAATGCCGTAGGTTTTGCCAAATCCAGTCCACCGTCTTCAATTAAACATGTGTCCATTTTTATCTTCATCGTTACGGTTAGTTTGTATTAATCAAAAGTAGCAGGAGCGCTCTACTGCTAACAATAACCAAATACCAGTGGAGTGTTTTATTTAGATCAGTAGATAGGATTATTATTTTAGTACATAATAAAGCATTAAAACCAAAAATCAAGCTTTTTGAGTTGTGACACTGTTGAAGCGGAGGTGCGACATTTTTAATACTTTCAACCCTGCAGTCATGGGTTTATATCATTCTACAACTTTCCATTCATCAATGCTTCTGATTTTTAATTTGTTATTTTTACTATCACCCAATAAATGTCATTTCAATGTAGATTGTTGGAGAAAATGTTATTATGATGGTCAATAGGTCACCAATGTCAATAATTTTAAAACCCTTGGACATATTTAACCTCCAATTCATCTCTAACATTACTTTAAACAACCACGACACAAAAACCACAAGAAGTTTAAAATTGCAATGTCAAACGAATGAAATAATATAAAATAATGTGATTAATCGCGCTTACTGTAGTGACCTATTAAATTTCACCAAGCTGTGACAAAAATATATTTAATAAAATTTGTGTTAAGCCGACCTTGAATTTAACATAGTCCATAATATATACAATACCTAAAATTCGGTTTGACTTACCTTTTATTCCATATTGCATTTCACACCTACACGTAAGTTATTCGCTTTGGCTCTATAATCAGATAACACCAATAAACCATAACGAAATAATATCACTGATTAAAACAAACACAAAAGTAAAAGAGTGTTGTTAACAGTACAGTACACACATTAACTCCAATTTTCAAAATTTTCAGGTCGATAACAAAATAAGACAAAAACTCTCACCGCTTGTAGTAAAAACCGTCAAAAGCTTTTTTTTTTTTATAATTTCATATCTAAAAATATATTTATATAATTCCGTTATAATTTTAACAATTTTTATTTTTGTGTGTGTAATTAAAAATTTATTTAATTATTTATAATTCTAATACATAATAATAATTATATTCGTTAATTATTTATTTAATAAAAATGGGTTTTTTTCTAAAAAATTAAAATTAATATTTATAATTATTTTTATATTATATAATCTACCTAATAAGGCACAATTTCTTTTTTTTATTTTATATTAACTGTCAAAATTTTTGGTTGCGTATACTATTTTTATCGTTGTTTCTTTTGTTTATTTATTAATTATAATTGTATACATAAATATAGTATTTATGGAATTTCAAAAATGGTTTCTTTTGGTTAACGGTTTTTGTTTTATGTTTTATTTATTTCGATTTGACATTATTTCGATGTTTTGATTTTTTTTTTTTATTGATTATTTTCATTCATCCATTTTGGCACACTTAACTTAAATTTATTTATTTAAATTTTTTGTTTTTGTTTTTTTTTTAGTAATACATAATACATACAAATATAGTAATAAATTTAATATAATTAAAAAGGGTTACAAAATATTTAAATAATATACAATTATTTATCTTCGTGGTTTGCCGAATGTGCCCGAATTACCTACATTACCATTCGTCATAATCATTTGGCGCCGTTCAAGCGTTCGTGAATTATTATGATTATTCATTTGTTGATCGTGATGATCGCGTGGATCACGCTGCTGCTGCTGATGATGGTGGTGGCCATTTGAGTTTAATTCGAGTCCCGCAACCATTTGTGCAATTTCACATTCTTTTTTCATATCGGGCGGATTAAATTGGAGACTAGCTAGGGAACCATGACTACGGCTACGATGTTCTTGTCGTATCGAATAACTAAATGCGCGCTCATTTAAATGTCCTTTACGGCGATAGATGCCAGTGCCACCGGGCGATTCAGCGCCCGAATTACCCGAATCGTCTAGACCGGCGGCTGCAGATTGTGCTAATTTTCGACTGCTCATCGAGAGGGGTCGTGGTTCTGGAATTATTTGGGCCGGTGGTGGATATGCAAAGAGTGGTGTTGCAACGGGCATACCAATTGGCATTCCATTCATTTTATCTTTTTTTTTATTTTTTTTACTCCTCGGCGGTTGTAGCGTTGCGTACTGTTGTGGCATCATCATGTGTGGGATTGCGTGTGGTGGTGGTGGCCCCATGTGATGTGGTTGTAGTATTGGTGGCCCGGATACTCGCCGATGACTAAATGTATGAAAACCTCGGCCTGGATGAATCATTGGGCCGTATATTGCTTGAGGTGGTGGTGGAGGCAGTTGGCCGTGCATTAATTGATGTGGTCTACCTAGGGTGTGATGATGAGGCATCATTGGTTTGGGTCGAATTAGTGTACCCGATAAACTTTGACTTCCTGCACTCTTTTGTGATTTTTTGAGTGTATCCTTCTTTTTCATTCTAAGCTCCTCTTTGGGTGGAGGCGGCACTGGAATTGGGGCGCTAATTTGACGAGCTCTTACAGGCCGACCCAAAGTCGATGCACCGCCACTCGCGTATATATCATACGGACCTTCCATACCACCTAGTCCATCCAAACGATCTTGTGAACCTGACCAAACTTTGTGATTCTCATCGCCATTATATATTGAACCTTCGCCATCGTCCACAACATCCAAATCGGCGCTGCTTGCGTACACTGTAAACAGACAAAACAAAAATGTGAATTAATAATATGCGATCGGAAAAGGAAAACGGGGAAAAATATTTTAATTGAAGGCGAATTATACGATATATCTCTAATTAAATTGTAACTACGCCATAATTACATCTCTTAAACCGACATCATCTTATATAAAGTATTTAAAAAAAAAAAAACGCAAGATTAATCGGATGTGATACGGTACTATGGTTGAATTAGTTTTGTGCAAATTTTCTAACCTAAAAAATTTTGTATGCAACCAAAACTAAATAAGCGATGAAATTGATGGACCATAAAACGGTATTTAATTATTGTAGACGCCACCTATTTAGATTGCACGGTTTATTGGGTTTGACATGACCTAAATATTTTGTTTTTTGTTTTGTTAATTTGGTTGCATCCTACACACAATTTAGTAGCTTCAATCAAACATTTTAATATCATGTGTAGCGTATAAATATTATTTGTTGTTGTGTTATTTGAATTGAATTGGATTGGCAAATATGTGAACATTTTTTTTTGCTTTTTCAATATAAAAAAAAAAAAAACGCAAATAGTTTGTGGTGTTTTGTAATCGCAATGTGCACAAGAGAGAAATAATAATGATAGTAATAATAGCTGTATATTTAAATATAAAATAATGATGGTGGTAATAGTAATTACATTAAAGTTTTTTTTTTTTTTTGCTTTTTTTAGTTTTGGGGTCATGTGTATGGAATTTTAATGTGCAAGATGCAAATAATTGGTTGCAATCAGCAAGTAGAATTTCATAATGATATCGTTAGAGGCTGGGAAGGTAAGTACATTTTGTTCTTTAGCTATTTAGTATATACACAAACTCGAAACCTTGAAATCAAGATCATTAACGTCCAATTTAAATATTTTGTTGTTTGATCTAAAACTAACCAAAATAAACGTTTTGTTTTTATGTATTTATTATGCAAATTTTGAAAGTCCATAAATATTTTTTGGTGCTCAGTCCAAATTTATATAATTTTCAAGAGATTAGCATATATGCACAATACATATTCAAACGCATTAAAATTTATATAATTTGACCGTGAAATATACATTTCTCTAACAGCCCTGAATACTCTCGTGTAGCAGTAGTGCAATGCTGTATAAAATGGTATGTCATTAAATGTAAAAAAAAATCTTGCTTTTGTATATAGTGTAAGCAACTCTAAGTACAGTAATTTTTATTTAACTCAACATCAAAATGATATGTTTACATACGGTTGCGTTCCTAATTGCTGTGATTTAAATTCTTGCGGTTTGAATGTAGTCTTGAGTTTTTTTATTTTTGCTAAAAAAATTTATTAATGATTTAATGCACGTAGCGTTTTTTGACTTATTTAACCTCTCAAAATTATCATAAGACTGTGAAATGGTGGGTAAGTTATTATTTAAATTGATTCTAAGAAAATTGGCTTAGCTCATCCAACAAAAAAAAAAAATGTTGTTTATGCAGAAAAGAAATCTGTAAAATATCACAGTTGTGACCATATAAATCAAAGACCCAAATCAATTGAGAAGCGTAAAAAGAGTAAAAACATAAAAATCCTGAGTGGGCAGATTTTTTTTAATATCACATAAATTTGATCAACCATCAAATTTGTCCGGGTCAAACATGCATGAATTATTGAATTACAATTCGAACTGCGTTAGCCATAATTTTTAAATTGCTTGAATAATTTCGCTATTTGCAGATTTGCAAGATTTTTAGATCTTGGATAGAGAGAATAAAAGTAAAGACAGGGACGGTATGCCAGTCGGGCTACCGAATATATTTAACCTCAAACGAAACGCCCAAGACGCAAGAAATTCGTTGCGATGAAAATATGATTGGAATGCTCTGAAGGTGAACCAACACAGATGATTTTCATGATCTGAGATCAAAAAATAGATAAGAATTGACACTAGTATCATTAAATGGGTTCCCCCAAGTAGCAATTTCTGGTTTCAAATAGGTTTTGGGATCGATTCGAAACTTTGGGTTCAAAACCAAAAAGTTTCAAAAATTGTTTCAGATACGATTCTGACACAGTACAATACCGTTGCAGACCCCAGTTTTGCCCGCTTTTAAAACCTTTGTATGTTTTGATGTAAAAATACCAATCAGTTCTTTTGCAGCTGTGCAAGAGCTAGTTTATTTTAATTAACTTATTAACTTATTTTTAACCGGTTTTGCAATAAATTAAAAAGTGCCAATAATACAACAAAAAATCCATTTTTAACCGGTTTGCAAAGAGCTATAAAATACCAAAAATACTGAATAAATTCTACCATTACTTTTTTAATTAATAAAACACACAGGACTCTGCTTGACTTCAATTAGATTTATTTACCAATACAATCATTTCCACTATAAGCATAATTTATAACTACAAAAATACAATTCTAGCTTAATAGCTGAATACCTTAAGTATCAAGCAGAACGCACTGACTTAGCGAATTATATTCACTAAAAACTTCCTTTTGTTTTCTTCTTTTTTTTGATTTTTGTAATTTGTGTAACAATAATAGTTTTCAGGAACCTTTTCGGACTCGTTTTAGATACATTTTACAAAAACTAATTAGTTAACATTTGGTCAAATAAAAACATTTAGAATACGTTCCAAATAATCCAAATTAAAATCATAAAGAACAAACAATCCGTTTCTGACTGGTTTTAGATATCTTTTACAAAATCTAATTATTGTAACTAAGGATGGATACATAAAAACCTCTATAACTCATTTCGAATAATCTAAATTTAAAACATTTAGATATCATGTTAAAATAACTAGTTACAATGAAACCAATATGAATCCAATTTTATCGTTTTTTTAAAACTTTGGTTTCAGGTTGCTACTTGGGCCACTTGAATCGCGATATTTTAAAACGCGATTTGACAAAACGTGATACGGCAAAAAACGCGATATGGTACAGAATGCGATATTTCAAAAAGGCAATACGGTTCAAAATGCGGTATGGTACAAAACGCGATATGGTACAAAACACGATAATTCAAAACGCGATATTTCAAAACTCGATGTTATACAAAATATAGTATAAAACGCTATCAAAACGCTAAATTTGAAAACGCGATAATTTTTAAAATTTGTTTTGACAAATTTGACCGATTGGGATGGAACTTGTTTATTTCTTAACCGATTATGAAGAAATTCGCCATGTGCGGTAGAAATGGCATTTTAAAATGATTTTTTGACTATGTTCTAGATTATAGGCAGATATAGTAGGGTATATAACTTGGTTATATCTTTTTTGACGAATCTTAATTTCTTCAAAAGTGGGGATTTACATGGGGAAAACGAAGGGCCGCTTCTTTTGGTAAAAAATAATTTTAATTTAAAGTAAAATGAAATCGAAAATCGGGACACGGGAAATGGGAGTGTATCGAAATCTTAGATTGCAAGAAACTAAGATTCGTCAAAAAATTAAGATTTTGATAAAAGTAAGATTTTGAGAATTAAGATTTCGATACGCTCCCGAAAGAAATTTCTGATAACTGAAGTAAAATTCGAATAGGTGAAGGAAAATTTAAGTAAATTAAACATAATTCAACTAATTGGAGGAAAATTCTGTTAAGTAAAGGTTTAAAGGTAAATCAACAAACAAAACATGAATTAAAAAAAAAATTACGCCTCCAGAATTTTTCTAATATCATTAAAATATTTTAAAAAACTTTCACAATTTTTAGTTCACCAAAAATAGTCTAATCACTTTCCACATGTCAATATTCCAAAATGTTATCAAAAATAATTTTAAAATTGTATTTGCTTACTCATCGCGTTTTGAAATATCGGGTTGTGAAATATCGCGAATTTAAAATATCGCTTTTGTACCACAACGCATTTTGCATATCGCATTTTGAAATATCGCATTTTGTACCATATCGCGTTTTGAAATATCGCATTTTGTACCATGTCGCGTTTTGTACCATATCGCGTTTTGAAATATCGCGTTTTGAGCGATATCAATCAACAAATAGGCCTAAACGAAATTTAGTAGACATCAGAATTTTTAAGCATTTAAAGCTGGAGTTTTAAGTCAATGCATGAAGGCGGATTCCTGTTTGCTTTCGTTCGTTCGTTCATTTGTCCTGATTCTTTCTAAAGAAAAATGACATATTTTTGAGGAATACAACAAGTCGGTTAAAATCATTATCAGAAGGAATAAACAGACGAACGAAGGCAACCACCTTAAAAATACACATTACTCCCTTACTCAACTCCAACTCAATCTCTAACTCAAACTTTAACTCATTCCTAATGCAATCCCCAACTCTAAACTCAATGGACAACTCAATCGCTAAACTCAATCCCAAAATCAACTCGATTCGGAAAATAGCATGCATATATGATTTCATCTCAATGTAACTTCCAAATAAATCCACAAATTAACCTCATATTATCTCCCAAGCGAACCCTTACTCAACCCCAACTCAACTTTAGCTCAACCTATAATCAACCACAACTCGACTTGTAACTGAACCATCAACCCCAAAATAAACTCAGGTCCAAATTAACCCCAGCTCAAGACAATCCCCAAATCAACACGGTTTGAAAATTGCATGTGTCCATGAACTCAATATTTATTAAGTAAATAACTCTAAATCAACCCGCAAATTATTCCCCAACTGAACTCCAACTGAGCCCTTAACTCAAGCCCGATCTTAACGGCCAATTGAAGTATTAAATCAACTTTGTCTGAAAAGCTACGCGCGTATATGAACTCATCTCAAATAAATACTCAACTGGACTGCTCACTCGATCCTATGTATAAAAAGTTGCCCAAAGTGGATCGAAAAGCCCATGGTAATACTGCGGGTTAATAATCACGTGGTTTTTGGTCAATTCGTATGGCAATTATCCGATCTTCTTGCCCTGGACTTCCAAAAGATTATCGATTCTCCCTCTGACCATAGAAACAGATCGTCGAAAAAATTCAAATCAACTCGGGGAACTCTTTTTCAATCTTCATCAAATCTTTTTCGGACTCGGGAACCTTCAAAATTTAAGTAGTTTGCGGACCAAAATTGAACAATATTTCGCAGAGCGCCTTTTTCAGATTTCAAAACAAATATTAGAGTTCAGCCCATAACCGACTAACTCAATCTAGCTTTATCCGTATAAAAATGAAAACAATAAGCTTCTTTTCGCGCGTCTCTGTATATGAAACACGTTTGTAAAATTGAGCGAAACGTCACTGACACAATTATTTAAACCAACTTTAAACAGACCAACGGCTACTTTAGATACCAGTATATATTTATACTTCAGACACAAAAGTGGCTTTTACCTCCTAATAGTTTACAGAAAATATCGTTATCGAAAAACTACATTGAATTTGATAATCTTCATTAATTGGGTGAAGAAATTAACAAAAATCGTGCAAGCTAAAATTTTTTTAACTGTAACCTGGCCGAAGATGTATTTAGTTTTGAAAATTGTGTTGGTATATTAATACTATATATTAAAAGGAGTTTGATTACACCAAAAACCATAAATTGTATCTTACGTAATAATGTAGATCGAACTATCGTCAAACTTCCGTGTTTATAAACTGTTTTCTACCTCAAACTCAAAATTTCATTTTATTTCGCTGCAAAAAACTCCTTCACTTCATCTTTCGTTGTGTGCAACGGCTGTATTTCGAGCTTAGCTAATACATCAGGGCTCAAATGGACAATTCAGTAACTCTGTTAGGTATAAGATCACATCACCAATTATACCAACCATAACATTCTTTTAGACATACACCAATCGATTTTTGCTTTCTAACTGTATATTCAAATGCCAACTTATTAGCTATGCTTTTGACATCTCGAAAATTCTATGTAATTACATGCAGTTCTTGAAAATCTATGAATTGATAAAAATCGAATAAATACGACATTCGATACATTTTCAAATTCTATTACAAAAAAGGGAAGAATGCGACTTAGGCTGCTGGCTAAACCTTAGTTGTTGATTGTTATATTTTGTATGTGTTAATTAATTTGTATTTTTTTTTTCCTGTTGTCACGGTCTTAATTATTTTCTCTAAACATATTTTACGCGACTAATTAGGAGATAAAGAAATATTTTTCAACTGGTGATGAAATATTCATTTCAAACTAATTTATACCTACTTCATTTACAATAAAAATTTAAATTAATGTAAAATTTCATCGATTTGAATACCTTTTTTTATCAAAAGTTGAAAAATCTTCTATGAAACACGTTAGGAAATATCAAGTTGTGTAACTTGTGTGATTTTGCGCAACTCGCTTCGCACGTTTCGAAAGTACATAGCCTCATTGCACTTAGAAAGTACCTAAACCTGTTTTACACGGTAGATGCGTTTCAAAAAAAAAATAAAAAAAAAGTTGTGTAAAAAGGACCGTGTAAAAGAGACCGTGTAAAAACAGGTTTATGTGCTTTAACCTGTTTTTACATGGCAGATACGTTCCTATAGTGAAAAACAGCCCGTGTAAAAAAAACCGTGTAAAAACATGTGTAGTTGTGTACTGTAATATAGTGTGCTTTAACACAGTGCAATAAATTAAGGATTGACGGTGTATACGGGCATAATTTATTTCGTAATTATGTGTTCCCATTTTTCAGAAAACTTCGTGTGATAGAATTTGATTAAACTTTTCTGAAAAATTTGAATTTATGTATTATGAAATAAATTATGCTCGTATAAAGCGCAGTATGTTACAGTATACACCTAAACCTGTTTTTACACGGTTCTTTTTACAATGGCCTTATAAAAATGCGTTTTGCTTTATAATTGCCTTATAAAAGTGCGATAAGGCCATAATTATTTCTAATTATGCTCTTGGAGTGGTACCAATTCAAAGACAAGCTCTAACAGGGTCAGTGTTTTCTGTTATTACAAACCCGGCGGAACCATTTTAAAATAATTACATTCAACTTACTGTACTCTCTTGAGGAATGGTTTGCAAGATTAACGAAACATATACATGCTTTAACGCTTTTACTTTTTGTTTCAGTGTGTATGGAGTTCCTTATCTATAAAACAGACATTTGGCTAAATTCCATCGTATTAGACCAAGTTCAGTTACGTGCTGTTAATACTTAACATTATTTAAATTCAAATCATTGCAAGTTTGTTTTAACTAATTTTGTTTATTTCAAGTAATTTTTAAGTCATTTTAGGTTAAGTTTAAACCATTTACTAACTTTAAAACTATATCCGTTTATCAACTTTTATAAAATGGTTTATTTTAAGTAATTTTCAATCCACTGTTAGGCATTTGTTTCAATTTTAACAGTTTAAAGATTGATATTATTTGAAGCCGTTTCAAACCGTTCTATTACCATTTAGTTACATTTCGATCGTTTTGTAAATATTTTATTAAATGTAGATAATTTTCGAACCATCTTTTATCAGTTCATATTGTAAACTAAACAAACCAAAATATGTTATGTTTTAAATGGTGAAGTAGACAGACCTTGTCTGTCTGTAGCTTAAAAGCTTAAAAATGACGACCTGTTACCGACCAAAGTGCTTTTTTTTGTTTTTAATTAAATTTTCCCTTTCTCTGAGAATTTGACATTCATTTTTATTTTGCAAATTTTAAGGGTTCGATTCTGGAAATTTCGGTATCTGATTAGTCGTAAAAATGTAAACAAATGCACTAAAGCAACCATACAGTTTTTCTGTACAAAATTAAAATACGTGCTTCGTTATTTCCAGATAATTGTTTTTTGGGCAGCATTTCGTTTTTTGGCCTTTAATATTTTGCGATGGTTTTGAAATATGAGAATAACCAAAATACATTTTTGTATTGAATCATGAATGACTGATTGAAGCGAGATTTTAAGAGTGTGACGCACTCCGCATAGTAAAATTTGTTGTTAAAGGAGGCAGTATGTATGAATATGACGGCAATCAAACTATTTATTAATGAATTTTGAAAATTTTGGTTCATTGCTTAGAATTTTATTTTGTTAAATTGAATGTTTGAGTTTTTCATAATTCTAATTTTGGAATGTTTCGAAATTATTGAATTTTGAATTTGTAATATAAGGAATCCACAAAATTTAATTTAAGCGAAAATGTTATTCATTTTCATATTAGTGCGTGAAATTTTAACCCTTTAATGCATACTGTAGCATATCTGCATCATGTTATTCTAATTTGAACTGCATCTACATTTGAGCATATTTTTTCTGTTTTGTTTCGTATATCTGTTGTTCATTTGTTTTTCTATCTCGTTTCACACATCTTATTGTTTTTTTCTGCGTTTTGAAAATAAAATCGCCATTTAGAATTAGTTAGTCGATGTTTTACATACAGTTAGTAGTAAACATACATTTACATAATTAATTTTTTATAAATAAGAATATTGTTTTTGAATATTTATTTTAATTTTGAACGAATTGTCTTTTTATAAAGAAGCGTTATAAATGGAAAAATATTTAAATTTTATACCACAACTGCATAATGATGCAAATAAGCATCATGTCATAAAATCAATTTTCCGGGAAAACTAGCTGCTTCCAACCATTTTTACTTTGAAATTCGTTTCATCCCAATACATCTTTATAAGAAAAAAAATATTACAATTAAAAAGAAAATATCATGCATTAAAGGGTTAAAAATAAAATTTGAAATCGTATTTTAAAATTAAAGCAAATGTTGATGCAAAATTTCAAATTTTATGCCTAAGAACATTAAACGGTTTCATATTAACGAAATAAAAATTTAAAAATTTAGGATTTTTACGAATAATCAAGCAACTAGCTACTTCGAATTTTTAATTCCTTAAAATTTGGAATATGAAAAGATGATACACACTAGCAAACAAAATCCTATTCCCTTCAAACTCTAAGGAATATTGAATCAATGTCAATAACTTAGGGCCCAAATTTACAAGAAATTTGAATAGTATTTTAAAGAGTATCTGCTAGTTCCCGTACTCAAACTTTCTGATTAATTATCGAAACAATTACTTGATTAAGCCAAAAGAGATTATTTCTCTTACTCCTAGAGATTTTTTTTTACCGCAATATCACCTAATTAAGGATCAAGCTATTCAGAAAGCAAAAAGGAATAATCTGTTACAGGCTAGTTCAATTCATGATTATTGCTTTATTCTTCATATAATATTACCCTTATTCTGCTGAGAGATCGTCATACGGTCACATGTGAAAAATAACCCACATTCTAAATTCATACCTCAGCATGATAGTACATCAACATCCCGTCTGAACTGATATCTTCCAACTTCCAACTAGTGATCGAAATCTAAATTAGAACCAGAAGAAACAGAATCTTTTGAAATCTTTTCAGGTTTTCTTTATCATCATTAAACAAATCGCATGTAGAAGTTGTGTCGTATCCCCTTTGGCTTATTATGCCACAGACGCCAACTATGCCTTCTATAAAACCTCTTATGAAAAACATCGTATTGCACTAACTTCTTACGATCAAAATCATTTCAAGTTTCGTACTTAGCCAGTTTCGCACCTGTTTCAAGAAGACCTACTAAATTTCGGCAGGAATCAGAAAAGCAGCAACGAAAATGAACGAAATGTAGGTGACGATTCATTTAGGTAGTCTAATTACTGTTAAATGTGATTTCAATCAGGGTCTCTGGAGTATTATTTGATACAAAGAGATTTGACCAACACAAGGTTTTTTGTTTGGTATAAGAGGTGCCAATCCAATAATCCTCTATAGAAAAAGTATATTGTCTCCAAATCTTTTTCTTGTATCAACCACGTGCTTTCCTGTTGTTGGTCCTAAGTGAAAGAAAAGTTTGAATTTAAGTTCGACTTAAGTCATTTGAACAATATTTACATCCGCAAAGCAGGGATTGACCCTATTTTAAACTAACCCATCATTTATGTAATATAACTCTCGTTTCAGAAAAATTAAATAGATTTTTGGTAAAAAGTCAAAAACAACTAATTAATTTTAAATTTCAAATGTATAAATTACTTATGTGACAGACAGGTATAAAAATAAAATATTTATTGTGAATATTAAGTTAATCGAACTCCCTCATATTTTGGTAAAATATGTACACATTATAGAAACTACACCTGTCATACCAAAGGCAAATCGTAAACATATTACCTAAACGTATAATATTTGGAATAGTCCCCCGCATATGTAATTCGGTCAAACGAAGCGAAAGTTTTAGAAACTTTCGAATAATTTGATATTGTTATCAGCTACATTACACACTACGATTCTAAACAATTCATTTTTATGTAACGTAAAAATTAACAGACTGAACTATCACACACAATAATCACACTGTCATTGAATTATGTAGATTAGAATAATCAAATACTTTAAAATTTTTAAATGAAACCAATATTGTTGGGGTCGCCGCATTTGGACCAGAAAAATTGATTCACAAAGTGCGGTAACTGTTGATTTACCTCTAATGGTCTTTCGATCGGGAAATCTCTATACCTACCCTCTTTACTCCGAAAGGATTAACGGATCGTAGAAATTTATGTTCAAACTCCCAATATAAAATATCAGATCACAGTGTGTTTTGGTAGAAATCGGCCTTGATCGACTAATAAAGAATTTATGAACTAGAATCGAGCCAGACCATTTCTTAATTATATATTATGAATTTCGGCATTTGGTATGAAAATGAAACTCTAAATTGATTTTTTGATTAAGTTATGGAACGTGGCCAACTGCAAAGGAACATGGAAATTTCTTAGAATATCGCTAATTAGTCATACTGTGCTGTTCCAAAGAATATCGACATGAGATTTGGAAATAGGATTTTATAATCATCTGGATTGGAATTGGCGCATTTTTGATAAAGATCCTAATATGGTCAATTGAATGGAACTAATCTATTTTTTAATTGACAGCGACGAAATTTGAGGTGTTCCTTGGAAACAGGATTCTTAAATAATTTTGAATTTTAATTGTAAATTCAACCTTTCGCTAATTATATTTACATTGGTGGCTATTTATTCAAACTTTGTCGCATGCCATAAATTGAAATAGTTTTTCTTATACCTGCGATTTAATAAATCAGATTTAGTGAATATTTCGAGTTTAGTCGCAGCATGTCAAACTCGATTTTAACTAATCGCGTTGTTTTACGTACATTACTTAAACGAGTTTAGCTAAATGAATTTATTAAATCAATTTATTACAACATTTATACAATGACAGTACATCTGAAAATTTTGGTTGAATAGTATGTAGGTGCATTTCAATCATTTCAAAGGCCACTTTGGATGAATGATCGCGGATAATCCATCTAAAATGAACAAAAGAAGAACACTTTCAACTTCTTTCACAGAAGATGAATATGAAAGATGCATTTGCCATACTTGGGTCATTTTGAAGTGATTCATGCAAATGCGCCTTTAGAACCAAAACTTATACAACAGATTAATCTGAACTTTTCGGTTACCGAGTTTTACTGAGTACAAAATTTTACTGAATTACTGAAAAGAAAAAAATTCACAATTCACAAAAATTCAAATCAACAAGTCAAATTAATTTTACAGTTTACTGTGATAGTTATTATTTACCTGCTAGAGTTGCATACATTAGGTGTCAATTATGAACATATATCACGTATTTCGACCTGCATAAGTTTCGAGAATTCGCAATTTTTAAAGTCGCGATTTTTTAAGATTAATCATGACATGTTTACAGTTGAATTTTCGAGATAATGTTCGATTTGAAATTTAAGATTGGGTTAGGTGAGATTCTTGAAACTCGAGATTTTAAGATTTTTCGATTAAATTAGATTTTCAGGTTAGATTAACGGAAAGTAGTTTGGTACAGAAATGATCAACAATTTTCAAAATTATTCAATGTCTTCCAATTATTTTGAACAAAGACGTTTTTCAAGATTATTCTAGAATTCTAAGATTATCGGGCATTTCGAAATGAAACGAGTTTATTGTTTGTCGTTTGGCTATTATATTGAAAAGAGTGATAGAGGTCAATGTGTTTTTTTAAATTCATTATCGTTACATATAACTAGAAGATCACAGAAATAAAGTCACTGGAATTAAACTCGTAAATAAAATGGAAATAAAGCCGCAAAATTTTTATGAAGTTGGATTGACTTTAATTTGCAGGAAAAGTGCTATTCATAAAAAATGTAATTAAACTCTTTAAAAAAAGCCTCTGAGTATAGTTATGTAATTTTCCTAGTTTGTCTGCTGACTCTAATTTTCACGCTCGTATAAAATTCTGGAAAATAGAAATTTAATTTCGAATGGAAAACAATAAACGCGGAACCTCAAAGTCCGACGCGGAACCCAGAATCGGAATTTCCTAGTTAAATTCCAATTATTCACCCGGGTTTAATTACACATTTTTCCGATGCTAATTCCATTTTTTATGTGATATTAATTTATGCAATCTTATTTATTGCCAAAAAATTGATATGGACCTCATAACGCAAGATGGAATAAGTATTGCTCTATTTAAAATTGTCCTAAATACTCGTTTGGCCCACTTCAGGCTTAGAGTATCAAAGAACTACACCACTTGAAAATCACGATACCAAATATTCCAGTGGTTCCAAAAAAATGTTTTATTTTAAATTCGCTGTATTTTTAATTTAAATTATTAAAAAAAATTAGCAAAAGATGAATTTGCTTTGAAAAAAACGTTTGTTAGTCTAGAAAAGATTGAATACAATAACTTGGAATTGGTTCTGCAACTTCGTGAATTTGAACTGAAGAACTTGAATATGAACCAGAACAACATTCCCAGATCGTAATCTGGGATCTCTCCATTCAAGGACAATACCATACACAACGGCTTCGATATTATGGCATCTGTTTACTGCTAAGCTAGCTTTAATCTTTAACAAAACATTTTCTGCCTAAGCTTCATAAAATCCATTGCTCGTTTAAGGACCCACTAATGCCGGAAGATCGTCATTAAACAGTCACATTTTATTTGTTACTAAGCCATAATCAATTACATGACAGAAATTAAGGCCAAAACTCAGAAATTTAATTTTTGATAACCGTTACAATTTTCAAAATTTCGCTTAATCTAAATTTAATTTCAAATTTAGAATAACGCTGATAAAACCTAATCTATTGTTACTCCAAATCACCAAATTTTTAAAATTTTCAAAATTAAATTCGATTTTACTTGTATGGGTTTCAAGGAAACTAAGCTTTTAAGGAAGCACTTTAGTACCCTTTATACCTTCTGGACCTGTTGCACCCGTTGATATACAGAATCACCCGGTATTTTGCATTTTTCCGGTTATTTTCTGGTTTCGAAAAGATACTTCTGTTACGAATTTTATAATTTTTTTGTTGTATCGGGATCCAGTGTTTTGAAAATGGAAATTCAATTGGTCTGGAAATTTACCGAAACTGAATCCTAACAAAATAATCGAATAAATACTAAATTACTAAATACTTTTGCTATAAAACAATAAAAATAAAAAACACATGACGTTTATTTCATCAAATTTTCATTCCGTACATTCTAACAAATTTATTTGTACGTGGGGAACGTAACAATTTTTAATCATCAATAAATGGAATTTCATCAACAAATCGAGATAAATTAAAAATGTGCGTGAATAGAACTGCGATTGTAGAAAGTAAAATGTAATTGGATTCGATTGTGAATGGTTGGCAGTTGGTGGTTCACGTCGTCCAGTAGCAATAATTCAATTGGCCACCTTATGATGTAGCAGCTTACTTGGCCAAAGATTACAGAGTATGTGTAGCCACCACGCTAGATTTGCATTATTGCACAGCTCACTGGATTTAAACACGGTGGACTAGCCAATTTAAGTTCGAGTCTATTAAATGTTGAGCTGGGTAAAAATTGGCCTATTCGATGCTCAGATTGGGAGGTATTTACACTAATAAAGTTCTATCGAATTTTAAAAAAAATGGAGACTTCCTATTCTAGTGTAAATCTTGCTTGGCTCACGAGAAAATCAGATCTTCCTAAAATTCTACTGTTGTGTAACCTGTGCCATCAGACCAGTAATATGAGTGATCTCCGTGTTCGTTACACAATAAGGATAATCAGCTTAAGGACATCGAGATACCAAATATGAAGAAAATCTATTCAGCGGCGCGAGCTTTTTTTAATTTAAAAGATAATATTCCAGAAAATCGAAAAGAGAAACTACGCGATGTAATCAGGCAGATTTACCGTAACGACAAGCTGTTCGAGAGATTCTTTAATTATTTACTTCCGCATAGCGGAAAATTACAAAACCATGGTGAGAAAGTCGTTGAGCATTTCAATAATAAAAATGGGGGTCTAGTTGAATTGGAAAAAATGTGGCGCCAACATTTCTTACAAACGATGAAGCCACAATTTTTACACCACTGTGGTCTGTAACCCGTAATAGCGACCGACTAAAAATTCGTGCGGAAGAGGAGCGAATCGAGCTAGAAGATATGCTATCTGCCGGTCTAGACCCTGCACTATTTAAATCAAAACTGGGTACGACGATGAAATAGCAACTGGACCGACGATGAAATATCAACGAATGATGAAAATTTTAACCGAAACACGCTTAGTTTGGATACTACGATTATACGTTAAGTAATTCAATTTTATCATTGGAGCATGAGTACAATTCAGACGATTTAGATTCTTGTTGTCGTAACCAAGGTCACCATCGGGAAATTTATCCTATGAATTTGAAGATTGAATGAATTAAATTTGTTACATATTTCTAAATTGTATCATTAAAACTAATAAATTTTATCGATTATAAATTCAAATCTAGTTTTAAATTGAAATCGGTCGTTTACATTTTATAAACTCAATTTATATATTTAATTTCCAATTCATGAAATGTTTTAAATTTTATCCTTGGTGGAACTCTTCTCTCTATCTCGCTTAGTCTTTTCGACGAGTTTCACCCATCCCCTATCACTGGTCTCGACAGCAAAGGTGACGCAATTGACGAATGCACATACAAGCTTACATTGGCAACTTCACAAAAATTATTTTGATTTTTTGTAGATTAAGTTATAATTGAGGTCAAAATTCCCCTTAAAACTTTTGCTTTAAAAACAAAAAAAATATAAAAAAAACCTTGTCTTTGTCTATTTATGGTGTTTAATTTTTTTTCTCTTTTTGGTATATTTTACTTTCAGTAAAATATTCCCATGGAATACCACCTTAATACAGAAATACTTAGTTCTGGGTTTGATTAAAATAAAAGGTAATGTACCTATAACGTTCATGTTGAATTTCATCAAGAACGGTTTAAAAGTGTCCAAATTACATTCTAATTGGCCACATTCTCAGAGGAAACCAAGTTCTCTTCCAGTTAGCCATACTCCAGGAATTTACCAAAAATCATTTTAGAATCCACAGTTCATAAAATTTTGAAAGCAATTCGAATGATTTTCGATTTTCAAAATTTTGTATAGAAAAAAGTCTAGAATTCCAACTGAACACTTGAACTTTTTCCTAGAAACAGAATTCTGATATTAGTTTTAAAAAATTGAGGAATTTTAAATTAACAGAAGCGTCGGGTTCAAATCTACTCAAATTCTATTTCTAAGCATAAACCATTTTCAAGCTACATTAGACCAAAAAAAACATGAATATTTAAACAACCGAATCCTTTTTGTTGTGAATGTCACAAATTTGTTTAACTTTAATCAGCATGGGTTGAGTCTCGCACTCTCGTATTAATTTGATTAGCTAAAAAATGATCGAAAATCGATTTGTATATGAAAATGTAGCTTTTTGTATTCTAATTTTTATTATTTAAGTACTAGTACTAATAATTTTTGGTCTAGCCGGCCCATTTTCAGAAAACAAACATAAAATCATCCGATGAGACTCAATAAGTAATTCCAATATATGTAAATAAAGTAAATATTATCGTATTTGATCTTTTCGAACTTGGTATGGGAAAACTCCAGCAAACTAGCTTTAACCTTTTACCGATTACTGGTACAACGGAAATTCAATGTATCAGGTGTATCTATGCTCACATGCATTCCAACAATGGAAATGAAAATTGAGGTCTGTGAATATATAAAATATTTGGTTTATAATTCGCAAGGTGCGGTGCAGTGTGCAATGTTTTCCTTTTCTCATCATTAGAAAACAATATCAAAGGATGCCAATATTTATAGTCAAGAACATTTCCAAAGAATTACATTTCATCTCAACTTGAAAATTATGGAATGATATTTAGTTGTTTTACGACCATTCAACATCCAATCCATTGAATGCTTTATTTTGGAAATAAATGTCCTCAAACAAACGGGGAAGAAAAGTTCTGAAATCCATCCTAAAATAGTCATTGCAACGTCACATTTGAATAGTTTTAGTAATTTCGGGTTGGTACAGATAGTGCTGAATGTAGGATATCACATGTATTAGTATATTTCCTAATGAGTGAAAAATTTTCGATTTTCAAAAATTGAACCTTGCTCAAGAACAAAATCGAGCCGTAATTTTATATCGTCGATGCATTTTGAAAATCACAATAAATCAAACATTATTTCATCAAAAGACAAATAACCAATGACCTCTGGCGTTATTTTACCAAATATAGATGAGAAGGTAGCAGCAGTATGGCTATAAGCTATCGCAGGTTTGCCTCTTTCAGAATTATAAATAAATTGTTTATTTCAATTTTGGCCATTACTCAAGATTTTTCCAAATTATATTAACCCTTAACGAATGAGAGCTTTTTTAGTAATACTCGCCTATAGGTCGATTATGGCCAACTACAATGGAATTTGGTTATCCCTTAACCGACTGTGATGCAATTCGACAAGTTCGATGGAAACGGGTTCTTAAATGATTTTTGGATAAAGTTCTGGAATATGGCGAAATAGAATGGAAATTGGCTATTCCCTAACCGATTTTAGTGAAATTTGCCATGTGGGTTGGAAATTGGATTCTAAAATGATTTTTAGATAAAGTTCTGGAATATGGCCAAGTAGGATGAAACTTTGCTATGTCTTAACCGATTTTAGCGAAATTTGACATGAGCGGTGGAAATGGGGTTGTAAAATGATTATTGGATAAAATTCTGAAAATTAAATGCATGTCGAATTTTACTATAACCAGTTAAGGAGTAGTTCTATGCTAGTTAGAAAAATTCTAGAACTTCGTCCAAAAATCATTTTAAAATCACATTTAAATCACGCATGTCAAACTTCACTAAAATCGGTTAAGGAATAGCCAAGTTCCATCCTAGTTGGCCATATTACAGAACTTTATCTAAAAATCATTTTAGAATCCTATTTCCATCTCACATGCTCAATTTCACTAACATCGGTTGTGGAATAGCCAAGTTCCATCCTAGCTGACCATATTCCAGAGTTGTATCCAAAAATCATTTTAGAATCCCATTTCCAACGCACATGTTAAATTTATTCGTAATCGGTTAAGGAATAGCTAAGTTCCAGCCTAATTGGCCATTTTAAAAATTCACTTAAAGATAAGGGAGTCCGAGGGACTCATCGCATGCGTTTATGTAAGTAAAATTACTCATGCTGATTAGGGTTAAGATATAAATTGTTCAACGAAGCTAATCAAAATGTATATCAAATCACAGAGTTCAGAATTAAAAATGTTTTCAATTTTTAATTCAAATTCACTCAAACTCCTGTCAAACTTCAAATTTCACTCAATTTTTTTTCTTAAATATAATTGCCATTCAACCGCAAAATTCCGCTCAAACAAGTTTGAGTTCAAATAAATTACCGGGTTTCACTCAAATCCAATCTCATCCAAAATTCAATTTTTTTTATTTTTAATTTTTTTTCCACATCTTTGAAATAGAATCGCCATTTATATCCTAAATAAATAATAATTTTAAAAGCATTTTGAAAAACTGTAATTTTGAAGTTTTTTCTATAAACTTGCTGAACTTCGAAATTTTTCAAATAATTAGTTAGAAACAGAATCTGGATATTAGTAAAAAAAAATTGATTAATTTTAAATTAACGAAAACTTTGGTTCCAAAATTTAATTACAAATCTATAATGCAAATTCTACTCAAATTCCCGTATTTTTAGACTAACCAAACGCTTCAAATGAGTGACACAAATTTGTTTAAGATTTAATATGAATAATACATTATTCAACGAAGCTAATCAAAATATTCATCAAATCATAGAATTCAGAATTAAAAATGCGTTCACTCTTTAATTCAAATTCATTTAAATTCCTGTCAAACTTCAAATTTCACTCAATTTTTATTTTTTATTAAATAATTGACATTCAGCCGAAAAATTCGCCTCAAACATGTTTGAGTACATATAAATTACCGGGTTTCATTCAAACCCGATCCGGCTCCAACTCGTATCAGATTTCTTTCAAATTAAAAAAAAAAATCGATTTTTTTTCTACATCTTTGAATTAAAATCGCCCATTTAGTTGTGCGATCGAACTTGGGAATACCGCTGCATAAAGTTTTGACAGATCACTATAAATTATTATTATTTTTTTTTTAGGTTAGATAACCAATACTTATTTATATAGTTTACTGTGTTTCCATTTGTTAGATTCGTAAACATATTTTATATAAGCAAAAATGTGTGATCATCGATCGACGATCTTATATTTTGTACACGCTAAAGTAGGAAAATATAAAATTCACACTTTATTTCGCTATATAAGTACGGTTCGAGTATAGATATTGGTTCTTCACAGAAGGAATGGAATTTTTTAACATTTTATTTAAGAAAGTTTAACTAAAATAAAAATTTCTTCTTCTTATTCGGTTTTATTAATTTAACGATCACTTATTTTTTTTATTTATATACTTATATTTTTTTTAAGTTTGTAAGTCATGTAACTGTAAAGTTATAAGTTTTTTTTTGTATACAAATGGCGACGAATTGGTATACACAGTAGAGAAATGTGGGTTTACAATGAAATTTGTCTCAAAGTGTTAAAAATACTTCCTGACTCATGAATATATCGAGCGCGCGAGTTGTACGCTTAGGGTATATAAAAGAAATAGACAAGACAATTTTTTTTTTTTTTTTGCATTTGTGAAGGTTGGTGACATAAATTTGCATGTAACGGAAAAACTTTATAAAATAATAATACAAAACATGTGGACAAGGTTAAAGGTTTTTTTTTATTGTTTTGTTTTAGAATTTTAGATAGTTTTACACAGCAAAATGCCTAACATTTTTTTACTTAAAGAAATGTGTATAATACGTTTCTATATATAGGTATACGTAAACACACATGTGTACGACTTGAATCAATAATTTATTAAATTTATCATTTCCGTTTGGGTAAATTTTTATAAAAATACAATTACAAAAAAAAAAAAATGTGGCGAGGAAGTAATTTGTTAATTAATTTGCTGGTAAATTGTTTATTTATTATGCGACTAAATATAAATAAATTATTAAATTGAAATGTGAAATTTATATATCGCCTATGCGATAAATCAAATCGTACAGGTTCGATGACATTTGCAGTTTTAATTACCATCGCGCAAACACCTGTAGAAATGCGATCGCGCAATTTCTTACGTGAGAAAATAAAATTTCTCGCGCAATATATTGTTTGTATGGGTGTGTGTTTGCGCGATTGATCCAAATCTGTCGATCTGTATACACAGAGCAAAATGCACACAGTATAACAACGCGCAATTACATGTCATGATTTTTTTTTGTTATTATGTTTACTTAATTGTTCGCGTCTTATTAAATTTTCGCATCTTTGACTTTGCTGCATATATGTATGTACGTCGCCTGATATATGTAATAATAAGTTAACACGGCATGGTATTACGTTCAGTTCATTATGATTATTACATACAACAATAAGATTGTTGTAAAGTTTTCTTGCGCATATATACATAAAAAAAACACAACAAAAAAAAAAACGAAGATTGTGAAAGATACTCTGAGAATTATAATGCGGTATAATATAAATAAGAAATGTTACAAAGTTTAATTACAACATCGACACAGCAACATCATCAACAACATCGTCTTCATCATTTTCTTTATCTTAGATAAATATCTCATTGTTTCTTGAATCGTTTGTAAATAAGTATGTGCAATGAAATTCGAAATTATTATGAAATCCCTTTAATGGGGCGTCTATCAATCATTTTAAAATTGGATAGGTTGGTGTATATTATGTAGAACACATTGTCTTAGGTTTTTTTATATACTAAGAAAAGGTCAGGTAGTTTTATCATTTTGTGTATATATTGTGTTACGTAAATGTGCAAATACGAACGTTAAACGTGTAACTATAAATATTTTTACGATGTGTGCTTGATGATTGACATTCATCGTTAATGTCATTTTGTTGAAAAGATGTATACTTGGTATGGTTTATGAAGGAAGTCTAAAAAGTTTTGAGGCTAACAAAAACATGTATTTTTTCAGACAAATCCAGTTTAATTTTTCTTCATAGACAAGTTATGCCTCTACAGATGCGATGACCTCCTCGTTCTATAAAATATCTGTCCTCCTACACCGAAACTTTGAGCTTACAGAAGTGTAGCGATGAACAAAGCTTATTCGACAAAAAATCCGACTTAACTGAAATTGCTCAAATAAAAGCCGCTGGTATCTTTCTAACCTTGATTTGACGATCGTCCAGTAAAATTTAGTGAACTTGACCCCGTTTAAATTCTCTACTAATTTTTTAAATTATTTTTTGGGTGGGTCCGGAAGATTAAGAGATTTAGGGAATTTAAATTTTGTATGCTTCATTCAAACGTAAGATGTTTAATTTTAAACATTCACTTAAAATTTAAAAACCGCCAATTAGCCAATCCTAGCATGATACCATTCTGTTAGCTTGAAATTTCCGGTAAAGTCACGAGTTCGAAAATAATATTAATAATGTTAAACGGTTTTAACATACCATTGCTGGTCCGTAACGTGTCATAAGACTTAAAAACTGGAATTAATTAGAAAATTCCTTAAGACTTACTCTTAGTATTAAAAACTAAAAATTTTGATTTATTACTCGTATTATGATTTCTAAATTCAAATTTAATTTAAAAAAATTGAACCAAAAAGTAAAGGTTCCCCTAATTAGTAAATCGAGATTTTCAGTTTTTTATACCAAAACAAATATGTAAATAATTACGGTAGGTATCTCTATTTCTGAGATGATTGAAAGTAGCAGAAATGTTGACGGAATAAAAAATTGTTTGAGGGAAACAATCTGACTGGGAATGTTGCCTTTGGAAAGTGCCTCCAATATTCGGGTTGGTTAAAATGATATATCAAATTGCTATCAAAGCGTAATTGTTGTGCAAAGGCAAAGTATAATACTCTAAGTACAATTAGTCAAGAAATCATATTCGAAAACTAGAGGAAATTCTGTTTTAAGGGATAATTTAATAATTTTTTACACAATTCTCATTATCTAGGTAATCTCCGAATAAACCTTGAGACATCTCGTAATACTACTCTGGCTGATGTAACTGAAAGCCGTGTGAAGTAATGTTTAAGCAACTAAAATTACAAAAAATTATTAAATTATCTCAAAACCGTCGAAATTTCTAATCACCTTGAAAATTCTAGAAAACTCTCAGAAACATTGAATCATCTGTTTGTAAATCAAAGGAACTCAATTTAGTAGACCTAGGAGTTTTAGATTCAACTGACATAATCTCGAGTACTCCAGCAAAAACTCGAATAATCTCGAACAATTCTAATAATATCGAGAAAACAATTTTCGATATATTTTTTCGATAATAAAATCATTCGATTATTACATAGATCATCGAGTTTTCTGGGGTATCCGAGATTATTCGAGTTTAATCTGAAGCACCTAGGTTTTTCGACATTTTCGATTATTCGAGATTCATCGATATATGATTCGAGATTTTTTGAGATTTTCAATTTTTTCTGGATTTTGGGTGATACAATTTGAGTATAATAATAATTACACAATTACTGATGGAAATCTCAATCATGTATTCTGTAGATATTTTGAAGATTTTCTGTGATTATTCGAAATTATTCGAGAATACAAGAATAAATTGATTTTTTTATGAAAAATCGTGAAATTATCTAGTTATTTGTGAAAGTCTGAATTCTCTAGCAAGTTAACGCTAACCTTAACAAACTGACAGTGACAAGCAAAACTCGAATAATATAGCAACTCTCAAGAAGTCTCGGGTAATCTCGAAAATATTGAAGCATCGTAAACTTTCAATATATTTGAAATATCAGTATGTCTCTAAAACAAGCAAATCAACTTCCTTCAAAACTCGAATAATTTTGAAAATCTTGAGAAATTATAAGTCATCGAAACATCAAGAGCGGGACTTAGGAACATAAAATCGAGACACCATCAGTATATAAATAACTTGTAATTTTCAAACCGGTTTTAAGGTAAATTTCGTTTTTACTTACCGTTTTTCGGTAACCAAAAGAAATCTGGTAAATATCTGAAACTAGATCTAGAATAAGTAGGTTGCGTTGAATTGTACCAACATAGAAAGCTAACATGGTACTACTGTACCGCCAACGTCATGGAAATGTATATATTTGAACTGAAAAATATGTCAAAAATAATATGAATGTGATTTAAGAGTATTTGGGCTGCAGTCTCCATACCACATTGCAACCAAATTAGCATCTTTATACTAACTGAAATCGAGATATCACATTCTCAAAAATGCTTGCTAATCATTGGTAATCAAAACCGCACAAAAACTTGCTATTATGTTTTTGAGACGATTAATCAAATACTATAGTATTTTTAGGTTAGGTTAAGTGACATTTCTAAGAAAAAACTCAACCATCTGTTTCAAAAATTCTTTGAATTTAATTACTGCAATGTTCAAAGAAACGTGTTTTATAGCAGGTAGAATCATGCTGATTTTTTTTCAATAACAGATCTGAAGCCAGAAACTTCACGGATCAAAGCTGCTCCACCTTATATGAATGATGGTATGGTATTTACTGTGACGTTTCGGTGTGGCTGTATGGTTGATTGTAAATGGCTGATTGTCAAATATTAATTTTGGTATAATCAGCTTTTCGTTTTTTGTTTCAGTTACCTTGTGACTCGTTATCGTTGTACAAAATTGGAATGCCGAATTGTAAAATAGATCGCGCTGAATACAAATAATATCATATCGGATTTGCTAGACGTGTCGAGAATGTAATTTCTTATTTTCAAAATTATGACTGGCAATTCCGCCATTTTTGCTAATAACTGCTTTGCTAGATGTATGTATAAGAATGTAGCTCTTTATTAGTGTTAAATTTTTACATTTGAGTGAATTTGAAAATGTGTGAGACTTATAGATAAATTTAACTAAATTAAAGGCACAATATTCGAGTACGATTAGTGCCATTGATAGTAAAGCCAAACACCAACTAACAATGCAGAAAATAACTCCCCAATAAAATAACTCATCAGACCATAAATAAAATACGTCTCCATTACAACAAAGTTTCGTAACATCTGGGAGCTTTTTTTTCCTATATTCAGTTTTGGACTTATTTCATTCTAAAAGTGCTCCCCAACTATCGGATGAGATAACACGCAAACAATTATTTTGAAGACTAAATTCAGACCGACGAAACGGCACAGTGGTTAAACCTACGACGTTTGGATCGGGAGGTACCGGGTTCGAATCTCGATACCTACGGGCCGACCCACCTTTTATGTCAGTATATAGGCTGGCACGAAGCAATGTAATGTGCAGGTGGTCTACGCAAAACGAGCCTAACGATTGGACGTTAAAAAAAAATTTTACAATTTTGAATCTTGAAATTTGTCAAAGCTTAAGATCGAACAGACGTGGAATTACTACTACCAATTATCGATTCTTCAATCAATTTGAATTTAAATTCTCAAATTTTGGAAAAGTTCGTCTATTTAGGGTTACATGGGTTTTGAAGACAAAAAAGCATATTTTTTGTAATTTTTTTTTTTTTGACATACTAAATGAATTATTTTATTCGAACTTTTGGCATATGGAGAACAAAATTTCAATTAAATTGTGATAACTTTATCTGATATTAAAAATCCAAATATTTTCTAGTAGTAGATGAGTATAGCTCATGATTGAACGAAGGATTTTACAAAAAAACTGAAATTTGAATTTTTGGCAGAGTTGCAAAACAGTACGATTTTCGGTAAAAGTTAGGCCACGGACCTTGCAAAATAAGTTGTCATCAAATACAAAAAAACTTTGTTCTATCACGAGCTATACCTACTCACCTACTAAGAGAAAATATTTGTTTTTTTGATTTCAGATAAAGTTATCACGAGTTATCATGGTCACTTTTTTCCTAAGGAGTCTTCGAAAACCAGCTCCCAACTAGTGGGTCATGTTCCCGGATGTTTTTCTAACCTCGGGATTTCCCGGGTTCTATAGCTAAAATTTATAAATATGTATAAGTAATTTTGGCTTTTAAAGTATGCCTTTTAAAACACAAATGAATGATCGAATGGTCAGATGGCAACACTATTTTTTGTAATGATTGCCGGAAACAGGCAAAATACTTTCGGATTCAGTTGAAGTTGACTGAATCGTTTGATAATGTTCCAGTGATGATAAATGTCTTTCTCCTTTATAACAGAAGTTGATTTTGATTGATCAAGTTTTACTTTCTGTGTGCACATTTTTGGTTAGCCTTTGCAGAGACAATTTATAGAATGGTCAGTTGCGACTTGTAAAACATTCGATGTAATTTGACTCTAATCTCCACGTTTATTGAAATATTTATTAATAAAACATTTTCACCAAACTTCACGTAAAAAATTTTGTATATGTGAACAAAAATTCGATATTTGCCCAAGCACAATCTTCAACAACATTGATTAAATCTGTATCCGATCCGATTGTTTATCGAGAATTTTCATTCTATCTAGATCAACGTGTTGTGGCCTGTATTGTTCAAACGTCCTGCAAGTACTCCAAATTTGATTGTTTATTTAAAGAAGTTTAAACAAGTATTTGTTTTGCATAAACTTTAACATAACATACCTTTAAAGAAATAGTCAAATGTTGATTAACTAAGTCCAAAGTATCGCAACACCACTTGTACAGGACATAGAAAACAATTTTTAGAAAAAACACTTTTTCAATGCAGAAGTGACCTCAATAAAGATTAAAATTCAGAGATTAGTGCAAATTCACGAAAGACCTGAAAGACACAAACCACCAAACTAGTCCAGACTACAACAAAACTCTCGATAAACATAAAAACTTAAAAAAAAAATCGACTTTGGAAACGCTACAAATCAAATCAAGTACAAATTCAATCAATGCTGAAGAAGATCGTGTGCTTTTATCGGTAACTCATAAGATTTGTTCTTCCAAACCGCTTCCGTCTCATACAACCTCTACTCCTATTCTAATGTGAAATGCTCCAGTACAAATTTCCTTCGAAAAACGACAAAGCTGTCAATGGAAAATCGCTTTTAAAATCTCGTGATTGCCCCACTCCTTGATTTGTGTATAAAAGAACAAAAAATAAAGTGAAATATTTTGTTACAAAAACATTTGCATATTTAGCGATTCCCGATAGCTTCAAAAATTTTGCGATATCCTTGCAGCATTTTGCAAGGCATAAAATTGTCCAAGGCTAACTATTCCATAAAGTAAATCTAAGAGAAATTGAATAATTCCCTATGAAATAAGTAGTACAGCACTCCTTTTGCTCGAAACTTTGACTGATTTTTCCAAAGGTTTTAAAATTTGGAGCAATTATTTATTAGAAGTTCATTTTGACCAGTGCCATGTAACCACTTTTAATAATCGCTCTTAAAATCTAACAATTTTTATAAATTGTTACTTTTACAACTTTCATAGCTAATAAAAAATCAATTCTAATTTTTTAATATTTCCTTTAATTAATCAATTCCTTGAAAATTTTATAATTTTCGAGATTCTTTAAATTATTTAGGTAAATCCTATAATTGCTTCAAATTACTAAATTCTGTAATTTGTTATGATTATTTAAAATTTTTCCAAATTCTATAAGCTCGTTAAAATTCTTTAAAAAATTTCGTTAATTTTCTAAACTTTATAAGTTCTTCGAATCCTCTTTCCCGTTCATTAAAATTTATAATTAATAAATTAAATTTTCAAAATTTTTAAAATCTTTGATAATTTTCGATTATGAAATTATTTAATTTTGTTAAATCACTTAAATACTTAAATGCTTTAAATATAAAAATTTTAACGAATTTTTAAGTACTTTAATAATTTTAATTTAATAAATTCTTTAAATAATTTAAGTTTTATAAATATGTACTTTAAGTGCTAAAAATTCTTTCCTTTAAATCCTTTAAATGCAAATCTCTAAATTCTTTTAATTCTTTAAATATTTTATCTTTAAATTTTTAAAATTCTTTGTAGCTTTAAATTTTTCAGTCTCTTGGAATTGTGATATTTTTATAAACTTAAAATTCTAATTATCTGTAAATTAATAAAATTCAAAACTTTTTTAAATATACATTTTTAGAATTGTAAATTGTTTGAAAATCCTTATATAAAATTTAAATTTTTTTTTTTCAATTCATCAAATTATATTAGTATATCACACGTTAGCTAAATCTAAGTTACATATCAGCTCAGGGAAATTTTTTGTTTTAACATTTTTCCCCATTTTTGATAAATAAATTACAATGGTTAAAAAAAAAATATATTTAATAAATAAAACATTAAATTAAATTATTGCGACTGGAATTTGTTTTAATTTTGTCGTAAAAGTCACCGAAATCTCCATTTCACTTTGATTATTTAAAATAGTGAAAAAATCGTAATTTGGGAAATCTGTGAAGAGTGGTCCATCATAACTCCAAATAAATTTTATTTGCATAAGTTCTGTTAAGAAATGATTTAGAATGTTAAGGAGTTGGAAAAAAAGGTAACTTTTAGAATTTAAGGTTGTTTCTGTATATATTGTTTGGGTTTCGTTTTACGTGGAATTCTCCATATACAGAATGTACTGTGATGGCCGGTCTCCACTTGTGTATTTTTCTTTTGACAAAAAATAAATGACTTTCGGCTCATGACATTTTTTCTACAACTACTAACATAAAGAATATAACAAATTTCTCTCTTTGAGAAAAAAAAAAAATTTGAATTTGGTTCCATTTTCGGTTAAAATAATTTTTGGAATATTAAATTTATATTCCACAATTTATTATTTATGTTTTAATTTAATAACACAATTTCTATTTTATTTTCACCTAAAATTTATTAAAAGGCTAAAATTTTCCGAAAAAACATGAAAATTTCATTTTGGTTGTCAAAATATTCAACATAAAATGACAAGAAATTGAGCATAAAAAACAATTTATGCTCAATTGGCACAACGTCATGACAAAATTTTTGAATATTCTGATCTTTTTCTCCCTTGACAAAATTTCAATGCGCATGCTCAAAACCATTTTTGTGTATGTATTTTGCATAATGTACTAAAAATTGTCAAGAGAAAATACACAAGTGGAGACCGGCCATGAAGGTTGTATTAGCGAATTATACTAATACAACCAAATTCTCCTACAATTTTTTTGTTTTTTCGTCACATTCACACAACGCTATTCTTGTTTATTTTTAAAATTTTCGAATTCTATAATTTTTTGCCATTTTTGGTTTTTATATTCTGTAAAAACCTTAAAATTCCCTAAAACCTCTAAATTCTTAATTTTTTAAAGCTGTTTAAATCCTTAAAGAAAAACCTTTAATTTTAAAATTTTTCCATTTAGGTAATTTTAGAAAGATATTTTGTAGTTGGTGGAACCGAATTTAAAAGAACGTAACATTTTTACGAATTTAAAAAGATAATTTAAAAAATCTAAAGAATTTAAAGTTTTAAGAATTGAAGAGCCTAGAGAATTAAGAGATTTTAAAGAATTGAAATAAAATAAAAAATTTAAAGATTTAAAAGAATTTAGAAAAATTAGGGAATTTAAACATATGGGCAGTTTATAAAATTGACTGAGTTTGACATATTTAAAGAGTTGATGTGATATTCTTAAAATCATAAAATTCTGATTATCTGTAAATTATTACGGCTTAGCTTATAAATGGTTGAAATTGATAAAACTAAAATTCTATAAATTTTTTAGATTTGCAATTTTCAAAAAAAAAATTTACTCTCGAATTCTTTAATTTCATGGTATTTTCGAATTATTATTTCTAAAATTACATGAATTGTTGGAAAGAAGTTCACCCTTAAAGCTCTTAAAATTTGTAGAACCTCCAACTTTTTTAAATTATTTAAAACTTTAAAATTCTTTAATTTTTTTTTAAATATTAAAACCTTGATAATATGGAAATTTTTTAAAATTTTAAAATTCCTTAAATATCTTTAAAATATTTAAATTAAATTGTGTAAAAAACAAGTTTTTCTTACAAGTCGCGAAATTACAAATTATCAAGTTGTAAAAGTATGTAACCTCTAGCGAGTCAACGCTAATCTCAACAAAAAGACAAGCAAAACTCAAATAATACTAATACCAACTTCCAAACATTCTTGGATAATCTCGAAAATATCGAACCATCGTAAACTTCGAATAGCTTTAAGATTCAAGTAATTTAACTTGTAATAATATTAACTTGACTGTTTCGGAACACATCAGTAAGTCTTTAACATCAAACAATTCAGCGTCATATAAAACTCGAATTATTTTATAAATATCGAGATATTATAAAGTCATCAAAACATCAAAAGCGCGGCTTAAGAACTTGAAATCTGGACATTATTACTACATAAATGAGGCGGCTTAAAACCATAGTGGCCTATGCCACATTTAACATTTTACCTTTTTTTTATTTAATCGGTAAGTAACCTAAATATAACTGTTTCTGGAACTGGAGGTCATTGTAATTAGATTCCATTTCCAAGAACATTATCGCCGAGTAAACAAAATCTTTAAATAATTGAGTTAGGCCACTATGGTTCTGAGCCCCTCAAATAACTTGCCTTTTCTAAACCGGGTAAAAAAAAATCTGGTAAATTTCTGGAACTATATCTAGAATAAAGTAGGTTGCGTTGTATTGTACGATCATTGAGAGCACACATAGGACTACTGTACTCTCGTGGAAAGTTAGATATTTGTGAGTTTTAAGTGTATTTATTAGTGTTGAATTTTTACATTTGAGTGAACTTGTAAAGGTGTGAAACTTATATAGATAAATTTGACTAAACTAAACAAACTAAAGTAACAATATTCGAATATGATTAGTGCCACTGATAGTAAAGCAAAACACCGACTAAATAACCACTGCTAATTCCAATTTATTGGTGTAACATTTGAGTGCAGAAAAAACCTCCCCTACGAAATAACTCTTAAATAAGAAATGAAATACGTCTCTAATATTACTAAAATAAAATTAATCTTCAAAATTTGGGAATTTATTTCGTTACATCTAGGCGTCTTGTTCATATGTTCAGTTTTGGACTTATTTCGTTCTGAAGTACTTCTCAAATATCGGATATGAGATAACACGTCAAAAATTATTTTGAAGGCTAAATTCACTGTCCAGCCTTCTAGAAAAATGAAGATTTCCATTCTAATTTTAAAATTAAATTTTCACCTTTTTAATTATAAAAATAGTCAATCATCGGAGAAGTAAAAATTGGTTAACCAAAGAAGGACAAAATATTGAATAACCAAACTAATTTAACTAATTCAAGTTAAAATTTATCTCGGTTTAGCCAAGCATAGTGTTAATTCAAATACCGTCAAATACAAATTTAAATACGAAATACAAATAATACGCATTCCAAAATTTCGAAAATTCGATTTTCATAGTATTTAGAATATTGAATCTTGAAACTTGTCAACGTTTATAGGTTAGAAGAGCTACACCAAAACCAATAAAATGTACGACTTAATTTTATCCGTAACTTAAAAACAAAGGAGGTGCCAAACAATAGCGCATAGCAACAGTATATAAACAGCTTCAAAATAAATTATGTAATAGTAGTAAAAAGAAACCGAAATCTCTTCTACGGTTTCTTTTTTACTACTATGTATTACATATTTTATTTTGAAATTGTTTTTATACTGTTGCTATGCGCTGTTGTTTGGCACCTCCTTTGTTTTTAATTTATGGATACAATTAACTCGTAAATCGATATTTCTAAAAAAGTTAAAAAATTGTCAATGTGGATGTGGTTTTGCGTTATTGATATGTTCGGCAAAGTTGTTCGTGTTGACTAGCGCAACAACTTTGCTGAAGAAAGCATAACGAAAATTTTAATGGTTCAAATACTATTGGTGAACAACGAAAAAATTCCTATTTTTACGACATTTTGTCTAAAAAGATCTTCTGGATGCTATTTTTTATATTTCATTGATCGGCAAAATGGTTGGCCGCAATAATAGGAACTACTTTGCTAAAGGAAGCAAAATGAAAATCTTGCTGGTTCACGAGCGATCAACGTGAAAATGAGTATATATTTTGACTCTGAGCCAAGACATATCGAAGGCGATGTTTCAAAAATGGTGACTAACTTTGAAATGGGATTAGCACCATTGGATTCAGCGTACTAAAAGTAGGCTTCCCTCCTAGGTGCCCAGCTTGTCACAAAAAAACGCAGCAATTCAAGGTGTTGTTGTTACATTTAGGATTTCGATAGAAGAAAAAAATTCTTGTAAAAGTTGAAATTTTTATAGTTTTCAAGATCTTTAAATTATTTAAATTCTATAATTGCTTTAAATTATTAAATTTTGTAATTTTTTTAAATTATTTATAATTATATCAACCTTTTAAATTCTATAAACTAGTTAAATTTTTTAGGCAATTTCGTTATTTTTTTTAAACTTTGTAAATAATCCATTAAAATAGTTTAAATTATAATTATAAATTAAATTTTTGAATTGTCTAAATTTTTAAAATTATTTAAAGCTTTTAAATTTTTAAATTCTTTAATTTTTTAAATCCCTTAAAATTGTTCAAAATTAATAAATTTTCTAGTTTCTTCAAATATTTCAACTTTTTTAATGCTTTAAATATTTAAAAAATTTGTTAAATTTTTAAGTTCTTTAATAAATTGAATGTAATAAATTCTTTAAATAATTTAAGCTTAATAAGTTCTTTAAGTACTATCAATCTCTAACTTCTATAAACCCTTTGTAAAGTCTTTTAAGGGGTTAAATACTTTAAATTCCTTAAATATTTCAAATTGTTTAATTCATTAAATTTTAATTCTCTAAATATTTTATTAAATTCATAAAATTCCCAATATTTTTTAAAATTTTCAGTCTTCTGCAATTGTGATATATTTAAAAACATAAAAATATAATTATATGTAAACTAATAAAATTCGTAACTTTACCAAATTCATGAATCTGAGATTCCATATATTTTTTTAGAATTGTAAATTGTTTAAAAATCCTTATACTGTTGAATTCGTAAAATTTATGCTTTTTTAAATTATGACTATGAAATTCTAAAAAATCTTAAAATTCATAAAATTATGTAATCTTTTAAAAATTTGTGTTTCTTGAAACTATTTAATTTCTTAGAACCTCCAAATTTTGTAAATTAAAATAACAAAAGTTTAAAATGTAATACACATTTAAATTTTTATTTTTCTAAATTTTTTCAATCCTTTTAATTCTAGATAGGGATTGGCCAAAAAGTAATTCCGGAATTTTCGAATTCAAATGTTCTCGAATCCGGAATTCCGGAATTTATTTTATTTAAATCATACATTAAAAAAAAATCAAAATTTTACAAAAAACAACCAATCTCTTTTATTTCGTTTAAAATATTAGATAGTTTTATAATCATTGCTAATATGTACGAACGATACTAAATCGCAGTTATGATTAGTTAGGATATACATAATTTTTAGAATTAAAAGACTTACACAGAATTTTAAAAATTAAAAAATATAGAAGTTATAAAGTTTATAGAATTTGTAGTAATTATGTATATAAATTTTGAAAATTTTAAATTCTTTAAACGCAATAAATTATATCAATAAATTCAGGAAATTCTACAAATTTTATAAAGTCTAAAAATCCAACTAATGTCTTAATAGAAATCCTATAAATCCTTCTCTCTCTTCAAACGTCTTAATATGTCTATAAACTCTTTAAATTTTTAAATTTTATGAATTTTATAAATTCCATAAAATTACAAATTCTATGAAGTTTTAAATTTTATCAATAATACAAATTCTTTTGTAGATTCTTTGTGTTCTATTAATGGTTTCAAGTGTGATCTGTTTTATAAATTCTACAAACACAAATTTATTAAAATTTCGAAAAATCCTATAAACTTTAAAAATTCTGTAAATTCAATATTTTCTATAAATTTTAAAAGTTCTATAAATTATATGCATAAAGTTTTAAAATTCATAAATTTTTCAATTCTTATAAATTCGATAAATTCTATTTATAAATCTTAAAAGTCCAATAATCTATAAATTTTAAGTCTGTAAATATTATAAATTCTAATATGTTTTTAAAGCCTATAAATTCTGTAAATTTGATAAATCCTTTAAATGTTATAGATTCTATGGGTTCTATAAATTATTCAAGTCTGTCAGTTCTATAAATTCAAAAAATTCTAATGTTTTTAAAAAAATTTTAATTTTTATAAATTTTATAAATTCAGTAAATTCTGTAAATCCTATAAATTCTATGAATTCTATGAAGTCTAAAAATCCAATAAGTTTCTTAAATTCTATAAATCTTATAAATTCTGTAAATTTGATAAATCCAATAAATTCTATAAATTTTAAAAGTTTTAATATGTCTATATACTCTATAAATTTTTAAATTTTATGAATTTTATCAATAATACAAATTCTTTAAATTTCGTAGATTCTTCGTGTTCTGTTAATAATTGTTTCAAGTGTATCTGTTTTATAAATTCTGCAAACTCGAATTTTATTTGTTTTATAAATACAGAATTTTGAAAAATCCTATAAACTTTAACAATATTGTAAATTCAATAATTTCGTTAAAAATTTATAAGTTCTATAAATTTTATGAATTCAGTTTAAAAATTCAGTAAGTGCTTTAAATTCTACAAATTTTTTTCTTTCTTATAAATTCTGTCAGTTCGAAAAATTATATAAATTTTACAAATTCTCTAAATTCTACAAAGTCTATAAATTTTATGAATTACATAAATAAATTCAAAGAATCCTATAAATTACATAAACACACAAATATTAAAATATTATAAATTTTTTTAATTTTATAGATTCAATGAGTTCTAGGAATTGTTTCAAGTTTGACAGTTCTAAAAATTCTATACACTCAAATTTTACTTATTTTAAAAATTCCATAATTTTTATAAATTCTATAAATTTTTTAAATTCAAAATATTCGATATTCTATAAACTTTAATAATTCTATAAATCCAATAATTTCTATAAATTTTATAAATTTAATAAATTTAATAAATTCTATGAAGAATTATACAAATCCTATGCAAAAAGTTTTAAAATTCTCTAAGTTCTTTACATTCTACAAATCTCATAAATTCTTAATTCCTTATTCTAAATTTTCAAATTTCAAGTTTGTAAATATTATAAATTCTAATATGGTTTTAAAACCTATAAGTTCTATAAATTTTATAAATTCTTTAAATGTTATAGGTTATATATATGGGTTCTATAGATTATTCAAGTCTGTCAGTTCTAAATTCTAATGTTTCTAAAAATTTTTTCATTTTATAAATTTTATAAATTCAATAAATTCTGTAAATCTTATAAATTCTATGAATTCAAAAAAGCCTAAAAATTTAGTGAGGTAGGAGTGGCACAGAATTTATTCCCTTCACCCTTACTGGAACCATTTATCTCGCAGTTAAAACACTGCGATAAGACTTCCGACACTAACTAACGATACTAAATTGCTAAATTTTGAATTCCGGAATTGGATGCCCTAATTCTAGAAGATTTTTAAAATTTTAAAATTTTCAAATTCTCTAATTAAATCGTTTAAATTTTATAATTTTTTACCATTTTTGGTCTTTAAATTCTGTAAAACCTTAAAATTCTCTAAAACCTCTAAAAGCTAAATTTTTTAAAGCTCTTTAAATCCTTAAAGCAAAATCTTTTAATTGTTAAATTCTTCTAGTTACTTTTAGAAAACACTTTGGTGGTTGGTGGAACCGAATTTAAAGAAACGTCAGATTTTTAAGAATTTAAAGAAATAAAATTTATAGCCTAGAGTTATTTAAAAGAATTTACAAAAAATTAGGGAGTTTGGCAATTTAAATATATCATAAAATTTAGTGAGTTTGAAATATTTATAGAGTTTACAAAAATTTAAAAAAAAATTCTTGAAATTGTGATACTCGTAAACAACGTAAATTCTGTTTATCTGTAAATTATTACAGCTTGTAATTTATTGAAATTCATACAGCCTAAATTCTATAAATTCTTTAGATTTGGTATTCTTAAAATTTGTCGGATTTCCAAATTTTTTAAATTATTTAAAATTCTTTAATTTTTTTTTTAATATTAAAGTCTTGCTAATCTTAAAATACAAGAAATTTTTTAAAATTTTTAAATTCGTTAAATTCCTTAAACATCTTAAATTCACTAAATTTCACAAATTCTTTAAATTCTTTAAAATTTATAATAATCCAATAAATTGTTTTAAATCTTTACAGTTTTTTTTTGGGGTGAGACACGCAACGGCTTGCTCGGGCTTCTCCGGCAGACTTGCTTAACGCTTAATCTGCACTCCAATCAATCAATCATTTTTCCAGATTATAACTTTTTGGAGTACATGAAATAAAAATAAAAATTTGGGGATTTATTTCATTAAGCAATAAACAACTAATAATGGGGACTTATTTCATTTATGGTTTGGCGAGATATTTTGTGCAGCCGTAATTAAATTTCGTTTGAAAATTATTCAGAAATTTGTTTTCTAATCAAAAACATTTGATTTTCATCAAAACTCTAGATTTATAAATATTATTCCCGACAAAATAATATTTTATTCTCTCATTCAGGACTTATGGAGCTTTAAGTTTAATTACTATTTAATAACTTTCAAATTATAATGATTGAAATATTTGACGTTTGCCTTATGTCAAAACTACCTATAAGCTATTTTTGTTGCAACAAATTATAAGATTAAAGCTCTTGCGCAATCGGGCAATTCTTAAAAGATGAAATCAAGAATCTTCTTAATTTGAGTGAAAAGTGGATACCGAATCCATCTAGACTCTAAGTATCCTACTGCTAGTCGCTTTTAAAGATAGATACAATCGTGGTTACTTTAAAATACATTCATGCGATGCAGGCTGTATACATAATATTGAACAATTAAAAATAAATTTCTCGCACAACTAGATTCCAGTTTCAAGAAAACAAATAGAAAAGTTTCACACGAAATTTAGGGTGGGAGACAAGATTAGAGAACAGAACTAAATTTTGATTGTATCATAAAAAAAATTAAACCCACGAATACAACATAACTTCTTTGAGAACTGTAGCATATAAGTAAATGCAAAACCTCGAGAGCAAAGACCTTCCTTAACTGTGTGTATGTTGTGTATGTACATAAAACAATGAGTATTACATGCAATTATTAAAGAAATACCTGCAAACAGCAGTACTAAAACCACACTAAACACTAATATTATTATTATTGTTAATTTGTAACGGTTTGTTTTTTGTTGTCAAAGTACATATAATTATATAACGTTGTGCAATCATCGCGACAGTTATATTTGCACAAAAAATAGAATTTTGCTTTAACAGAACGCGCGAACAAAAAAAAAAAACAAAGCGACAGTGAAAATTACAATAACAAAATTAAAAGAGAAATTAACTTGACATTCGCCTTCACTTTTCAATGGGAAATTGTGTATCAAGCGGAAAATTCGTTGTTTGTAAATAATACGAGTATAAACTAAAAGTAATAATGTCCGTGTGTTTATTTGTGAGTGTAGTTACTTACAATTTTTTCCTGTATAAGCATCACCAATTCCATTCGGTGGCCCACCACCGTTCATCATCATTCCATTTGGTATTCCTCCACCGCCGCCGCCGCCGCCTCCACCACCACCTCCAAGACGACCAACGCTGCTAAGTGTCGTCGTACTTCCAGCACGTGACCTCCAACCATTTGTTTCGCCACCGCCGCCTCCATTCGGTTTACCAAGCGTACCATAAACACTTCCACCACTTGGACTACCCTCTAATTGACGGGCATATGAATTATCCGCGTATGCATGGAAACAACAACGTACTAATGCATTTGCGGCCGCTTCCCTTTTACATATAAACACATGACATTCGAGTACTTTAATGCCGGTCGTGCGTCGTAATATTGCCGCAAAAATAGGCGGATGCTGTGCTTTTGGTGTGCGTGCAAATGGTGAATCGAGTGGTAAAAATTTTGGCTCCGGATTTGAATTTCCACGCTCTGGTATTAGTACCTGTCGCACGGCGGCACAATAGTGTAACGAATCGATGGGAAAAAATCGTGTCACTTGTTTACGATTTTCATCGACATTCTCTAGCAGTATTCCATTCGACCATACACTCAACCATGAATCGATACCTTTTGCACCGATTGCACCCTCCGATGGGTATAAGCTTTTCAGCGGCTCCTGTATTCCTTGTAATCCATCTTTACTTTGACGCGGCACTGCACTACCCAGGTATAAGACACGGCAACGACATATCGGTGTTGAGTCACCCATTGTATTGTGTTTCGACGTTTAAAAATACGTTTTTTGTATTTTTTATTTTCTTCAAAGTTTACAAAAACACAAAATAAGATCAATCAAAACAACAACAATTTCTTAAGTCTGTACTGGATCGATACACTGTTAAAAATTATATATTTGAATATTATTATTATACTTTATAAATAAGCACACACAAACACTATTACACAACAATCACATTACAAAATACCTTTATATGTACATGATATTTTATAAGAGAGGAAAAAAACTGCATTCCGATCACGATCGCGAGGAAATTAAAAATGGCGTTGATTTTTCTTTTGTTTTTTCAAAAAAAAAAAAATAATAATAATAATTCATTTACTAATCGTAATTATTCATTTTTTTATACTCGATTCCGTTCCTGCGATCACACTAAATTTTTTACACCGCACATAACGATCGCACACACAATAAAACAAAAATCAACTTTTTTTTTTTTAATCTTGTGACTAATCCATGAACTAAATTAATCCTTTCATTTACCGCACAAATATATACACACACACGCACAAAATTTCACACGACACACTAATTTTTGACTAACACAATCGATCGTTTCGTAAATATCCCGGAATATACGTATTTTATCCCGACTTTCGTTTATTTGTTAATTTATTTATTTTTGTATTTTGTTTTATTTAATAAAAAATAAAATAAAAATCCGCGATACGATTAATTCAACGGTTTACTCAAGAATGATGGCTGCCGACGTGTTTTCATATTAAAACAAAATTAAAAAATAAAAAAAAAAACAGAAAAGCAGCGCAAAAATACGAAGACGACGAATTTTAAGAAAACCTACCAACCGATGATGACGATGTTGCTAGGCCGGTTTCTTTTTATATACGTATCTCTTTCTGAAAGAATACATGTCGTGGTTATAAAATTAATATCGGTAAGACGGTAAGAATATATGTATATAAGAATAAGATTTTATGATATAAAGGTAAGAAAAATGTAGTGTGTGCGTCCGCACATACAGGTAAGACATAGTTTTTAGAGTGTTGTTGTTTGTTAGTTAATGCTTACAACAATTTTTTGTATTTTTTGTATACTTCTGCAGTGTGTGTCGTAGTCGTTGCATACTAAAGACCAAGTTAAATGGTTTCCATGGAATTTTATATAAATATTTATGGATATTTTGGTTGATTTTTAATGGATGTGAAAGTTTACGAGCTAAGGCGGATTCCAAATTTGTTTTAAAGGGAAATCCATTTAGGTGGCCGTAGGGTGTTATATTTGCCGAAAGCGGGGTTTTGTCGGGTTTAAAATGCAGCATTTTTTTTTTTTTTTTTTATTGAGTTATTTTATGGTAATTTGTGGTGTCGTAAATTTTGTGACTTATCTTCATTATTCTCTTAATTGTGTGAGGTTTTCTAAATTGTGAACTCCAAATAAAATTTCGGCTACTGTCGGCGCACAGCTTTTGCCAAAGGTCCGAGTTTTTTTTAGAAACAACACCGGTTTTTTGCTACCCCTTCTGTGTAGCCTCAGACATTAAAGAGCCTCTTAATTATCGACTAATTTTTCATACAATTCTGGTTTAATCTCATGTCTTACTTTTTATTTTTGCGGCAAAAACAAAAGAGTTCACTTCGCAATAAAAATCGGTTGTCGTTCCATTATCTGTAACAGTGGTTCCTTGATTATTTTTGAAATGTAGACCGATGGGTGTTCCAAGTTCCCAATTTTCTCGAGTAGGTATATATCTGATTATTGATAACTTTTGCGAGCCATATCGCATTACACAGAAGACATTTTTTTCTTTCAATTAGAATTAGTGGCTGCTTCATTGCAGAAACGTTATTCTCCAATATGATATAGAAAAGGTCGCTTGATTTCCCAAAACAACAACATAACGAAAGCTTTCTCATTTTTTATCTTAGTGAGAAAATTTTTTAATTCAAAATATGAAATCTACTCTCAAATATAATTTAACTGTTCGATAATTCATTAATATAACCGCAATAATTAAAAGTTGTTAAGCCCAGAAATCTTTTAACTAGCCCGATGCGCTAAATTTCAATTTGAGCCTGGCAAATCGACGAACCTAAAATTGCCTCCTTGCATGCAATGCTACAGGCATTTTGGGCTTTGGGTCTTGGTAATATTCTAATCTGCTGTTCATACAACGGCCGTATATAATCATGACCTGTCCTATTCGGTCATCTAATATCTTCTTTTACCGATGTGGTCTAAAGATCCCTCATTGTGCCCAATATTTTCCAACCGTTTATTCCAAGGTAGCCAAAACAGCCGATCAGGAATCAGCGCGCAAATTTTAATATTTAGTAGGAACTCTACTAGTCAAACATCTGAGATGGCGGTCGCTGGTGCTTCGGTTAAAAAATTTTGTGAGCGAGACCATAACCCGGAAAACTTTCTGCTTAATGGTGGATTCAGCGAGAAAAATTTGCTAGCTCGTGATCACGACTTATTGAAATTTCGTCATCTTTTTTACCCCCTCCAATTTTTTGTTTACTTTTTTAAAACAGCAACCATAAGAAAAAGTAAACAAAAAATTGGAGGGGGTAAAAAAGATGACGAAATTTCAATAATTCGTGATCACGAGCTAGCAAATTTTTCTCGCTGAATCCACCATAAGACCTTCCTAGTTTATTAGTTTACAGTGCGTGCTATGGGAGAGGATCGTGCTCAAGATCCTCTCTGGACCGTAACTTTTCTCTTCGTATGTTTTTTTTTGAGGCTTTTATCATAATTTACATCCTTGATATATAACAGATCAACTTGTACCTTTTAAATCTGCTTTAATTGAAATAAGGAAGTCACTTGCTATATCGCACACAGATATATTTTTCATTCAGGAACCCTATCGTCTTAATGGTTCCCTTTGTGGACTTAATATTTCTAATGGCAGGATTTGTTTCTAAATTCAGTGCAGTTCTGCTGATTTTGCGGTTCAGCTTCCGACTTGTCTTATTTTGAACTAGTTATAGCTTCAATACATCTGCCGTATGACTCTGGTTATCCTCCTTCTTCTGAGGAACTAATCAGAGTCGTAAGGTGGTGTACGGATAAAAATATCCTGCTTTTAATCGGTTGTGGTGCTAATGCACATCATACTAATAAGGGGTATTATTGAAATCAGTTTGTGTTCGATGTCTATTAATTAACAATAGCTTTAAACTGGAGGTTGACGAATGACCTTCTGACTTCTGATCATAGGTGCATCCTTTTTAACATTAACCTTAAAAGACCATCGTTTAAACCATATCATAATAAGAAATTAACCGATTGGGAAATATTCTCTTCTAACCTTGTTTTAATCTTGATTATTTAACTAGTATTTGGTCGGCTAAAGACGCTTTGGTCGGCACATCCTTGGTGTGACATAATCCTATGGGTGCACTTTCCTTCGTGTGACATAATCGATAATGATTATTGCGCCCACTGACATTTGTAGCGCTACTCGCGATTGAGACTTTCAGGGCTTGTATTACTTTTCATTCTATCCCACCTTGATGCAATAGGAGTAGAGTGATTTTCAACCCGAAACCTGGTAAGTCTGATTATGCTGGCCCTATAAGGCATTTCGGCCTATAACCCTGTCCTCAACTTTTCTGAAAACAGTAGAAAAAATGGTAAACTGATTTATTAGAGATCAATATTTACCGGAGTCGATAGTTTTGTTTTCTGACATCTCTCGCTCTTAATTTAGTTCGGGATTGTCCCTCGCTTGGCCTTACACCATCCGGTAATCTTTGTAAGTATTGCATAGTTTTCCAAGCGGAAACAATTGCACTGGCACATGCTCTAATTGAGGTTTTGAATTACGAGCTTTCTATACAGATAGAAATAGCAAATATATTCGTTCGATAATATCTTGACCATTTCCGAAATTTTCAGGGATTGTAAAAGCTGCAACAATCATCTTTCTTCGAACAACAGTGTTTTGATCATGTGGGTGCCTGTTCATTGTGATATTGAGGACAATAAGATCACCGATTCGTTAGACAAAGCAGAAAAAATGTATCGGTCCTGCACCTCCATATCGTTCAATAACGGTATGAAAGTGATTAAGAAATTCGCTCTGTGTGAGTCTGGCGAAATAGATTATTCGTAAGTCCAATTTAACCCTTTATCTAATTTTGCTTTGTCTTTAAAGAGGGATCTGCTAAGAGTCTTGAACGCCACCCTTTCAGGTTATGGCCGTTTTAAGATTCACCCAGTTGTTCCGCTTTTAATATAGTCAGGTCCGAAATGCTTAACTCGAAATCTATTAATTTAGATCAGTTATCATCGATCCCTTGGTTCAATCTCAATAAGTCCTATCGTTGATAGGATCTCCGGTTTGCACCAAGGGCCCTTTGTGGCATTAATTGCGGAACCTTGGTGGGTTTCAACCAATTTTTACATGTATATAAATATACTAACCTACATATGGCCATCAAATAGTTTGTAATTGTCGCGTCTTCCACGTGTTTATAAAAGACACGGCTTTTATTCCTTATAACTTGGCATTTCTTTTTGAAGAGAAAGTTCATAGAATTAATGGAAAAACGGTTTCGTTAATATATCATTAGATCAGAAAATCGATATTTATGATTTGAATACTTCTCAAACTGAGGTTCTAAATTTCACTATTTCCATCTCTATAAACACGCAAGGGCACAACCTTAACGTACCTTAGGTTTTATTAATACCCGGGCCGAGTTTAATAATCGGTCCCTTATTCTGTTGCTAAACCGCACAATACAGTACTTAATTCCGCAGAGACCTTACTATTTCAAATTGAAGCAATATTGAATTTTCGCCAATTGTATCCACTTTCACGTTGATGAAATCGATAGGCTAAGTGATTGTCATTAATACTGATCGAAACTTTGAAGTGGTCAAACGAAATACTATTAAACAATTCCACTTTTCAACATTCAAAGCAATTGTTAATTTGTGTTTTATATCGAATTTATGTTCACACTCCGCAACCTCCGTTCGTTACTTCTCCCTTATTAAAAATATGTAAATTATTAATTTAGTTTCGGCTTCAAAAATTTGTTTTTGTTGTATATAGGTAATGTAAAAGCTTTTGGAATTTAAGGTCTCACAAACCGAAACAGAAACAAGCTATAAGATGAATTTGAAACTGGTTTCCTGGTTTTCTGTTGTTTTCATGTTATTATGATTTCAGTAAAGTAACTTACTCTCTTTGCCATATTTCGCAAAATTTGTTTTGCATTTTTTAAGGTCTAACGTCTTATATAGAAATGAAATTATCTTCCCTCTCTCTCTCTATATATATATGAATCAAAATGATCCACCGGCAAAAAAATCTAAAATTTTAATCGTTTTATGATTGGCTGACGAAGTCGTCATATGTTTTATTTTTTTACATTTCGCGTATCATACAGTAAAAACTGGTTACAATAAAACACACGAAATAAAAATACAATACAACAACAATGTTGTATCCCAATTGCACCTTAATTTGCGAAAATAAATTATTTTAAATTAGGCGATGAATGGCGAGCGTATTGACTAGAGTCCTCTAGTAAATTGTGAAAGAATAAAATTGAAGGCAACAAATGTAATAACAATGGGCTTATCACGAGTTCATCTCCAATCCGCTCCATCAATAAATCAAAATTCTTCCAAGATGTTACCGATATCATAAGTTTATTAAGTACCAAAATTTTTTCGAAATCATTTTCTATTGATTCTACAACAAATCCCAAGGAACGGAAATTATATGGGAGAAAAAATTGCCGCTCCATTGAGACTAACGATAGAGCTATTTTAAATTAAACCCTAAAACTAATTTCTTACAAATTAAAAAAAAAATTAAATGTTGAAGTGAAAATTTAAAAAAATCGGCTTAGTTGATTCCAATTGGTGGCTCTTAATTTACCAAAAAGACAACAATATTCTAAAAATTCTTAAGTTATTCTTAATTTCAAAATTACAGTTCGATTACCCTTGACAGACTAAATCTCTTTCGAGATTTGATGTAGTGTGTCAAGTTGAAGATTAGCTAATCTGGTTTTATATGAGGATAAGTGACTAATCGAGATTAGCGCACTAATCTTTGAACATTTTGAAATTTATCACGTAGTATTGGGTTTAGTGATAGTACAGTAGCTGAATGAGCAAGCGGCATGAGTTTACGACAAAAATTATAAAATCAATGACATCTTAAACAATTTGTGCTGAATACATTTTGAGGCTATGTTTATAAAAATAAAATCTAGTGAGTTTTAATCTATTATAATGTATAAATCTTAGAAATATTGAATTAAAAAATGAGTTCAGCTGATTTATTAGTTATATTACAGCGAAACACCATCATAGTACTTTAATTCTCTGCCTAATAAACTAATCCCTAGTCTACTCAACGCAAATGGATTTGTGGTGGATTAGATAATCTTGTTTCACTCATCCCTAGGCTCTCAAGGGTATATAACGACTCCGTAGCGTTATATATTAATTAAAATGAAAACACTAAGTTTTTTTGATTATGACGCGCATAAACGCGTATGTTTTATAATTCACTTATATGTTGCCTTTTTACAATATTAATTTATGCACTAATATTTTTCACCACTTCACTGAGACCATATGCGCGTGTTAATATTAATTTTAAGTAAAGTATTAAATTAGATTTAATATTAATAAAAAAATGAAATATGGCCACGAGCCGTATTGATTAAGTTTTGTCAATTTTTTTAGATACACCAAAATTGACAACGATCTAAATTGTGTCGCGACTAGAACGAGAGTAATAAAATTATATTCGGTAATCGAATGAATATAATTTTGAAGCGGATGAATAAATAAAAAGAGGAGAAGCAAAATGAATATATTTTGTTTGATGCACTGTAGTATAAACATTCAAAATGAATTGTGTCGCTTTGCTTGTTGTGTAAAAAGGTGAGTTGCAAAAATGTGCACCGTAGCGCTGACACTAGGGATTTTGATGTTGTGGTGTGTTAATTGATGCGTGCGCCACAATACGTGATTGGTATATGTGGCGATGAACGAGTGAGGAGTATTTATGTAAATCATTGAATATGAATAGTGAGTGAGTCGCTACAGGACTCCACCGCGAGTGATTGCCCCTCCCTAGGGAATGATTGTAGGAGTGGAGGCTATACGGACGGTCTTATGGACCCGATGGCCTGATGTTTGCTCAGCTGTACTAAGTATTCCGTAAGCTGGTTTTAATCGATCGATTGAGACGTTGGAATTTTTTCCATTAATCGATACGACGAAATGTTTCCTAAGTCTGCGTATAACTTGATACGGGCCTTCATAGGGAGGAGTTAATCCCGTGCGAACCTTGTCTTTTCTTATGAAAACAAAATCGCAGTTGCTGAGCGATTTCGGAACAAATACGTCATCTTGTTTGGATTGACGTGGTGCTTTTGGTATAAGGTTGCGCATGGTTTGTCGCAGTTGGTCGATGACTGTGTCGGTAGTTGGAATTGGTGAAGGAGGATTTTCGATAAAGAATTCACCGGGTAGTTTGATGGTTTGACCGTAAACTAATTCTGCCGGTGAGCACTTAAGGTCTTCCTTCACTGTTGCTCGGATACCAAGTAGTATGATTGGTACTTCCGAACTCCAGTTTATCGTGTTGCCTCTGGCCATTAATGCGGCTTTGAGTTGCCGATGGAAGCGTTCGACCATGCCATTGGCTTGCGGATGATAAGCCGTTGTGCGTATCCGATGTGAGCCAAGGAGTTTTGTTAACTCTGTGAAAAGCTTGGACTCAAATTGCGTTCCTTGATCGGTTGTGATATTAAGGGGTACGCCGAATCGAGATACGTAGTTGTTGACAAAAGTGGTGGCAATGGTTGCAGCAGACATATTGGTCATGCAGTATGGGCGATTCTTCCCATCTGCGATTTCGCAAACTATTTCGAGGCCAGGTAGTTTGAAAAGCTCTAGTTTCATTGATGAACTAGTGTGACATTCGGAACCAGAAAGTAAATTCTGTAGTTCTAGGTCTGCTTTTTGTGCGTTTGCAATTATTTGTAAGTCGATGTGTGTGTCGACTGCGGCCATTTCATTGTCGGTTGTTCGCGATAGTGTATCTGCGACAACGTTGTCGTGTCCGTGAACATGCTGAATGTCCGTGGTAAATTGACTAATGTAATCGAGGTGGCGAGATTGCCTCGGATTACGTTCAGTTTTAGACTGAATTGCTCGTGTCAGAGGCTTGTGGTCGGTGTAAATGGTGAAATCCCGACCTTCGACAAAATATCGGAAGTGTTTGACTGCCTGATAAATTGCTAGTAATTCCCTATCGAATGCAGAATATTTCTTTTCGGCATCCGAGAGTTTCTTGGAGAAGAATCCCAGTGGTTCCCAACACTCGTTATTGTACTGTTGTAGTACAGCACCGACAGCAGTATTTGACGCGTCAGTGGTTATGCTGAGCTTTGAGTCGCTCAGTGGGTGTGCCAGAAGTGTTATCTGGGCCAATTCAGCTTTAAGTGACGTGAATGCTTGTTGACATTCGTCAGGCCAAGTGAAATTCTTGGCTGTCTTGGGCTTTTTGAGTAAAGCTGCCAAGTGGCTGTGAATTGGTGCGAGTGTTTGAGCGAGTTTTGGAATAAATCGGTGGTAGTAATTTACCATACCGACAAATCGCTGTATACTTTTGATTGAAGTAGGAGCTGGGAAATCCCTAATGGCATTAATTCGTTCTTCAGACGGCAGAATACCATTAGGTGTAATCTTATGGCTGAGAAAGTCAAGAGTAGATACGCCAAAAACGCACTTTGAGCTCTTGATGTGAACGTCAAACTGTGTTAGCCTTTGAAAAAGTTGTTCAAGGTGCAGTTTGTGTTGTTCCTCAGATTTAGATGCAACAAGAATGTCGTCAATGTAGACGAAAACGAAATCTAAATCACGAGTGACTTCGTTCATGAAACGCTGAAACGTTTGAGCGGCATTGCGTAAGCCGAATGGCATTCGGGTGAATTCGAATAGGCCAAACGGTGTTGTGATTGCCGTTTTATGAACGTCTTCTGGCGCTACGGGAATTAAATGATATGCTCTGACAAGATCAATCTTGGAGAATATATTGCATCGATTTAAATGCATGGAGAAGTTTTGAATGTGGGGTATCGGGTAGCGATCCGGTGTTGTCACCGTGTTTAAACGCCGATAATCCCCACATGGTCTCCAATCTTGATCTTTTTTCTTCACCATGTGAAGTGGACAAGAGACGGGAGATGCAGATGGCCTACAAATCCCTAATTCCACCATGTGTTGGAATTCTGTTTGAGCGGCTTTATGTCTCACTTGATCTAGCCGACGTGGTCTCGAAACGGGCAGATGGCCTGCTGTAACGATGTGATGAACCACGTTGTGTCTCACTGGTAAGTTGTAATTTGGCTCTGCTGTAAGTGATGAGAAATTCTTAAGCAGAGTGGCATAACCGTTGTTGACTGCATAATGGATCGGAGTTGGAGTGTTATCACGAACCATTGTGGCATTGATTGACAGCTTAGTCGCTGAATCAACCAGCCTTTTGTTTTTTAGGTCAACAAGGAGGCCAAACTTACACAGGAAATCGGCGCCAATAATCGGACGATTCACATCAGCTAAAATGAATGCGTGAGTGAATGTTCTTTTCAGTCCGATGTCCACTTGAAGCAATTTAGTGCCGTAAGTGAAAATTGTGGAATTATTGGCGGCCGATAAGACTAGATCAGGGTCACGTTTTGTGAGCGAAAACGCACCCTTGAAAAAATGTGCTGGAATGACCGAAAGGTCAGCTCCAGTGTCAATTAAGAATGTTAATTTATTGTGTTGGTCGTGGACAAACAAACGACCTAATTTCTGGGTATTGGACGATGTCGTCTCTACCCGTTGGTTTGCTCGTTTTTTTGGTTCACGTCAACATCCATGCTCGATGTGGATGCTGCGTTGAAATTGCAAGGTTGCACGCATCTTCGCGCTGCTGGGCCAAACTTCCAGTGATACCAGCACTTTTCGTATTGCCGTCTGTTGCTGCTGGGACTGCGCGAAGCTGAATTCCGTCTGTATCCGGATTGCGATTGCTGTCGACCTCTTGAACGACTGCGATTATTGTTATTCGACAGATTATTAAGTCGTGCTTCGATTTTTGTGAGGCGATACTCAATTGTGGCACTCTGAGATGTGCTCGCAGTTGGCTGTCGACCGAAATCCGTACGGACGGTGGAGCGCGATTGGCGTGTTACCGCGGAAATATTGTGATTTGTTGTTGATAATGCGGCATACAACTTATCGGCAGTGACAGATAGTTCATTAAGTCCTATTGTGTCCGCCTGTGTCAACAACGCTATTTTGATTACTTCTGGTAATCTTCGCACCCATAGTGATTTTATAATTTGTGTGCTGACTTGAGTTCCGGCTAGTTGCTGTATATGGCGAAGTGCCTGGGACGGTCGTCTGTCTCCTAGGTTTTGTTGCGATAAAAGGGTCTCGAGTTTTGCCTCGTCTGATGGCGTTAAGCGCGCGAGAAGCGCTGATTTTGTTGTCTCGTACAGATTTTCGGCAGGAGGATTTGCCATAATGTCTGAAATGACCTCGCATGCTTGTGGAGACAGAGCTGACAGAAGACTAACAAATTTTTCGTCGTCTTTTTTAATTCCGATCACTTGAAATTGCAGTTCCGCCATGTTGAACCAGTTTTTCGCGTTATCGAGCCAGAATGGTTGCAACTTTATTGAACGAGAGATGGCCTCAACCTCGCCTTTGATTTTTGGGGTGGTCATCTCTTCGTCGCTGTCTGGCATTATCAAAATTTAAATTAACTGACCGTAAAAATTAATCGAAATTTAAACGAAATTATAAGCGGAGCGGAATGGGTACCGTATTCGAAATTAGAAGTTATAATTTGTGTGGAAAAAAAAATAAATAAATAAATGTGAGTGAAATTTTGATAACTGCTAAACTGAGCGGAATGGATACCGTGTGAAAAAGAGAAGCAAAACGCAGAATATTAGACTGAAAATATTGGAATGTGTGTTTGCTGACGAGTGCCCCCAAGTATGGGACGAGCCGTCACCTTCGTCTTGGGGCTGCTACTCGTTGGTTCAGTGTTAATTGCAAGTATAATTAATTAGAGAATATGCAAAAAAATAAAAACATCTGAAATATTTTTAATAAATATAATGATGTTGGGGTTCCGTAAAACTACAGTGCTGATGAACCAAACAAAATACTTAAATGTCCGAAAATTCGAGAAAATTGATCGTGTCGGTGGTGAAAAATTTACAGATTGAATTTGAATTTTTACAGAATTATATGATTTAAAGTGAATAATATATTGTATATATGTATATATATGTATATAAGAAAAAAAAATATTTTGCTTTTAAATAATTTAAATTTTGAAAAAAAAATGGAAAAAAAAAACTTAACTTGCTGGATGCTGATGAATGTTGACGTTGCACCACGTGTGTAGGTGTTTGGTCCTCTGTATGTCGTCGATATTATAAACTTAATATTTATTATTTGCCCAATGTGTGAGACAATGATGGAAATCGCTGGATGTACGTAATTTGTATTGTTGTCACTGATTGCAAACATATACCGTATTACTACTAGGTGTTGATATGGTGTGTCCGAACAACTGTGGTTGGTTATATACTTTTATTCCGGGGTATTGTTGTAGCACCGTTGGTTTAATTTTCTTCGTTGATTTTATGAACCCTCAATAAAATATTTCTCGGTTATATTGTTTTCTTTGACAGCTTAATTTATTCGAATGAAAATATCTGTTCTGTTAATTTATGGTGTTATTTCTCTCCTTGCGTGTTGATATCCCGTTGTTATTTTCGCGTGTTTGTTCCCGGGCTCATTGACATGTGGACAATAGGAAAACAAGGCAATTGTTAATTTTGTTTTTAAGTATTTTCGTATCTAAAATTTTAATGTATTTGAATTTTTCTACATACCCTGTACTTGATACGGGGTTTTCCGTATCAAGTTTCCTGTGATTTGCACGTATATACTTGCAGCAACGCTCTCGTTGTTAGAAAGATAAAATTTTGTGATAATTGTGATAATTGTCGTTGTCCAGAAAGATAAAATTTTGTGATAATTGTTATGAATCACTTGATATTTGAATCCGGAAAAAAAATTTAACAACACAAAAAAAATATGGCGATTGTTTTTTTATTTTTTTTTTTATTCACAAGCCGCGTATGTAAATTTTTAGGCGCACGAATCAGAATCAATTTATATTGCGTGAATTAAAAACGATGAAAACTATTTAATTTATCTGACTGTATATATGTATGTATTTTTTAAATCGCTTGATTGTAGATGGTTTTACTTTTTGTTCACGTTTTGTTAATGATTTTTAATTGAAAGCACTAAAAAAAAATTTTACGCACGATATTTTGGTTCACGTATGGTAAATTCCAAAATGGCTGTTTGTTTTATTTTTCTTATTTTTTGAAAACAGCGAGACGCACTAAAAATTATTAAATATGTGTTTATTATTACGTATCCTTATCCCTAAAAAGGGCGTCGTGTGGTCACCAATATAACGACTCCGTAGCGTTATATATTAATTAAAATGAAAACACTAAGTTTTTTTGATTATGACGCGCATAAACGCGTATGTTTTATAATTCACTTATATGTTGCCTTTTTACAATATTAATTTATGCACTAATATTTTTCACGACTTCACTGAGACCATATGCGCGTGTTAATATTAATTTTAAGTAAAGTATTAAATTAGATTTAATATTAATAAAAAAATGAAATATGGCCACGAGCCGTATTGATTAAGTTTTGTCAATTTTTTTAGATACACCAAAATTGACAACGATCTAAATTGTGTCGCGACTAGAACGAGAGTAATAAAATTATATTCGGTAATCGAATGAATATAATTTTGAAGCGGATGAATAAATAAAAAGAGGAGAAGCAAAATGAATATATTTTGTTTGATGCACTGTAGTATAAACATTCAAAATGAATTGTGTCGCTTTGCTTGTTGTGTAAAAAGGTAAGTTGCAAAAATGTGCACCGTAGCGCTGACACTAGGGATTTTGATGTTGTGGTGTGTTAATTGATGCGTGCGCCACAATACGTGATTGGTATATGTGGCGATGAACGAGTGAGGAGTATTTATGTAAACCATTGAATATGAATAGTGAGTGAGTCGCTACAGGTATAAGCAGTAGAGTATCCAATTTTAAGCCAAAAAGTAATTCCGAAATTTTCGAATTTGAATGTTCTCTAAATAATCTCTGAATAAAAATTAAATGTCAAAATTTTACAAAAAAACAAATTTTTTTTTTATTTTGTTTAAAATTATTTCGTTTTATAATTATTGTTCGTATTTTGAACGATGCTAAGTCGCAGTTACTACTTACATAGTTTTTACCCTCTGCGGTCGCACTAGGACGATTTCGTCCCAAGTGAAATTTCACTTGTGAATTCCTGAAAAAGAGAAAAGGGACAGGGCCTGGCGCCCCTCTCTAAAAAAAACAAACTTAGTACAGTTATGGTCCTGCATGCGTCGTTTGCCCGCTCTTTGCTAGTTAGTGCATGAGCAATAACGTTCCAGTGCGACCGGCGTGTAAGTTTAAGTCAAAATTCAATAGAGATGATTTTTTGTCAAAACCTGCTAAAATTCTCTGTATAGAAAGCCTGCTCGATTTACTGATATAATTTTTAGGTGTATTTAGTGACTAATACAAGCCATATAAAAATAATTATATTTAGTCGTTTATCACTCACATCACTCAATGTGTTATCAAACACACTACTAAAGCCGATTGATATTTGAGGATTTTCAGCCTATGCTCAGTATTGTAATTTATGTATATACAAAATGTCAAAAACATGTTTCTTATTTTTTATAATAACATTTTTGCAGTGAAAATGATCTTAATCGAGGAAATCCTCGATTTCTCTCTCGTTGAAATTATGTATATTCCAGTGGTCAAATATTATACTTTTTTCGGCAGAAACGATCAAACCCCTGGTTTTTCTTGAACATTAGGATATCCATTATGAGAATCCATGGTCATTTATGTTTTACTATGGCGCATATTTTAAGTGTTGAAATTTACGCCAAGATACGGTTTCTTAGCGTTTTTACTCAGATACCAATTTATTGTAAAAAATTACAATACGACCGCCGAGGGTTTAGCATTAAAAAAAATGTATAATGGTTTTAGAATTTGTTGTTATTAAATAAATTCCATAAATTTAAAAATTCTTTTAACGCTTAAAATTATATCAATCTTAAAAATTCAGTAAACTCTATAAATAAAGTCTAACAATCCAATAAGTTTCTTAAATTCTGTATATTAGATAAATTTTTTAAACCCAATAAATTCTATAAATTTTATGAATAACATAACAAATTCTTTAAATTTTGTAGATTCTTTGAGTTCTATTAATTGTATCAAGTGTGCCTGTTTTATAAATTCTACAAACTTAAAATTTATTTGGTTTATAAACACAAAAATTTCAATAAATCCATAAACTTTAAAAATTTTATAAATTCTCTAAATCCTACAAGGTCTAAAATTCAATAAATTTTATAAATTCTTGAAATTTTCTATGGGTTCTATAAATTGTTTTAAGTCTGTCAGTTTTATAAATTCCAAAAACCCAAATTTTACTTATTCTAAACATTCCATAATTTCTATAAATTCTTTGAATTCTTCAAATTTCATAAACTCAAAAATTTCGATAAATCCTATGAACTTAAGTAATTAAAATTATACGAATAATTTTATAAATTCTATGGATGAAGTTTTAAAATTCATTAAATTCAGCAAATCTCATAAATTATTTACGAGCATGCTTAACCATTTGAAAAGCTAATACCTTTCACATGGTCAAATTGCAATATTTGTGAATTTACTATATAGGATTTTCTTAAGAAAGTCTGTATCTTAAGATTTTCCATATTTATCTCCAATGCCACTATGATTTTTTGGAAGGCCTAATCTAATAATACGAGCATGCTTAACCATTTGAAAAGCTAATGCCTTTCACATGGTCAAATTGCAATATTTGTGAATTTACTATATAGGACTTTCTTAAGAAAGTCTGTATCTTAAGATTTTCCATATTTATCTCCAATGCCACTATGATTTTTTGGAAGGCCTAATCTAAGACTACGAGCATGCTTAACCATTTGAAAAGCTAATGCCTTTCACATGGTCAAATTGCAATATTTGTGAATTTACTATATAGGATTTTCTTAAGAAAGTCTGTATCTTAAGATTTTCCATATTTATCTCCAATGCCACTATGATTTTTTGGAAGGCCTAATCTAATACTACGAGCATGCTTAACCATTTGAAAAGCTAATGCCTTTCACATGGTCAAATTGCAATATTTGTGAATTTACTATATAGGATTTTCTTAAGAAAGTCTGTATCTTAAGATTTTCCATATTTATCTCCAACGCCACTATGATTTTTTGGAAGGCCTAATCTAAGACTACGAGCATGCTTAACCATTTGAAAAGCTAATGCCTTTCACATGGTCAAATTGCAATATTTGTGAATTTACTATATAGGATTTTCTTAAGAAAGTCTGTATCTTAAGATTTTCCATATTTATCTCCAATGCCACTATGATTTTTTGGAAGGCCTAATCTAATAATACGAGCATGCTTAACCATTTGAAAAGCTAATGCCTTTCACATGGTCAAATTGCAATATTTGTGAATTTACTATATAGGACTTTCTTAAGAAAGTCTGTATCTTAAGATTTTCCATATTTATCTCCAATGCCACTATGATTTTTTGGAAGGCCTAATCTAAGACTACGAGCATGCTTAACCATTTGAAAAGCTAATACCTTTCACATGGTCAAATTGCAATATTTGTGAATTTACTATATAGGACTTTCTTAAGAAAGTCTGTATCTTAAGATTTTCCATATTTATCTCCAATGCCACTATGATTTTTTGGAAGGCCTAATCTAAGACTACGAGCATGCTTAACCATTTGAAAAGCTAATGCCTTTCACATGGTCAAATTGCAATATTTGTGAATTTACTATATAGGATTTTCTTAAGAAAGTCTGTATCTTAAGATTTTCCATATTTATCTCCAATGCCACTATGATTTTTTGGAAGGCCTAATCTAATACTACGAGCATGCTTAACCATTTGAAAAGCTAATGCCTTTCACATGGTCAAATTGCAATATTTGTGAATTTACTATATAGGACTTTCTTAAGAAAGTCTGTATCTTAAGATTTTCCATATTTATCTCCAATGCCACTATGATTTTTTGGAAGGCCTAATCTAAGACTACGAGCATGCTTAACCATTTGAAAAGCTAATACCTTTCACATGGTCAAATTGCAATATTTGTGAATTTACTATATAGGACTTTCTTAAGAAAGTCTGTATCTTAAGATTTTCCATATTTATCTCCAATGCCACTATGATTTTTTGGAAGGCCTAATCTAAGACTACGAGCATGCTTAACCATTTGAAAAGCTAATGCCTTTCACATGGTCAAATTGCAATATTTGTGAATTTACTATATAGGATTTTCTTAAGAAAGTCTGTATCTTAAGATTTTCCATATTTATCTCCAATGCCACTATGATTTTTTGGAAGGCCTAATCTAATAATACGAGCATGCTTAACCATTTGAAAAGCTAATGCCTTTCACATGGTCAAATTGCAATATTTGTGAATTTACTATATAGGACTTTCTTAAGAAAGTCTGTATCTTAAGATTTTCCATATTTATCTCCAATGCCACTATGATTTTTTGGAAGGCCTAATCTAAGACTACGAGCATGCTTAACCATTTGAAAAGCTAATACCTTTCACATGGTCAAATTGCAATATTTGTGAATTTACTATATAGGACTTTCTTAAGAAAGTCTGTATCTTAAGATTTTCCATATTTATCTCCAATGCCACTATGATTTTTTGGAAGGCCTAATCTAAGACTACGAGCATGCTTAACCATTTGAAAAGCTAATGCCTTTCACATGGTCAAATTGCAATATTTGTGAATTTACTATATAGGATTTTCTTAAGAAAGTCTGTATCTTAAGATTTTCCATATTTATCTCCAATGCCACTATGATTTTTTGGAAGGCCTAATCTAATACTACGAGCATGCTTAACCATTTGAAAAGCTAATGCCTTTCACATGGTCAAATTGCAATATTTGTGAATTTACTATATAGGATTTTCTTAAGAAAGTCTGTATCTTAAGATTTTCCATATTTATCTCCAACGCCACTATGATTTTTTGGAAGGCTTAATCTAAGACTACGAGCATGCTTAACCATTTGAAAAGCTAATGCCTTTCACATGGTCAAATTGCAATATTTGTGAATTTACTATATAGGACTTTCTTAAGAAAGTCTGTATCTTAAGATTTTCCATATTTATCTCCAATGCCACTATGATTTTTTGGAAGGCCTAATCTAAGACTACGAGCATGCTTAACGATTTGAAAAGCTAATGCCTTTCACATGGTCAAATTGCAATATTTGTGAATTTACTATATAGGATTTTCTTAAGAAAGTCTGTATCTTAAAATTTTCCATATTTATCTCCAATGCCACTATGATTTTTTGGAAGGCCTAATCTAAGACTACGAGCATGCTTAACCATTTGAAAAGCTAATGCCTTTCACATGGTCAAATTGCAATATTTGTGAATTTACTATATAGGATTTTCTTAAGAAAGTCTGTATCTTAAGATTTTCCATATTTATCTCCAATGCCACTATGATTTTTTGGAAGGCCTAATCTAAGACTACGAGCATGCTTAACCATTTGAAAAGCTAATGCCTTTCACATGGTCAAATTGCAATATTTGTGAATTTACTATATAGGATTTTCTTAAGAAAGTCTGTATCTTAAGATTTTCCATATTTATCTCCAATACCACTATGATTTTTTGGAAGGCCTAATCTAAGACTACGAGCATGCTTAACCATTTGAAAAGCTAATGCCTTTCACATGGTCAAATTGCAATATTTGTGAATTTACTATATAGGCTTTTCTTAAGAAAGTCTGTATCTTAAGATTTTCAATATTTATCTCCAAAGCCACTATGATTTTTTGGAAGGCCTAATCTAAGACTACGAGCATGCTTAACCATTTGAAAAGCTAATGCCTTTCACATGGTCAAATTGCAATATTTGTGAATTTACTATATAGGATTTTCTTAAGAAAGTCTGTATCTTAAGATTTTCCATATTTATCTCCAATGCCACTATGATTTTTTGGAAGGCCTAATCTAAGACTACGAGCATGCTTAACCATTTGAAAAGCTAATGCCTTTCACATGGTCAAATTGCAATATTTGTGAATTTACTATATAGGATTTTCTTAAGAAAGTCTGTATCTTAAGATTTTCCATATTTATCTCCAATGCCACTATGATTTTTTGGAAGGCCTAATCTAAGACTACGAGCATGCTTAACCATTTGAAAAGCTAATGCCTTTCACATGGTCAAATTGCAATATTTGTGAATTTACTATATAGGATTTTCTTAAGAAAGTCTGTATCTTAAGATTTTCCATATTTATCTCCAATACCACTATGATTTTTTGGAAGGCCTAATCTAAGACTACGAGCATGCTTAACCATTTGAAAAGCTAATGCCTTTCACATGGTCAAATTGCAATATTTGTGAATTTACTATATAGGATTTTCTTAAGAAAGTCTGTATCTTAAGATTTTCCATATTTATCTCCAATGCCACTATGATTTTTTGGAAGGCCTAATCTAAGACTACGAGCATGCTTAACCATTTGAAAAGCTAATGCCTTTCACATGGTCAAATTGCAATATTTGTGAATTTACTATATAGGATTTTCTTAAGAAAGTCTGTATCTTAAGATTTTCCATATTTATCTCCAATACCACTATGATTTTTTGGAAGGCCTAATCTAAGACTACGAGCATGCTTAACCATTTGAAAAGCTAATGCCTTTCACATGGTCAAATTGCAATATTTGTGAATTTACTATATAGGCTTTTCTTAAGAAAGTCTGTATCTTAAGATTTTCAATATTTATCTCCAAAGCCACTATGATTTTTTGGAAGGCCTAATCTAAGACTACGAGCATGCTTAACCATTTGAAAAGCTAATGCCTTTCACATGGTCAAATTGCAATATTTGTGAATTTACTATATAGGATTTTCTTAAGAAAGTCTGGATCTTAAGATTTTCCATATTTATCTCCAATGCCACTATGATTTTTTGGAAGGCCTAATCTAAGACTACGAGCATGCTTAACCATTTGAAAAGCTAATGCCTTTCACATGGTCAAATTGCAATATTTGTGAATTTACTATATAGGATTTTCTTAAGAAAGTCTGTATCTTAAGATTTTCCATATTTATCTCCAATGCCACTATGATTTTTTGGAAGGCCTAATCTAAGACTACGAGCATGCTTAACCATTTGAAAAGCTAATGCCTTTCACATGGTCAAATTGCAATATTTGTGAATTTACTATATAGGATTTTCTTAAGAAAGTCTGTATCTTAAGATTTTCCATATTTATCTCCAATACCACTATGATTTTTTGGAAGGCCTAATCTAAGACTACGAGCATGCTTAACCATTTGAAAAGCTAATGCCTTTCACATGGTCAAATTGCAATATTTGTGAATTTACTATATAGGACTTTCTTAAGAAAGTCTGTATCTTAAGATTTTCCATATTTATCTCCAATGCCACTATGATTTTTTGGAAGGCCTAATCTAAGACTACGAGCATGCTTAACCATTTGAAAAGCTAATGCCTTTCACATGGTCAAATTGCAATATTTGTGAATTTACTATATAGGATTTTCTTAAGAAAGTCTGTATCTTAAAATTTTCCATATTTATCTCCAATGCCACTATGATTTTTTGGAAGGCCTAATCTAATACTACGAGCATGCTTAACCATTTGAAAAGCTAATGCCTTTCACATGGTCAAATTGCAATATTTGTGAATTTACTATATAGGATTTTCTTAAGAAAGTCTGTATCTTAAGATTTTCCATATTTATCTCCAATGCCACTATGATTTTTTGGAAGGCCTAATCTAAGACTACGAGCATGCTTAACCATTTGAAAAGCTAATGCCTTTCACATGGTCAAATTGCAATATTTGTGAGTTTACTATATAGGATTTTCTTAAGAAAGTCTGGATCTTAAGATTTTCCATATTTATCTCCAATGCCACTATGATTTTTTGGAAGGCCTAATCTAATACTACGAGCATGCTTAACCATTTGAAAAGCTAATGCCTTTCACATGGTCAAATTGCAATATTTGTGAATTTACTATATAGGACTTTCTTAAGAAAGTCTGTATCTTAAGATTTTCCATATTTATCTCCAATGCCACTATGATTTTTTGGAAGGCCTAATCTAAGACTACGAGCATGCTTAACCATTTGAAAAGCTAATGCCTTTCACATGGTCAAATTGCAATATTTGTGAATTTACTATATAGGATTTTCTTAAGAAAGTCTGTATCTTAAGATTTTCCATATTTATCTCCAATGCCACTATGATTTTTTGGAAGGCCTAATCTAAGACTACGAGCATGCTTAACCATTTGAAAAGCTAATACCTTTCACATGGTCAAATTGCAATATTTGTGAATTTACTATATAGGACTTTCTTAAGAAAGTCTGTATCTTAAGATTTTCCATATTTATCTCCAATGCCACTATGATTTTTTGGAAGGCCTAATCTAAGACTACGAGCATGCTTAACCATTTGAAAAGCTAATGCCTTTCACATGGTCAAATTGCAATATTTGTGAATTTACTATATAGGATTTTCTTAAGAAAGTCTGTATCTTAAGATTTTCCATATTTATCTCCAATGCCACTATGATTTTTTGGAAGGCCTAATCTAATACTACGAGCATGCTTAACCATTTGAAAAGCTAATGCCTTTCACATGGTCAAATTGCAATATTTGTGAATTTACTATATAGGATTTTCTTAAGAAAGTCTGTATCTTAAGATTTTCCATATTTATCTCCAACGCCACTATGATTTTTTGGAAGGCTTAATCTAAGACTACGAGCATGCTTAACCATTTGAAAAGCTAATGCCTTTCACATGGTCAAATTGCAATATTTGTGAATTTACTATATAGGACTTTCTTAAGAAAGTCTGTATCTTAAGATTTTCCATATTTATCTCCAATGCCACTATGATTTTTTGGAAGGCCTAATCTAAGACTACGAGCATGCTTAACCATTTGAAAAGCTAATGCCTTTCACATGGTCAAATTGCAATATTTGTGAATTTACTATATAGGCTTTTCTTAAGAAAGTCTGTATCTTAAGATTTTCAATATTTATCTCCAAAGCCACTATGATTTTTTGGAAGGCCTAATCTAAGACTACGAGCATGCTTAACCATTTGAAAAGCTAATGCCTTTCACATGGTCAAATTGCAATATTTGTGAATTTACTATATAGGATTTTCTTAAGAAAGTCTGGATCTTAAGATTTTCCATATTTATCTCCAATGCCACTATGATTTTTTGGAAGGCCTAATCTAAGACTACGAGCATGCTTAACGATTTGAAAAGCTAATGCCTTTCACATGGTCAAATTGCAATATTTGTGAATTTACTATATAGGATTTTCTTAAGAAAGTCTGTATCTTAAAATTTTCCATATTTATCTCCAATGCCACTATGATTTTTTGGAAGGCCTAATCTAAGACTACGAGCATGCTTAACCATTTGAAAAGCTAATGCCTTTCACATGGTCAAATTGCAATATTTGTGAATTTACTATATAGGATTTTCTTAAGAAAGTCTGTATCTTAAGATTTTCCATATTTATCTCCAATGCCACTATGATTTTTTGGAAGGCCTAATCTAAGACTACGAGCATGCTTAACCATTTGAAAAGCTAATACCTTTCACATGGTCAAATTGCAATATTTGTGAATTTACTATATAGGACTTTCTTAAGAAAGTCTGTATCTTAAGATTTTCCATATTTATCTCCAATGCCACTATGATTTTTTGGAAGGCCTAATCTAAGACTACGAGCATGCTTAACCATTTGAAAAGCTAATGCCTTTCACATGGTCAAATTGCAATATTTGTGAATTTACTATATAGGATTTTCTTAAGAAAGTCTGTATCTTAAGATTTTCCATATTTATCTCCAATGCCACTATGATTTTTTGGAAGGCCTAATCTAATACTACGAGCATGCTTAACCATTTGAAAAGCTAATGCCTTTCACATGGTCAAATTGCAATATTTGTGAATTTACTATATAGGATTTTCTTAAGAAAGTCTGTATCTTAAGATTTTCCATATTTATCTCCAACGCCACTATGATTTTTTGGAAGGCTTAATCTAAGACTACGAGCATGCTTAACCATTTGAAAAGCTAATGCCTTTCACATGGTCAAATTGCAATATTTGTGAATTTACTATATAGGACTTTCTTAAGAAAGTCTGTATCTTAAGATTTTCCATATTTATCTCCAATGCCACTATGATTTTTTGGAAGGCCTAATCTAAGACTACGAGCATGCTTAACCATTTGAAAAGCTAATGCCTTTCACATGGTCAAATTGCAATATTTGTGAATTTACTATATAGGCTTTTCTTAAGAAAGTCTGTATCTTAAGATTTTCAATATTTATCTCCAAAGCCACTATGATTTTTTGGAAGGCCTAATCTAAGACTACGAGCATGCTTAACCATTTGAAAAGCTAATGCCTTTCACATGGTCAAATTGCAATATTTGTGAATTTACTATATAGGATTTTCTTAAGAAAGTCTGGATCTTAAGATTTTCCATATTTATCTCCAATGCCACTATGATTTTTTGGAAGGCCTAATCTAAGACTACGAGCATGCTTAACGATTTGAAAAGCTAATGCCTTTCACATGGTCAAATTGCAATATTTGTGAATTTACTATATAGGATTTTCTTAAGAAAGTCTGTATCTTAAAATTTTCCATATTTATCTCCAATGCCACTATGATTTTTTGGAAGGCCTAATCTAAGACTACGAGCATGCTTAACCATTTGAAAAGCTAATGCCTTTCACATGGTCAAATTGCAATATTTGTGAATTTACTATATAGGATTTTCTTAAGAAAGTCTGTATCTTAAGATTTTCCATATTTATCTCCAATGCCACTATGATTTTTTGGAAGGCCTAATCTAAGACTACGAGCATGCTTAACCATTTGAAAAGCTAATACCTTTCACATGGTCAAATTGCAATATTTGTGAATTTACTATATAGGACTTTCTTAAGAAAGTCTGTATCTTAAGATTTTCCATATTTATCTCCAATGCCACTATGATTTTTTGGAAGGCCTAATCTAAGACTACGAGCATGCTTAACCATTTGAAAAGCTAATGCCTTTCACATGGTCAAATTGCAATATTTGTGAATTTACTATATAGGATTTTCTTAAGAAAGTCTGTATCTTAAGATTTTCCATATTTATCTCCAATGCCACTATGATTTTTTGGAAGGCCTAATCTAATACTACGAGCATGCTTAACCATTTGAAAAGCTAATGCCTTTCACATGGTCAAATTGCAATATTTGTGAATTTACTATATAGGATTTTCTTAAGAAAGTCTGTATCTTAAGATTTTCCATATTTATCTCCAACGCCACTATGATTTTTTGGAAGGCTTAATCTAAGACTACGAGCATGCTTAACCATTTGAAAAGCTAATGCCTTTCACATGGTCAAATTGCAATATTTGTGAATTTACTATATAGGACTTTCTTAAGAAAGTCTGTATCTTAAGATTTTCCATATTTATCTCCAATGCCACTATGATTTTTTGGAAGGCCTAATCTAAGACTACGAGCATGCTTAACCATTTGAAAAGCTAATGCCTTTCACATGGTCAAATTGCAATATTTGTGAATTTACTATATAGGCTTTTCTTAAGAAAGTCTGTATCTTAAGATTTTCAATATTTATCTCCAAAGCCACTATGATTTTTTGGAAGGCCTAATCTAAGACTACGAGCATGCTTAACCATTTGAAAAGCTAATGCCTTTCACATGGTCAAATTGCAATATTTGTGAATTTACTATATAGGATTTTCTTAAGAAAGTCTGGATCTTAAGATTTTCCATATTTATCTCCAATGCCACTATGATTTTTTGGAAGGCCTAATCTAAGACTACGAGCATGCTTAACGATTTGAAAAGCTAATGCCTTTCACATGGTCAAATTGCAATATTTGTGAATTTACTATATAGGATTTTCTTAAGAAAGTCTGTATCTTAAAATTTTCCATATTTATCTCCAATGCCACTATGATTTTTTGGAAGGCCTAATCTAAGACTACGAGCATGCTTAACCATTTGAAAAGCTAATGCCTTTCACATGGTCAAATTGCAATATTTGTGAATTTACTATATAGGATTTTCTTAAGAAAGTCTGTATCTTAAGATTTTCCATATTTATCTCCAATGCCACTATGATTTTTTGGAAGGCCTAATCTAATACTACGAGCATGCTTAACCATTTGAAAAGCTAATGCCTTTCACATGGTCAAATTGCAATATTTGTGAATTTACTATATAGGATTTTCTTAAGAAAGTCTGTATCTTAAGATTTTCCATATTTATCTCCAACGCCACTATGATTTTTTGGAAGGCTTAATCTAAGACTACGAGCATGCTTAACCATTTGAAAAGCTAATGCCTTTCACATGGTCAAATTGCAATATTTGTGAATTTACTATATAGGACTTTCTTAAGAAAGTCTGTATCTTAAGATTTTCCATATTTATCTCCAATGCCACTATGATTTTTTGGAAGGCCTAATCTAAGACTACGAGCATGCTTAACCATTTGAAAAGCTAATGCCTTTCACATGGTCAAATTGCAATATTTGTGAATTTACTATATAGGCTTTTCTTAAGAAAGTCTGTATCTTAAGATTTTCAATATTTATCTCCAAAGCCACTATGATTTTTTGGAAGGCCTAATCTAAGACTACGAGCATGCTTAACCATTTGAAAAGCTAATGCCTTTCACATGGTCAAATTGCAATATTTGTGAATTTACTATATAGGATTTTCTTAAGAAAGTCTGGATCTTAAGATTTTCCATATTTATCTCCAATGCCACTATGATTTTTTGGAAGGCCTAATCTAAGACTACGAGCATGCTTAACGATTTGAAAAGCTAATGCCTTTCACATGGTCAAATTGCAATATTTGTGAATTTACTATATAGGATTTTCTTAAGAAAGTCTGTATCTTAAAATTTTCCATATTTATCTCCAATGCCACTATGATTTTTTGGAAGGCCTAATCTAAGACTACGAGCATGCTTAACCATTTGAAAAGCTAATGCCTTTCACATGGTCAAATTGCAATATTTGTGAATTTACTATATAGGATTTTCTTAAGAAAGTCTGTATCTTAAGATTTTCCATATTTATCTCCAATGCCACTATGATTTTTTGGAAGGCCTAATCTAATACTACGAGCATGCTTAACCATTTGAAAAGCTAATGCCTTTCACATGGTCAAATTGCAATATTTGTGAATTTACTATATAGGATTTTCTTAAGAAAGTCTGTATCTTAAGATTTTCCATATTTATCTCCAACGCCACTATGATTTTTTGGAAGGCTTAATCTAAGACTACGAGCATGCTTAACCATTTGAAAAGCTAATGCCTTTCACATGGTCAAATTGCAATATTTGTGAATTTACTATATAGGATTTTCTTAAGAAAGTCTGTATCTTAAGATTTTCCATATTTATCTCCAATGCCACTATGATTTTTTGGAAGGCCTAATCTAAGACTACGAGCATGCTTAACCATTTGAAAAGCTAATGCCTTTCACATGGTCAAATTGCAATATTTGTGAGTTTACTATATAGGATTTTCTTAAGAAAGTCTGGATCTTAAGATTTTCCATATTTATCTCCAATGCCACTATGATTTTTTGGAAGGCCTAATCTAATACTACGAGCATGCTTAACCATTTGAAAAGCTAATGCCTTTCACATGGTCAAATTGCAATATTTGTGAATTTACTATATAGGACTTTCTTAAGAAAGTCTGTATCTTAAGATTTTCCATATTTATCTCCAATGCCACTATGATTTTTTGGAAGGCCTAATCTAAGACTACGAGCATGCTTAACCATTTGAAAAGCTAATGCCTTTCACATGGTCAAATTGCAATATTTGTGAATTTACTATATAGGATTTTCTTAAGAAAGTCTGTATCTTAAAATTTTCCATATTTATCTCCAATGCCACTATGATTTTTTGGAAGGCCTAATCTAAGACTACGAGCATGCTTAACCATTTGAAAAGCTAATGCCTTTCACATGGTCAAATTGCAATATTTGTGAATTTACTATATAGGATTTTCTTAAGAAAGTCTGTATCTTAAGATTTTCCATATTTATCTCCAATGCCACTATGATTTTTTGGAAGGCCTAATCTAAGACTACGAGCATGCTTAACCATTTGAAAAGCTAATGCCTTTCACATGGTCAAATTGCAATATTTGTGAATTTACTATATAGGATTTTCTTAAGAAAGTCTGTATCTTAAGATTTTCCATATTTATCTCCAATGCCACTATGATTTTTTGGAAGGCCTAATCTAAGACTACGAGCATGCTTAACCATTTGAAAAGCTAATGCCTTTCACATGGTCAAATTGCAATATTTGTGAATTTACTATATAGGATTTTCTTAAGAAAGTCTGTATCTTAAGATTTTCCATATTTATCTCCAATACCACTATGATTTTTTGGAAGGCCTAATCTAAGACTACGAGCATGCTTAACCATTTGAAAAGCTAATGCCTTTCACATGGTCAAATTGCAATATTTGTGAATTTACTATATAGGCTTTTCTTAAGAAAGTCTGTATCTTAAGATTTTCAATATTTATCTCCAAAGCCACTATGATTTTTTGGAAGGCCTAATCTAAGACTACGAGCATGCTTAACCATTTGAAAAGCTAATGCCTTTCACATGGTCAAATTGCAATATTTGTGAATTTACTATATAGGATTTTCTTAAGAAAGTCTGGATCTTAAGATTTTCCATATTTATCTCCAATGCCACTATGATTTTTTGGAAGGCCTAATCTAAGACTACGAGCATGCTTAACCATTTGAAAAGCTAATGCCTTTCACATGGTCAAATTGCAATATTTGTGAATTTACTATATAGGATTTTCTTAAGAAAGTCTGTATCTTAAGATTTTCCATATTTATCTCCAATGCCACTATGATTTTTTGGAAGGCCTAATCTAATACTACGAGCATGCTTAACCATTTGAAAAGCTAATGCCTTTCACATGGTCAAATTGCAATATTTGTGAATTTACTATATAGGATTTTCTTAAGAAAGTCTGTATCTTAAGATTTTCCATATTTATCTCCAATACCACTATGATTTTTTGGAAGGCCTAATCTAAGACTACGAGCATGCTTAACCATTTGAAAAGCTAATGCCTTTCACATGGTCAAATTGCAATATTTGTGAATTTACTATATAGGACTTTCTTAAGAAAGTCTGTATCTTAAGATTTTCCATATTTATCTCCAATGCCACTATGATTTTTTGGAAGGCCTAATCTAAGACTACGAGCATGCTTAACCATTTGAAAAGCTAATGCCTTTCACATGGTCAAATTGCAATATTTGTGAATTTACTATATAGGATTTTCTTAAGAAAGTCTGTATCTTAAAATTTTCCATATTTATCTCCAATGCCACTATGATTTTTTGGAAGGCCTAATCTAATACTACGAGCATGCTTAACCATTTGAAAAGCTAATGCCTTTCACATGGTCAAATTGCAATATTTGTGAATTTACTATATAGGATTTTCTTAAGAAAGTCTGTATCTTAAGATTTTCCATATTTATCTCCAATGCCACTATGATTTTTTGGAAGGCCTAATCTAAGACTACGAGCATGCTTAACCATTTGAAAAGCTAATGCCTTTCACATGGTCAAATTGCAATATTTGTGAGTTTACTATATAGGATTTTCTTAAGAAAGTCTGGATCTTAAGATTTTCCATATTTATCTCCAATGCCACTATGATTTTTTGGAAGGCCTAATCTAAGACTACGAGCATGCTTAACCATTTGAAAAGCTAATGCCTTTCACATGGTCAAATTGCAATATTTGTGAATTTACTATATAGGATTTTCTTAAGAAAGTCTGTATCTTAAGATTTTCCATATTTATCTCCAATGCCACTATGATTTTTTGGAAGGCCTAATCTAAGACTACGAGCATGCTTAACCATTTGAAAAGCTAATACCTTTCACATGGTCAAATTGCAATATTTGTGAATTTACTATATAGGACTTTCTTAAGAAAGTCTGTATCTTAAGATTTTCCATATTTATCTCCAATGCCACTATGATTTTTTGGAAGGCCTAATCTAAGACTACGAGCATGCTTAACCATTTGAAAAGCTAATGCCTTTCACATGGTCAAATTGCAATATTTGTGAATTTACTATATAGGATTTTCTTAAGAAAGTCTGTATCTTAAGATTTTCCATATTTATCTCCAATGCCACTATGATTTTTTGGAAGGCCTAATCTAATACTACGAGCATGCTTAACCATTTGAAAAGCTAATGCCTTTCACATGGTCAAATTGCAATATTTGTGAATTTACTATATAGGATTTTCTTAAGAAAGTCTGTATCTTAAGATTTTCCATATTTATCTCCAATGCCACTATGATTTTTTGGAAGGCCTAATCTAATACTACGAGCATGCTTAACCATTTGAAAAGCTAATGCCTTTCACATGGTCAAATTGCAATATTTGTGAATTTACTATATAGGATTTTCTTAAGAAAGTCTGTATCTTAAGATTTTCCATATTTATCTCCAATGCCACTATGATTTTTTGGAAGGCCTAATCTAAGACTACGAGCATGCTTAACCATTTGAAAAGCTAATACCTTTCACATGGTCAAATTGCAATATTTGTGAATTTACTATATAGGACTTTCTTAAGAAAGTCTGTATCTTAAGATTTTCCATATTTATCTCCAATGCCACTATGATTTTTTGGAAGGCCTAATCTAAGACTACGAGCATGCTTAACCATTTGAAAAGCTAATACCTTTCACATGGTCAAATTGCAATATTTGTGAATTTACTATATAGGACTTTCTTAAGAAAGTCTGTATCTTAAGATTTTCCATATTTATCTCCAATGCCACTATGATTTTTTGGAAGGCCTAATCTAATACTACGAGCATGCTTAACCATTTGAAAAGCTAATGCCTTTCACATGGTCAAATTGCAATATTTGTGAATTTACTATATAGGATTTTCTTAAGAAAGTCTGTATCTTAAGATTTTCCATATTTATCTCCAATGCCACTATGATTTTTTGGAAGGCCTAATCTAAGACTACGAGCATGCTTAACCATTTGAAAAGCTAATACCTTTCACATGGTCAAATTGCAATATTTGTGAATTTACTATATAGGACTTTCTTAAGAAAGTCTGTATCTTAAGATTTTCCATATTTATCTCCAATGCCACTATGATTTTTTGGAAGGCCTAATCTAAGACTACGAGCATGCTTAACCATTTGAAAAGCTAATGCCTTTCACATGGTCAAATTGCAATATTTGTGAATTTACTATATAGGATTTTCTTAAGAAAGTCTGTATCTTAAGATTTTCCATATTTATCTCCAATGCCACTATGATTTTTTGGAAGGCCTAATCTAATACTACGAGCATGCTTAACCATTTGAAAAGCTAATGCCTTTCACATGGTCAAATTGCAATATTTGTGAATTTACTATATAGGATTTTCTTAAGAAAGTCTGTATCTTAAGATTTTCCATATTTATCTCCAACGCCACTATGATTTTTTGGAAGGCTTAATCTAAGACTACGAGCATGCTTAACCATTTGAAAAGCTAATGCCTTTCACATGGTCAAATTGCAATATTTGTGAATTTACTATATAGGACTTTCTTAAGAAAGTCTGTATCTTAAGATTTTCCATATTTATCTCCAATGCCACTATGATTTTTTGGAAGGCCTAATCTAAGACTACGAGCATGCTTAACGATTTGAAAAGCTAATGCCTTTCACATGGTCAAATTGCAATATTTGTGAATTTACTATATAGGATTTTCTTAAGAAAGTCTGTATCTTAAAATTTTCCATATTTATCTCCAATGCCACTATGATTTTTTGGAAGGCCTAATCTAAGACTACGAGCATGCTTAACCATTTGAAAAGCTAATGCCTTTCACATGGTCAAATTGCAATATTTGTGAATTTACTATATAGGATTTTCTTAAGAAAGTCTGTATCTTAAAATTTTCCATATTTATCTCCAATGCCACTATGATTTTTTGGAAGGCCTAATCTAATACTACGAGCATGCTTAACCATTTGAAAAGCTAATGCCTTTCACATGGTCAAATTGCAATATTTGTGAATTTACTATATAGGATTTTCTTAAGAAAGTCTGTATCTTAAGATTTTCCATATTTATCTCCAATGCCACTATGATTTTTTGGAAGGCCTAATCTAAGACTACGAGCATGCTTAACCATTTGAAAAGCTAATACCTTTCACATGGTCAAATTGCAATATTTGTGAATTTACTATATAGGACTTTCTTAAGAAAGTCTGTATCTTAAGATTTTCCATATTTATCTCCAATGCCACTATGATTTTTTGGAAGGCCTAATCTAAGACTACGAGCATGCTTAACCATTTGAAAAGCTAATGCCTTTCACATGGTCAAATTGCAATATTTGTGAATTTACTATATAGGATTTTCTTAAGAAAGTCTGTATCTTAAGATTTTCCATATTTATCTCCAATGCCACTATGATTTTTTGGAAGGCCTAATCTAATACTACGAGCATGCTTAACCATTTGAAAAGCTAATGCCTTTCACATGGTCAAATTGCAATATTTGTGAATTTACTATATAGGATTTTCTTAAGAAAGTCTGTATCTTAAGATTTTCCATATTTATCTCCAACGCCACTATGATTTTTTGGAAGGCTTAATCTAAGACTACGAGCATGCTTAACCATTTGAAAAGCTAATGCCTTTCACATGGTCAAATTGCAATATTTGTGAATTTACTATATAGGACTTTCTTAAGAAAGTCTGTATCTTAAGATTTTCCATATTTATCTCCAATGCCACTATGATTTTTTGGAAGGCCTAATCTAAGACTACGAGCATGCTTAACGATTTGAAAAGCTAATGCCTTTCACATGGTCAAATTGCAATATTTGTGAATTTACTATATAGGATTTTCTTAAGAAAGTCTGTATCTTAAAATTTTCCATATTTATCTCCAATGCCACTATGATTTTTTGGAAGGCCTAATCTAAGACTACGAGCATGCTTAACCATTTGAAAAGCTAATGCCTTTCACATGGTCAAATTGCAATATTTGTGAATTTACTATATAGGATTTTCTTAAGAAAGTCTGTATCTTAAAATTTTCCATATTTATCTCCAATGCCACTATGATTTTTTGGAAGGCCTAATCTAATACTACGAGCATGCTTAACCATTTGAAAAGCTAATGCCTTTCACATGGTCAAATTGCAATATTTGTGAATTTACTATATAGGATTTTCTTAAGAAAGTCTGTATCTTAAGATTTTCCATATTTATCTCCAATGCCACTATGATTTTTTGGAAGGCCTAATCTAAGACTACGAGCATGCTTAACCATTTGAAAAGCTAATACCTTTCACATGGTCAAATTGCAATATTTGTGAATTTACTATATAGGACTTTCTTAAGAAAGTCTGTATCTTAAGATTTTCCATATTTATCTCCAATGCCACTATGATTTTTTGGAAGGCCTAATCTAAGACTACGAGCATGCTTAACCATTTGAAAAGCTAATGCCTTTCACATGGTCAAATTGCAATATTTGTGAATTTACTATATAGGATTTTCTTAAGAAAGTCTGTATCTTAAGATTTTCCATATTTATCTCCAATGCCACTATGATTTTTTGGAAGGCCTAATCTAATACTACGAGCATGCTTAACCATTTGAAAAGCTAATGCCTTTCACATGGTCAAATTGCAATATTTGTGAATTTACTATATAGGATTTTCTTAAGAAAGTCTGTATCTTAAGATTTTCCATATTTATCTCCAACGCCACTATGATTTTTTGGAAGGCTTAATCTAAGACTACGAGCATGCTTAACCATTTGAAAAGCTAATGCCTTTCACATGGTCAAATTGCAATATTTGTGAATTTACTATATAGGACTTTCTTAAGAAAGTCTGTATCTTAAGATTTTCCATATTTATCTCCAATGCCACTATGATTTTTTGGAAGGCCTAATCTAAGACTACGAGCATGCTTAACGATTTGAAAAGCTAATGCCTTTCACATGGTCAAATTGCAATATTTGTGAATTTACTATATAGGATTTTCTTAAGAAAGTCTGTATCTTAAGATTTTCCATATTTATCTCCAATGCCACTATGATTTTTTGGAAGGCCTAATCTAAGACTACAATCTTACGTACCACAGCTGCATCATCAGAAACGTGTATCTAGATTTATGATATTTTTCAGGAAGCTGGAAAATTGAGGAAATTTGTCATAGTAGAAACATTAAAATGAACGAACAAAATTAAATATTTTTTCAATATTGAACGTTTTGCTGTCGCAAATTTAATTATAAATTAATCACTAATTTTCTTAGCGGTAAATAAATAAAACAATTATGTAGATTTATATTTCCATTTTTCAAGAACTGATAAAATCATAAATTTTTTGGAACAACGTTCCCGCAATGAGCATTCTGGGCTAAGGGACAAGATTATTAAATTCATCAATTATATATCGCAGTTCAAGCTTGAATTGCTCTTATCAAATTTATAACTGGAATTGGATGACGACAAAATTTCTGAATTTGTTTGTTTGAGTTCAAAACCAGGCTATATATGGGAATGCAAAGTTATTATGTATAAGTGCCTTTTTCAGTATAAAAACTAAGAAACAACACACCTCGTATTTGCCAGGTGTATTTTAGAGACGGATAAAGCTCACCGTGTAGGGTACAATTGCAATGGATGTATCGGATAATAGAACCGGACCCTCTGAACTTAAACTTGGGTTTGCTTTAATTTTAATTTGCTATTTAATTTAAATTGAATGCTGCATCGATCAAACCGATCTGTGCACTATGGACGAAATTCTCGATCGCCTATCAAGCAAAACACTTGCTAGTGAAAAACAACACTATTCGATTAATTCTAACGAAAAAATTTGAATTTTAATTATTTTTTGTTTCGTGTTTTTTTAGGGATTTGCGGCTGTGAAAGTGTGCTGTTAACTGTTTGTTCCCGCAAATAAAACTTGGTAAGTCAAGACAATGAATACTATAGATAAAATTGTAATCGTAATTATTTTATTTTGCATTACCAAAATACCGTGCTTGTTAGACTTTCGAACTAGTAGAAAGATAAACAGATTGTAATATAAAGAAGAGCGACTGGCAAAATTTCTGTTGATTTTCATATCTGCAGTAAAGAGAAACATTTGGTTTTATGCAATCCATTGTCCTTATGACAAATTTTAAGCATACAACTGTAAATCGGTTAGATTATTTATTCATTTCCAATACAACATATTGAAAAGCTTTCTTAATATGTAATGGTTTGCATAATTTATTTTACCACACCAAAATAACCCCTTTAAACATGTTTCTTTTGCTTATGGTTTTACCCTTTACGAAGAACATCCCCTTAAAATTATCCTTTGAATCATCGATTTAAGGCAATGAAGAAAAAAAAATCGAATTTTTAAATATACGGAAGCTTGTTCTATCGATACACCGTGGGTTTCGTAACCAAAGTTTCGAAACCTTAGTTTGACACTTTAACCATTTTATAAAATTAAAATTGGCCTTAGGAAAAAGCAGAAATCACAAATTGTTGAACTACGCGAACCGGCAGAGAAAACGTGTAATTTTTTTATTGAGATCTTTTGAACCGCACTAGCTCGAAATATGAAACAAAAACTATCTAGGAATTAATCTTAAAAAATGTAGGATGTCATTGAAAATTTAAATGTATCGGCAATCGAATATTTGTGGTATTGTTTTTCAAATTCAACCATTTTATTGTCGAGTTTACATTTTGCTGTGTCAGTATGTTACATTTTTATTATATCGCTAAAGTTAGAAACTGTAGCAGCAATCGTGGCATTGTTGGAAGATGGGAGAAGCCAACGTTACATCGCTAATAAGTTTCGGATTTTTCCTAGGACCGTACAACATGTTCCGTTGCGATTTTTCGAGACAAGTAAAGAACAATACGCCGAAAGTTCGGAAAAGTATTTCTGTCACAACACAGGATTGCTTGGCTACAATTTGCCAGGTTAACGAGTATGACGACGACCATATTAACGAAATATTGGCAGAATATGTTGTTCCCTAAGCACCATTTAAAGGTGATAATTTTGTGCTAATGGACGATAATGCAGGACCTCATGTTGCCAGAGTCGTGAATGATTACTTGGCAGATGTAAATATTTCGAAGATGACATAGGCGGCAAGGAGTCCCGATTTGAATCCTATAGATCATGTTTGGGACAATCTTGGTAGAAGAATGCGGTATTGTATTAGGTTATTCAAGCTCGGGGGAAGGGAGGGGGGGGGGAATATACACTATTAAATATGTTGTATTGGGTTATAAAGAAGGATAAGTTTGTTGTTGTGTTTATGTTTGTGAAAATTTAAATAATTTTTTTAAAATTTTTCATTGTTTGGTTTTTGTTTGAAAATTCGGAAAACCTCAACCAAATGTTTAGAAGTAGGTCTTGTCTTACCCACATTTTCTAAGATTGTTTTGGATGACCTAGATTTTAGTTTATGTTTCATGTTTCCAGCTAATGCATTTAAAGGGGTATCCACATTTCAAAATTTAGTTATAAGCCATGTTGTGGGATAAGTAAAAAAACTTAGCCATATGAATAGACCAAATATAATGCGTTAAATATCTTCTAAGATTATTTTAAATGACGTTTTTGTTTCAAGTGACCAGCTAGTGTGGATCAATAGATATTCGCATCAAAAAAACATTTTTTTTAGGGTGCCCCGTTTTGTCATAGGTGCAGTTGGTTTAATTGAACCGGCTACCAAAATTTAATGGCGGGAAAAATTTGGGTTAAACAAAATCGTAAAATAATTTCTTTTATACTCAATACGAATCGTAATATGAATCTGTGTTAAAAACTAAAAAAGTATTTTTTATATTCATGCTAACTCATCTAAAATACTTCTGTTCTTGAAGAAAATAACTTTTATTACTCATAGATTGAATGTGTTACCCACGGATTGCATTCTTTACTCACGGGTTGAATCCATTACTCACGGTTTGATACTAACAACACAATAAAATCTTGTAATATTAATTTCTCAAATATTAGGCCGTATTCTGGGATTTGAAATTTTATGTTATGTTATTTTTGTTTTTTCAATACAAATTCATATAGGAAGCGGGGAAATAAAATAACATAACATGGATTTTATCGTTCCAGAATCGGGCCCAATATCTAAGTAAGTAAGTAGGCATGGTTTTATCAATTTTTCGTTGTGAAATTTAGTAAATGAATTCCGGGTTTAATAAATTTCCATGTAAAATATAAAAACAGGCTCAGGAGTGTGTTCATAAACTATACATCGTAACAATATTGTTACAACTGTCATTGTACGAATGACGTGAATCTTAACAACGATAATGTTACAAATGTCAAAACAATATTGAAGCGCAATATAAAAAACAAATTATAAAACTGAAAAGATTAAATTGCAGGTACAAAATGGAAGAAGGAAATAATGAATTATAGTTCTGGCTTCTTTAATAAATTATGTGTTTTTTTTTTAAAAAACTAGTTAACTGCATTTTATTCGATTTTGAGTTATGAATGAACATATCTGGACAATTGTCTAAAGTTTCAAAAATAAATTTCAGTTTTCCAATATTTTCCTTCGGTTTTCTGGATTCATTTCTGTTTGCTGGTTATTCATTTTCGTACTTGGTTTTTATTCGCTTTATTGTTGAGTTCTGACAGGTAGAAAGACACTATTGAGTAGAGTTGTAAATGACGTTTATAACAATAAGGGGAAATTTTGGTTTAGGTTTATGAACAACAAAAAGCACGTTGCTGTGGTTACAACCGAGGTTTATGAACGGTTTAGAACTGTCATTGTTAACAATATTTTTACAATGTAGAGTTTATGAACACACTCCTGGTCATTACTTGGATTAGAATTTCTATGTGATAAAAAAAGCAAAATATGTACTTAAAATATGCATTTTAAAAGATCTCGTGAAGTGCAAGATCTCATTCGTATTTCCAGGGTCTTCAAAAATAATTTTAATAGTTTGTAGAATGTTCAAGCCAGCATTTTTGGATAAACCATTTTTAAATTTATTTTTTATTACATCATGAACAGCTCCTCTAACTGTTTCAATTTTTCTGCAAGCTTCTTGAAACAAGTTTATTTATTCCCATAAAGTTTTATTTGAGAACTCTAGAATTTCTAAAGCTAGGATTAGATGGCTAAAATATATACTAAATCGTTATTGAGGCCTACATCATCCATTATTGTCAGATTAAGGCAGGTTTCCATCATTAAGGTAGGTTTCCAAATGAGTAACTACTGGCTGTGCCGGTAACAAAAGATTTGGAAATTTTTCCTTAAAGAGAACCATTCTTGATGGCACTTTCGAGAACACGTTTTTTACTATCGCAACAAGCTGGTTTACGTCTCTGAAACTTGATCGGATTGGATAGCCACTGATTCTTGAAGAAAACGTTGAGATATTTTTTCGGTTCGTCTTTGTTCTAAATGTTTAGGTTTTTTCTGTTGACCTGGTCCACTAATGATTTTTGATTTACAGTATAAAACTGACCCGTCTGTCTTAAAACATAAGTATATTATTGGACAATTATGTAACTTTGCTTTAATACTAACGCTTTGTTTAACTTTCGGCATCTTTAAAAAAATTGTACTCTAAATCGTTAATTGAAAATCATATTTGTTTGTACTTATATCAAATTGAAATGTCAGGTGGCAGTTGCGTTAACTGGATTTTCAATGTTTTTTTGTAGTGATATTGCGATGATTTCTACTACTCTAAAGGGTGTTATAAAAAATATAATACCAAAATTGATCGTATTTAATGTGAGCAGAAGCTTTAGTCTTGTTTTGTCTTCAAACCGATCATCGGATACCTCTTTAAAAAACTCTTTCTAAATCCGATATCCGAGGCAATGTGAAATTTATAATTGTGCGCCAGCCCTGAGTTCATATGTACGTGATATCAGCCCAATTTTCTTCCTAGAATAATGTGATGACAAGACTAAATAGTACTACCGAGACATTTTTTACTGTCCGATCCTAAAATCCTGCTTCACAATCATTACCAGAACATTTCGTTTTACGGGTTTGCGGATGCAAGTGAAGTGGCGTTCAGAGCAATAGTTTATAGCAGAGTGACGAGCGAAAAAGGAGAAACAGCCATAGATTTGTTGACCTCCAAAACTAAAGTGGCTGCGGTGAACAAAATATCTTTACCAAGGTTGGAGCTGGGTGCTGCTTATTTATTATCGAAATTAATGTTTACCGCCAGAGAAATAATCGAACCTACCGCAAATTGTTATACTTGGACAGATTCATTCATCGTTTTAGCATGGTTGTCAACTGGTTTGTATGAATTTATAACTTGATGAGCAAAAATTTTTGCTCGTTATTAAACCTGCAAGTCAAAAGTAAAAAGTTTTTTCATTGTGAATGCTGTGTTTACTATCCAAAGAGCGAAGCCCATCTGGGCTTTGGACCTGTTTTGCGAATTATGTGCAAGTCCTTCGGACATCGGTCTAGGAATCGGTGTAAAACTTATTCAATGGCCGGCGGCCTGTATAACGGATGAATAGCAACAAAATCATTAGAAGCGGTTCGACAAGATCTTTATAAAAATATTTGTTGCCACTTTAAAGAAGAAAAATGGGATGAAAATGAAACTTTAGTGTGTTTCTTTAGATTTTTTTTTTGTTTCTAAGCAAATTTAGCTAGAAACGGTCAGAATTTAAATTGAATGAAATTTGGTACGACTAAACTCCCTAAATCTCCTTTTTTGCTTTCCTCCGACGATGATCTCATTTGAATAAACTTGGTAAACTGTTTGGTTTGAATGAAACTTACAGTGTTTCGGATTAAGAAAAGACAATTCCTACGTTTAAGGGTCGTGTCTCGCAACCTGTCGTTTTTTAAATAAGACTATTAACCGATTGGCAAACAAACAAATTAACAAATATCTGTATATAAAAAATCTAACTAACTCGAGTGAAACTAAAGGTGGCACTAATGCGACCTTAAAAGTGTTATCGTTCAAAAATGAAAAACAAAAAACGTACGATGAAGCAAGTTTACATCAAGTGATTAAATTGAGGGAAAATCTCAAAGAACTTAACATTAATAAATTCCTGAACTAAATCATAATGAAGGCTCGATGCAAAATGGTCTTTATCGGATACATAATCCTAGGAAAATTTTTCCAACGCAATGTTGTAGGTGCGGTATGTATGGACATAACCTCTTACTGCTATAAAATACTAAGATGTCTTAAATGTGGTGAACCTCATAATACGTTACATTGCTGAGTTTTGATCGCCAATTTGAAATGCTGCTTGTGTTGAGAAAACCATATGGCAAACTCACCCAATTGTCCAAAATTAAAGGACTATATCCTTATACAAGAAAACATCAAAATTAAATGGAATATAAAAACTAACAATATAAATAATATTAAGGGATCTTCAATACGGCCTCCTCTGAATTTGTGAAATGCTGAAAAAATTCCGGTGCTTTCATCTTCTCGGCCAACGCAGATGCATGAGTCTAGGAATTCAATTTTTAATCAAAAACCATTAAATTTCAATTAAAGTGTAAACCAAAAAAAATTGGACACCGCCGCTAATTTACCAGGGCAAGGAAACTCTTCAAAGTATTCGTTATTTACATATTCGTTACTTTGGTAAGTGATATGGTCTCGAGTCTTTCGAGGTGTAAGACGAAAGCGGAACAATTTGCTGATTTAACTCATCTAACTGTAACCTATCTCTATAATAATGTTAAATAATGGTTCTGCGAATCTGAATAATAACGCAATAAATATTTTTATCTGGAATGCGCATAGTATAAACAATAATGTAAATGAAATATTTTCTTATATGAAAAATCTTAATGTGCATGTTGCCATAATTTCGGAAACATGGCTAAAAGATGACGTATCACTCTTTGATCCGGAATTTAATGTGTACAATTTAAATGGAAAATCGAGTGTATTGCTATTATAATTAAACGAAATATTCAACACAGTTTGCTACCCACTTTAAATTTACAAACTATTGAGGCTTTAGCAATAGAACTTAATACAATTCGTGGTAAAATAAAACTCATAGCCGCTTATTTTAAAGGAAGGACCTCCAATATAATTCTTAACAAATTTAAATCAGATATACAATACCTTGCATCATTCCATATAAATTTCATTATAGTTGGAGATCTGAACGTAAAACATCCGCATTGGAATTTCTACAGAAACAATAGAGCCGGTACAATCTTAAACAACGAAATGTTAAATAGTAAATTTGTAGTTAAATTTTAATCATAATTTTGGACATATAGCTCTTACAAATTGTCCACAATTCATTCATAATATAAAATCATGCCCTGAGTTCAGTTCTGACCACCTCCCGGTACACTTTCAATTAGACTGCAATCATGCAATCTCAATATTTATAAGGGTAGATCTAATTATTCAAAGGGAAATTGGCAACTCTATAAATCATACATTAATTGCAATCTAAAACTAACTAGCAAATCTTCAATTCGAAATATTAAATCATGTGGCGATATTGATGCGCTATTTGGTCATTTAAATAACATCATCTTATCTACCAAAGATAAGTGCGTACCGTGTAATATACCTCTATCAAATAATAGTGAATTCAAAATCCCAGAAGCAATCAAGATGCTAATTCGGCTTAGAAACACTCGTAGACATCAGTGGGAACGTTCTCGTGATCCTATGCTCAAATCCATTGTAAATGAATTGCCTCAACGCATAAAGACTGAATTTCAAATTCTGAGAAATAATAAATGGCTTAAAAAGATTGAAAAAATTCAAAATTATCGTAATATCAATAAAATGTGGGCAGTCAATAAAAAACTGCAACAACGTAGTAAACTAATACCCCCTTATTTGATAAAGAAACCCGTCTTCAGAAGTCAATAGCGTTTTATCTACACATTCTAGATAATTATCGTCTCATGAATTTATTATGACAAGCCACGTAAATCTTCTGGACGTGACACAATAAATGGCATAATAATTAAGAATCTTCCTAGAAAAGGACATATATTTATGGTATTTCTTATTTATTTAACGCTTGCATGGAATTCTCTTATTTCTCCAAACATTGGAAAATAGCAAAAGTTATACCAATTTTAAAACCTGAAAAACATAAATCCGAACTATCGAGCTATAGACCTATAAGCCTGTTAACTTGGAAAAATTTTCAAAATATTTCTCAAAATACGTTGTAACAAATTTATTAAAATTAATAAGTAATATCCTACCAAATGAACAATTTGGCTTTCGAGGTGAGATTTCAGCTCAACACCACGTGCTTCGCATTTATCAACATGTCAGATCTGCATTTAATCAGAAACAATCAACGGGTCTTGTCCTATTTGATATTGAAAAAGCATTCAATCGTGTTTGACACAAGGGACTTATTTACAAACTAATTTAATTTAAGTTCCCAATTTACCTCATTCAGATTATTTATAATTATCTCAATGAAAGGCGGTTTTTTGTCTTTGATGTTTAAAGAAAAATCGATCGATTGTGAACATTTTCCTAAAACTCCGAGATATTCCTAAAAAACTACAACAACAACTAGAACTTTCAGAGTATTAGTAAAACTGCGAACTAGCGAATAAATTCCAAACTACGCAATAAGAAATCATAAATTTTTTTTTATTCATTTGCAATTTGTAAGCTGAAGTAGAATTATAAGTAAAAAATTTAACACAAGAGAATTATCGTATATCGAGTTTCCCGGAATTTTCCTGGAGTACCTAAACACCGGCCATTCTAAGGGAAACTTATTTTGAGTAGATCACGATCTACTCTAACAGAAAATAAATTAAATTTAAAAAATTCTATGGCCCCAGGCACTTAGGATTTACTGTTTTGGCAATATAGACCACGAAACCGTTCAATGTGTTTACTGTGCCAGGGATCAAAGAATTTTTTAAAATTGATTTATTTTCTGTTAGAGTAGATCGTGACCTACTCAAAATAAGCTTGCGTTAGAACGGCCGGTGTTCAAGAACACCAGGAAAATTCCGGGAAACTCAATATACCATAATTCTCTTTACAATATTCAAAAATCGTCAATCCTATATACATATGTACCTGGGACCATAGAATTTTTAAAAATTACTTATTTTCTGTTAGAGTTTTTGAGACAAAAACAAAAATTTGAGTCATTTACAAGCTATCGTTCCGTGAGCATCAATTTTAAGAGATGAGTGTCGATAGCAACATTTACGTCATTACAATCCATTCTGTTTTCAAATAAAAAAAAATGCTGCTCAAGCTATGGAATTGATTAATTCGATTTTTTGGTGAACATTCTGTGAGTCATTCAACAGTAAAAAAGTGGTTTGCAAGATTTGAGGACGATTCACGTTCAGGTGCAGTTAAACAATTTGAAGACTAAGAACTTATAGTTTTACTGGATGAAAATCCATATTAAACTCAAAAAGAGCTTGCAGACCAGTTAGAAGTTAGTCACCCAGCAATATCACTTCGATTGCATGCAATGAGAAAGACTCATAAGGAAGGAAAATGGGTTCCTCGTCATGACCTAACCGATGAGAACAAAAATCGCAGAGTCGACATTTGTTTGAATTTGCTTCCTCGGTGCAAAAGAAAAAATATTTTGCACAAAATTATAACGGTTGATGAAAAGTGGATTTTGTACGATAATCCTAAACGCAGAAAAGCATGGGTTGGTCCAGGCCTGCCATCAATATCAGTTGCAAAAATGAATAGTCATGCCACAAAAACGTTACTTTGTGTCTGGTGGGATTGGAAATGAGTCATTTACTACGAGATTTTGGAACCTGATCAAACTGTTACAGCTGAACGTTACCAGGCCCAATTGATCAAATTAAGTGATGATCATACACGGGCCAAAGAACACGATCTGTCATGTTGCTTCATGATAACGCCTGTCCACACACACCAAAAGCAACCCAGGAATGATCTTCAACTTGGGCTGAGAAGTTCTCCCGCATGCGACATATTCTCCTGACTTGTCCCCTTCCAACTACTATTTGTTTAGATCGATGCTTATTTAGCTGACCAGCGGTTCTCGAAAATTGAAGATGGCCGAAAATGGCTCAATAAATAGTTTACCTCCAAACAACCAAGGTTCCAGCGGGAGGGCATCCATCAACTACCCAATAGATGTCGTAGTATCTTATATAGCAATGGTGCGAATATTTCGATAATTAACCTTTGTATATAGCAAGTATATTTTCAATAAAGTTGAATTTGACCAAAAAAAGCCAAGTTTCTACTTGCATACCTAATATAACGTATTAATATTTTATAAGTAAAATTTTTTTACAGCAAGAAACGTAATAAACGAATAAAAAAATTAAATTTCTGTTTAATATGAATTTTATGTATTATTTACACTAACACTTTCATATTTATCTAGGAATTGGAAATACTTCACATATCTCCCTCCATACAATGTACGTACAATGACACGGGCGTTCCTCAAGGAGCCGTTCTATCACTAATTCTTTATAATTTATACATGGCTGATATTGGAAACTTTTTCTCAAATATTTGTTTTGCCTAATATTCTGAACATACAATTGCAAAATAACAAAACAGAACTAGAATTTTATATCCACTATTTTTTTGCCATAACTCAAAATTATCTGAGGTAAATAAACTGTTAATTTACAAAATAATAGTTAGAGCAACAATTACGTATGGTAGCCAAATTTGGAGCTACGCAGCATATACGCATAAAAAGCGATTACAAATTGTACAGAACCGTTGTTTAAAAATTATAAGAAATCTCCCACGTAGATATCCAACAGTCACCTTACACTCTGAATGTAATCTTGAGAGTTTATCAATCCAGATAAATCATAAATTTTCTTTGTCCTGTTTATTTTAGGAAAACATATTTTAATTAGAAATTTAATTTGTTAATTTTTTCATGTTTATTATTTATTGTTTTGTTTTAATTCTGGACAGTAAGATTTTTAAATAATTTACATAATAAAGTAAAAAAAGATCTCCTCCTAGTAACAAGCCACTTGTTCTTGTAAAAACTGCGTTCAAAGTCGTCCGTCAATATATGTAGTTATACCATTGAATCCCAAATTTTATAAGAAATAAATCACAGTTAAATTATAGAAATTCTGATTTCCAATATTGATTTTAACAAATTTATTTCGAAACTACTTATGAATTTCGAATTCTTTTATTATACCGAGCATTGTTCCACAAACCCCGGAACTCCAAAACACTCTGTGTATATCAATGTCAAAACATTCAAAACAAACACAAATTTGCATTATGCAAATCAATTTTTTATATTTTATTGATTTTATAATTTATAACCATTCGATCGATCATTCAATCAACAAATACATCATCCGCGCACGCAACCATGATGACCGTGATTTTTATTTCCAAAACCTCAATAAAAAAATAAAAAAAATTTAAACGATAAAAACGAATTGATTACCCCTACTGATTATATGACCAACTCTGCGTGACCTTAATAATGAAATGTAAATTTTGGTAAATTTTTAAGAAAAACGTGTTTTCTTATCACCAAAAATTTTAATAAAAAGAAACTAAAAAAAAATAATTTACATACAAAAAATCAGGTTCGTCGCTTTAAGTCTTTCGTTTTTTTATTACTAAATAAAGTGCGACATAGCAAAAATATTTTCTTAATATTGATCAAAACACATAAGATTATGGATTTTTATTATAATTTACATAAATTAAGATGTTGATCTCTATAATATACAATTTGTTTCGCTTAAATATGGGTCTCATATAGAAATACATAATTAAGGTGACAACCACGCATTTTAAACCTTCAAATCTTCGTGATAGGTGAAGGTATATAAAAGTGTACGGGAAATATGTAATATAAGCGTGTACGCAGCCTTCATTACATAATGAAATTCTTTTATTTGACCTGAATTTGTTATATTAGTTTTCATAGAAATGTTTCACCTCGATTCTAATACTCAAATTCACTTTCTCACCAACCATCTAATTGATGAAAATTGATCTAAATTTTATGTTTTGGTTGAATTCAATAACTAAAATATTTGTTTGGGGATTGAGCAAATCACGAATCACGCGAGTTTTAATTATATTTATATTTATCTAAAATGTTACATAATCCGCTGTTGTAGTATATAGGGTGCGGCAGTGGTGGAGGTAATATCTATATATTTTAAAATCATATACTCGATAATATAAATATTTAATTAAAAAATTTGTTAAGATCAATATTTATAAATTTCAATCATACGCCAAATTGAATCAAGCGAAATTTCCTAATGATTCGGTACAGTGTTGACCCGGAATTAATTGAGTGCGTGTAAAAATAATCTAAACCTTAATTATACACAAATATAAACCAATTTTAATATTTTGCAGCCGTTCGGCTTTCATTTCCAATCATTTCCTCGTGCTTTGCATTTTTAATTAAGTTAAAATCAACAAATCATTACAATACTTTACATTACTCTTTAAAATTACAAAAACAAAAAAAAGCAAAAGAAATAATAAAACTTAATAATAAGAAATAATTCTTCATGCAATCAATTTAATATAAAAATGATTTTATGTGTTTTAGCCAGCTGTTTCGAGTTGCAACAACTTTCATTCATAAAAATAAAAATCGAATGCCCCAAATACCACCATTTTAATAAATATTAAAACAGAGAAAAATTAAATTAATAATTGAATTGATCAATCCGATGGTCGATGGTCATAAACCGTATACTACATACTCTCCAGTAAATTATATTATGTACCAAATCAAACTTTCTATTTTCGTACACGTATAGTATTCGTATAGTAGATAGTAGTGCGCGTACTGTACACGCGACATCGAATTACCATTTTTTAAGAATAAACAAAATTAAATTCAAGAATTATTTATTTTTTTGAAAGACGTATTGGCAAAAATAAAAAATTAAAACAGAAATATTTTTTTGCGAAATTGAAACAACATTCTTCTGATTAATATTTATGAATAAATTTTTTATTTTAGTACATACATACCAAAGTTATTTGCTTTTATTTTATAGGTGTGGTATGTGGAATGGGGTAAATATGTTTTGTTGTATTTTATTCACATATACGAGTAAATAAGTGTTGTTTGGATTTCAAATTGCTTATTTAGTTTTTAATATTAATTGATGATAAATATGTGAACGACTTTTTATAGTTGATTTACAGGTTAGAGGCAGGTTAAATATGATTTTTAAAAATGCCTACAAACAATACCGATTTCTTTTAACCGAGGCTCCCTTAAAACTACCGTGAATCGAGAAGCAGAGTGTGTTTTATCCGATGACAGGATTGTTTTTGTATTCAGCTCAAAATTCTATCATTAAATCTTCGTTGTAATCTGACCAACCTCCATTTTATTTTTTTTTAACCTTAGATATTCCTTCACAATTTATCTTGAGCAAGAGTTCACTACAGGAGTGGCATAATAAGAAGTTAATTATTATAGCCAGAATAACAACAGAACCAAATACATTCTGTATTAGTTATTACTTCTTCCTTTTTGACAGGCGTTTAATGTTCAACAGCTAAACCACTAGTAGTGGAATCAATGTTTTATAAACATTTTTAAATCTCGTTTCTCCAGAAATGTTATTTCATTGATTTCGGGAATCACTGCTCCTCGAGAAACAATGGTTTTTAGAAAAATAAAAAATAAAAATTGTCATGCAAACTTTAGGGTGTCCGGCACTGCCGATATTATATTGCAGGGTGATAGAGGACAAGATTCTGAATAAAAAATAATAAAGTGGTGTTACGATAATCCGTTAAAGTAACAAAATCGCATTTTATTTATTTAACAAATAAAAATTAAATCATGAACTGACATCATTGGATTAAGGAATAATTTTTCTTTTAAATTCATGTTCAGTCGATACTAAATTTGACCGAAAATTACAATTGAAATCATAGTCTATATAATTAAAAAATTAAGTCTCCCAGTACATATTTATCTCTTAATACCAACCTTTTACGTCAAGATGTCTGCGCATTAAATTTTTGGGCTAAAAATCAATGATAAAATAAAGAGGCTCATTCATTAACCAGTTGAAAAGTTAAAATTTTGACGTTTGCTTTGCAAAAACCACAAATAAAAAGAATTTTTCATAAGGTGTAGAAAATGGCACTATTGACATATAAAAAACGTGTTCACAATTAATGATAAATTCACTTTTTAATTATATTATCAATCAAGAAATTACAGAAACTTTCAAAAATATTACTTGGCTGAAGAAGGAAATCGCCGACGATCTGGCAATACCTGCTAAGTTCATTATCCGTTTTCCAGGAGAATAAAGAAACTGAATAAATTAAATTTTGCTGTAGAAAGTATTGTAATGGATATTATTAAGTGAAATAAGGATAACAAATACTTTTCAACAAATGAGTATTATACGATTGATGTTAGCAGATTAAAAACATCGCTTTCATCAAAAATGTCAGTCACCAGGTATTGTCAAATCGTCGGTGAAATATCAAAATTAAAAATGTTTAACAATGGGCCAACTACTAAGGAGGTTTCTTTTCTAAAATTATAAAACTTCATACGATTAAATTTTTGAAGCATCGAAACAACTCCAATTGATAAAATTTAAAATTTTCAAAATGGATCTGCTCAGTCCAAATATTTGTTCACTAACAACACACATCACTGCTGTAGAAGAAACGTCCTTGTCCAGGGCTATGGAATACGAATGCAGATAAATGAAGAAAGATTTTACTCCGTATCCTAGAAGTATAGCTGATTTACATAGAGAGTGATATTTCTAAATTAGACTAGATAATACAGATCAGCGACAGTACCAGATTTATAAAAATGTTGAAACTTAACGATAACTTATAAATGAATGTTTGACTAAGGACGGAATACTACAAATTCGATAAACTCACAAAGTAACACAATGGGATCCCCTTGTATAACCAATACAATAACCAATTGTTAACACATTGGTTACAAGGGGGTCCGTCCATACGATACAGTAAAAAAAAATGAAAAACTCAGTTTGGCCAAATTTATTTGAAAAATTCTGTAGCTCGTTAGACTCGATCGATTTTCTTAAGATACACAAGCAGTGTGGATGTGTTACGATCTCAGGTATTCAAAAATCAGGATCCCATATTGGTTACAAGGGATATTTCAGCAGAAAACGTTCTCTGTTGTTTTAGTGCTGCCCCTGGTGGTGAGTAGAAAAATCATTTTTTCTGCTGGAAATTTTCTGCTCTCTTATTGACGATTGTAAAAAAAGTAAAGAAAGCGCCTCTCGAGAACAATAGTTAAAATGATGCACCTGATAAAATGACATTTGTCACAAATGCGACGAAAGAAAATTTAGCAATGCGGTAATTAAAAATTGTTTTTATAGTCCAAAATTGAAATTATTTACAATTATTAGCAATCCGATAAGTAAAAATTGTGTTTACAGATCAAAATTGGAATTATTTACAACAATTTCGAACGTCAAATTATCAGGTATCTCAGTTTAAAAGTGTTCCACTAGGTTGAATCCGTGATGCTCCAATCGTCAATACAGCATGTAGCACTTGTGGGCTCTAAGGTACCGATATTTTCAAGTTAATTTAATCAAGTATTCAGTTGTTTAAAATATCGTCGAATAAGTTCGGAAAATCAAATTTAATTTGGAAAGTTAAGTCGATGTTTCACATAACTTCACAGGATTGGTAAATTTAAAAAAATTATGATTTCTGGATTACTCCACTTCATTTTTGAAGATGTCAAAAATTTTAACTTCACTATTTTGGTTAAAGTATGTATTTTCCATACTACTAAATTGTATAATGTGGCTCATCTCAAACGACTTAACTTTAATACAAAAATTAAAACACTTTCTACTTTACTAGATTAATTAGAACGAGGCTTTACACTCAATTACCGGTAGTTCAAGTATAAAATATTTTGTTTCGAATCCAGTATACATTTAAAAAACACAAGTGGTACAGTTTTGAAACTTCGCACATATCTTTTCCAACCCTCAATAGTTTACAAAAAAAGTGTATCATCCAATCTTTGGCCAGGCGCTTCTAAAAATCTAAAAATCTCAAGAAGCTATCAATAAAGCCCTCAAACGGCTATGAAAATTACAAACATGTTGGCGGCTTTTTTATTGGTTTACTATTCAAATTCAATGAGCTATTTTTAAATTTGTTGGGCGCAACCATATACTAATCAGGTCATTTTCTATTTATACGCTAAAACGTAGTACGCACTTGAAGTGAAATGAAATGTTTCATATAAAACTCCCTAATGATGATGATGGAATAAAACCATCGAAACGTCGGTGTATAATTAAAACCAAGAAATAAATTATATTTAGTGTTTCTTCGTATTCCTGAGAAATGACGTCATATACTGTGTTTGATTTATTTCGTTTGTTAACTGCATACCTAAAGTATCTTTGATTAAGAGCATTCGTGCTTTATTTTAGCTTTATGGCTGATTTGGGAACTTCAAATATGAGCGTAATATTTTTCCCATAAGTTAGGAGCTATATTCAAAGAAAAGAACAACAACCCAAATACAATTTTATTTGTCTACGAATTTTCTACATTGTCTACGTATTGTCTACATTGTCTACGTATTGTCTACATTGAAAATTATTGTCTATAAAAAATTCTGCACGCTCTGGTTTTCTTCTTCCCGCAAAGCAAATCATAGCGTCTTAATAGATTGATTCAATTTGCTTTATATTGATGGTGATTTTTTTTGTTGCCATTGACGGTAAATTTTTCGGTTTTTCTGAAAAAGTTCCTAAATATTATGTAACAGTTTATTAACCTTTTCGGAACTACTTATGACGGGTGTAGCCTTTTCAGCTGATAACGCCAGGGTATCTTTTAAATTTTCTGCTGCCGCATCAATCGGCTGGTGTGATAAGAGGAATATTCAGTAGACAATTTTGTTCGACTAGTCTCCTGTATTGATCCCAATTAGTTCGCTTGTTTGTAAGACGTTTCGGAATTTCTGTCCTTAGGACGTCGTTACTCTCTGTTACTATTACCGGCTAGGGTCCCATTTGAAACGCGATATTTTAATACGCGATTTGACAAAACGCGATATTTCAAAACGCAATATTTCAAAATGCGATATGGTACAAAACGCGATATGGTACAAAACGCGATATAGTACAAAACGCGATATTTTAAAACGCGATTTCCTAGTTCTGATCGTACATATTCAATTTCATCATTTTGGTGAAGGAAAATTTTATTAAATGAAAGAAGAATTAATAATTTTTACTATTTTAAAATTTTAATTTTAAAATATCGCGTTTTGTACCATATCGCGTTTTGAAATATCGCATTTTGAAATATCGCGTTTTGTACCATATCACGTTTCTTCATATCGCGTTTTGAAATATCGCGTTTTAAAATATCGCGTTTTGAAATATCGCGTTTTAAAATATCGAGTTTCGAGCGGATCCCTACTGGCTAATGATCGAAAGACAGATCATAGCAATTGGTTGCCTTCAATTACGTATCTGGTCCTGGAATGTCTTTAGTTACACAGAAGTCAATTAGATCAGGTATTTTCTTTTGATCCGTGGGCCATTAAGTTGGGTGACCAGCAGATAAATAATCCAGAGACTGCTCTTCTAAAGCTTCGTAAAGTTGTTTGCCTTTTGGTTTCGACAATCTCGATCCCCATTGCACATGTTTAGCGTTGTAACCTTCACCGTCACATGTGCTCTTTTTCATACTTATGGTGTTCATAATGATTTATTCTTTTTTTATCAAGACGGCAGTGCCACCGTGTACTTTTCCATCCGGGTGTTGGGTGTGTCGTATACTGAATATCCGTTAATTTTAAAAAAAGTTTTATTCTTGAAGCGTGTTTCTGATATGCATGATATGATTAGCATGATATGAGAAAGGCTTGTAACTCAGCTTTGTGCTGTGAAAGACCATTCGCATTCCAAATAGCTATTTTTAGGACAGTCATTTTTGGTTTTTGACGATAATTTGCATTAGTGTATTCATCTTCATATTTTGAATCATCATGCTCATTAAATACGATAATTATTCAATACGATAGCAGCTCTGAACTACACGAATTTATCATGCTCATTTGTTTCTCCTTCATCATCATACAACTTTGGATCGTTTCGGTTAGTTTGTTTACGGTTGCATGAATTGAAACTTCTTCTTCAATAAAATTAACTTTTGCTTTCGAAACGGCACCTTTCAGAATAATTGCATAGGAGTTGCCAGGTTGCGCAAAACTGCTGACATTTGTCCCCAAATTCCCGGTTTGTTGAACAACTAAAGTTCTTGGCGTCAAAGTTCTTTGGTTGTAATTTACCTTGAGCACTCTTTACTCATATCGCAATTTTAGATTGATTTTGCGCTTTAAATCCAAGTACACTGGGCACCCTCTATAGTTTGCGGTGTGATTTTCGCCACAGTTACCGCAGCGTTTTACTTTAGGATCATTTTTCACCTTGTTGCACTGTTTTGAATCGTGAAGTTCACCACATATAACACAAACTTCGTGTAAGATTCAGTAAGCTTTGGTGTGTCCATATTCTTGGCACTTGATGCACTGAACTGGTCCGGTCCTCTTCTTGGGTTCCTCGGCCGTGAGCATGAAAACCTTTCTCCCTAAGAGCAAAGTGTATTTCGCTTACATCTACGGAGATCTCAATTCCTCTTATGATAACAGTTAGCCCATTTTGTCTTTTTAGCTGGTATGTGTATTTGGTCTGCAGTTTGTTCCATCCTTGTTGCTTTACTTCTGCTAGCGAGTTGAGCGGATCTTGGACTTCGTTTTCGCTTGGCCTGAACAGTAAACCAATCCCATGTGTACTGTACACTGCACTGACCTAGGCCATAATTTATATTGCCGGTCGAGCTAGAAAGAGCAGCAAATTCCTCCTTTTCCAAAATATTTTTATAGAATTTACCTTCGTTTTTTGTCTAGAATATGGCCCGGCTATTTTCCAGAATATATTATTGTGTTATGATTTTATTTATATGCGTTGTTTGATATTGATTTTTAATGATAATCAATACCTTATAACGACGATAAACGAAGTAATCAATTCGTTTGCCGCATTAACATGACCTTTAATTATTTATTTTGTTAATAGCAAAGTATATTTTACATACCACAATACATAAATAATTATTAAAATAGTGCTTATAAATCAATATTGCCATGCAAATGTCAAAATATAGTTGATTTTTATAAAAACAGATGGTTCTTATCTATCTAATATCCTAGACAGACTGCGGTGTAATAAATCCGATTTAGCTAAACACGTTCAAGTACTCTATCTATGCAAAGCAAAGCGATTAGCTAAAATTGAGGTTAACATACTGCGACTAAACTCGAAAAATTCACTAAATCAGATTTATTAGACCGCAGTCTATCTAAGGTATTAGAACAATACGCATACTGGATTTCAAAATTTATTTTAGTAAATACACAAACCAAAATAATGTGGTTTTCGATTCACCAAAAAAGAGCAAGCCGGCTTGCTCTTTCTGCTGTCAAACTGTTCGATTCATGAAGAAAAGTCGCTCGGTCGAGCAAAATTGTTGTTGTTTCACGAATCTCGATTTTTTGGCAGATTTGCAAACACAAACACAAATAGAACTGTCATTTTGAATGACATTTCATTCGATTTGAGTTTATTGAAAGCGTCATTTGTGTTTTGTGTCTTTTTTTTTGTGTTTCTGTTTATTTTTATATAAATATTTTATATTAAAGAATAAATAATTTTTTTATCGAGTATAACCGAATGTTTAATAAAAATTATAGGTTATGTTTATAGAAACGTCATAAACGTCAAACACACACAGACATATATATTATGGAGCAACTGTTCGATTCACCAGCAGTAGAGAGTGATCTTTTAAAGATTTGGTAAAAGGTGAATCGAAATCGACATAACATTTTGAAAGCAAAACGTTATATTTTGCAATTTTAGAAATACACAACCGCCTCATCTAAACGAACGAAAGAAACTTGTGAAGAATGATTGTGATAAAGTCTATCAGTTCAATGATTTGCAATAAAATTTAAGTATTTCCGGTAATTACAAATTTAAAGTTTTTATTAGATTTTGTTCTTGGAAAATCTTTGTTGCCTCTTTTTAATCTTTCGTTTTTTAAACTCCAAAACTACTGTCGTTCATAGAATAATAAATAATTCAAAAAAAAAAAAAACCTGTCGCACACACTGTTGTTACATAATCGCGGCAACTAGTAGACAGATACGAAATATATAGGCAACGATACGTAAATAAAAACACTTGTTTCTACATAAATGAACGAATTTCACCATAAGCGCGCTTATACCGTTCGTCGACAAAATATAGCTCTAGCATAATACAAGAAAATATTTTTAAAAGCAAGTTTATGAGTCGAGCGGTTTAAAATTAAAATTTAGTTTTTCAAAAAAACTAAATTCATAAAATTATTACTTAACTGAAATTAGTTTATAAAATATAAGAGTTAAGAAATCAAAACAGCACACTACACACCAACAATACTACACATTTATGTACATGCATTATAGTAAATACGGCGACTATTCAACTATCAAATCAACATTCCAATCGATTTTCTAATTTATAAGTGTTTTTGATTTGAGGTTTGAAAACATTTTTTTTTTGTTGCTTTTATTTTATTATGTATGTATGTACTCGGTGTATTTTTAATTCAATTGAATTTAGCTTTACCTTTTAATGTACAGTGTATTACGACGACGGCGACGGCGATGACGATGACAACAACAAAATTCGCGTATTTCCATAAAATAATAATTTGCGTTATGTCATATGCGAATTATATGAGTTTTTATGTCAGTCATCAAAATACGATCATGATGTTGATTGTTATGTACTTAGTATGTATGTGCTTAAAGAAAATTGTTCGTAATGGCAAAGGCGGATGAGAATCGTGCGCGTCAATATGGTCATACAAATTTTCTTTTAAAATTTACCGAGAGCGCTGTGTTGTTGCAAATGAAAGTTGTAATGCAGTTACGTGAATGCGATTAAAGTTTGTTGTTGTTGTTGTATTTATAACTTGGCTAAATAACCTTTAACCTTATACATACCCACAAATAATTTATAGTATTTACAGGCTGAGTAGCTGGATAGTTGCGATTTAATATATGATATCACGATTTTCCACCTTGTATACAATATTAAGTACCTAAATAACTCATCAATATCATCATCGATAATATCTACTGGATTATGATTATTGAATTAAAATTATTTATAAGTATGATGCAATCGTCTGATGTATGTGAGAATGTGTTCATCACGATTCACGACCCAAAAGGTTTATATAAAAAAAAAAATGTTACAACATAGTTCACATTCATTATTTTGTTAGACAGTAGGTCATATTCACCTGCAAGTAATTTCTGTAAAGATATAGTTACTCAATTTGAAAAAGAAATAGTTTTGTGGTGATTTGCGGTCAAAAATGTAATCCAAAATTAAATCAAATTGTCAAACCACACGATTATTGTACCGTAAACTAAATTTTTATAAATTGCATTTACCTGATCTAGATCTATACTTTTATTGTTTAACAATTTTGCATGATTGCGGAAATTTACGGGTAACTTGGTCAGTGAAAAAATAAATTAAATTCCACAATTTTCCGTCTAATTACACGGCAATCGGATTAAACTGTCCGAATATTTGCGAAATTTTTCATTACCACTGTTAATTTTTTTTTTGTTTTTCACGTGATAACGTTTTACACCGCATGTTCAGAAAACTGACCTGAAATTTAGCCCTTGGTCGTAAGTAATTACTCATCAACTATAAGCATTACCTTTAATTTAAAGATATGATTGGTTAGGTTGGTCCTTCGGCTTTATGTTTCAATCATAATATTATCGCAATGACGTCATCAGGCGGCAAAGCATCTCGCGCCGCGAACCTCTGATTTCGACCGATTTAAATGCTTGAACCAGTGTTGCGAGAGAATGGCTCATCCGATCGGATATCCGATGGTGTCAATTTTTCCGTAAAAAACCGGTAGTGGTTAATTTATGTTAAATTAAATTAATTAATCTCCAAATAAATTTTAATTAAAAATTCAAACTATAAAATAGCGATTTGCAAACATTGAGGGCACTATAGCGAGAGAATGCCTTAACATATCGGAGCAATTCGAATATTAATTTGTGGTTAATAATACTGTGGTAGATAAATTATTTTAAATTACAATAATTAATCTCCATTTAAATTTTAATTAAAATTACAAAGTACAAAACAGCGATTTACAATCAACCATGAGAATCCCTTATCTGACCGGAGTAATTCTGCTGTTAATTTGTACCTAAAGAAACTGTGGCAGATAACTTATTGTTAATTAAACTAATTCCCCACATAAATTTTAATTAAAATTAAAATCTACAAAATGGTGATTTTAAAAGCTTGAGAATACTGTAATAGGAGAATGCATCATCTGATCGGAGCCATTCTAGTGTCAATTTGTTCGTAAAGTAGCAGATAATTAATTTTAAATTAAAATAATTAATTTCCACATAAATTTTAATTAAAATAACTACATATAAAATAACGATTAAAAATACTTGAAAGCATCTGATCAGAAAAATTCTGGTGTTAATTTGTGCGTAATGAATCTGTGGCAGATAATTTATTGTAAATTAAAATAATTAATTTTCACATAAATTTTAATTGAAATTTAGATCTATAAAGTGATGATTTACAATGCACTGTAAAGTGAGAATACCTCATCTGATAGGAGCAGATCAGGCATTCTCCCGCAGCCAGTACGTACCGCCATACGTCAGTGTGGACTCCGATATACCTTTTGTGCTCTGCGGCGATTTCAACATCCATGTCATCGCTAAACCCGAATACTACCCGTACTCCCATTTCATGGTGCTAATAATAAATAAATTTATTTTAGCAAACCCCTACATCGTGCCATTTCTCGCACCGCTTATAAACGTTATCACGGAAAACACCTACGGCCGTGTAGAAGACACAGCCTACCCCGATTTATTTTAATACATGAATTGATTGTTATCAGCGTTGTCGTAACATGCCTAGTTTTATTTTTCTCATATAAGCCTATCTAGGAATGTACGAGGTAAAACAAGGGCGGGTAAAAATAAGATGCCGGTAAACAAACTTAAGGTTGTATTCAACAAGAGAACTTGTCTATATCAAGAGAATTCAGTAATTTTATCTGATTTTTTCAAGTGGTAAATCGCACAGCTGGACATATTCATGTTAAAAACATTTTTTACATTTTACAAGTAAAAAATGTAAAATTCTACGTAAATTACATTAAAATGTAAATTATATGTAAACAAATTGAGATTTTAAGAATAATAAATAATAATAAGTAATTAACTGAAAATTTAAGATACAAAATTAATAAAAATATAATAACTAACTTTATTAAAGTGTAAATTACGTTTTATAGATATAACAGATAGTTTAGTTCTTAACATTTAAAATTCTTCTTTTTTACATAATATCATAATGCAATACTCTATCTGTTTGATAATATTAATCCCATAACTTCATCTTAATTCATTTTAGACCATTTTCAACGAAATACACAGTTTTGTACCTCGATATCATTTTGGGACGAGTCATTTCAATCGTAAAATGTCTAAAAGACGTAACGTCCAAATCAATAGGGTTATTTCGCTAGGATTGCTTGGCTGGTCGTTTAATGTAAAATTAAGTTGATATATCCATCCGTGGCTGCGGTCACAAAACCAACAGGAATTATAAGCGAATTCATTTTTTTTAAAACCTTTAATGTCAAAAGTCCATATCTCATATCAGAATTTGAATTTTTGATGCCAGAATTCTATACACTATGCCAGAATTCGATATATCATGCCAGAAATCGACATGTCACATATTTGAGATATTATGCCAGGATCCGATAAATTGTGCCAGAATCCATTACTTCATGTCGAATTCGACAATTCAGGTTATAAATTAAATATCAGATGTCATAATTCGATATATCATGATATCAAGCTAAAATTCGATATGTCGTGTCAGAAGTCAGAATTGATATAGTACGTCTGAATTTGATACATCACGTCAGAATTTACATTTTGGCTGTCGGAATTTATGTATTAAATGTGTCAATCATGGCATAGTTCAATATGTCAAGTCGGGATTTGAATTTATGATGTGAAAGTTTGATTTACATATCATGAAAAAACTTGGTAAATCATATCAGAATTCGATATGTCATATTCAGCTGTAGTATGTAGTTTGGTATATCAAATCAAATTGTGACATACCAAGCCAAAATTCAATAAATAATTTTAGAATTCGATAAGTCATATCAGAATTCAATATATCAAGCCAGAATTCAATTTGTCCAGTCAAAATTACAGTTAATGCTGTCTATGTAAATTCGATATATCTGAAATGAGAATTTGAAATTTTGGTGTCAAAATTCTATTTATCAGAATTCTACATTATACGTTAAAATTCGATATGAGATGTAAGAATATATATTTATAATGTCAGAATTGTATATCTTACGTCAAAATTAGATAAATGATGACAGAATTCGAAATATCAAGCTAGCCTTTGAGTTATGTATTTATGTCAAAAATTAAAACATCAGAATTCGTTATGTCATCCCAGAATTTGAAAGGTTGTCACAATTTGATAAATCTGTCATGAAACCTTGAGAATTCCGTAAATCATCTCAAAAGTCGATGCTATGTCAGAATTCGACAGGTTGTATAAGAATTTCAATTTTTGGCTTTAAAATCCTACATATGACGTACGAGTTCGATATCACAAGTCAAATTTTATATGTCACGTCGATATTTTAACTTTTTCCGTATTCGAGGTATTCGGTCAAAATTCGACATGTTTTTTTCAGAATTCGAAAGGTCTTATCAGAATTTGATATATTATCTCATGACTTCAGAATTCAATAAAAATAATTAAATATATTAGTCAGTTTATTTAATTTACGATATAGTTTTTTACGTTTTTTCATACATAATGTATAAAATAGCCTTATGCAAATTACACGATTTTTACGTGTAAAAAACTGTGTAAATTACATAATTTAATTTACTCGCCCAACCGTGGGTAAATGAATCTAAAAAATATTGTACTCCCACATTCCATGAGAAAAATCAAGAGTAGAGGAAAAGTTGGAATCCAAATTCATTTGGCATACTCAGTTTTGAAATATGTGTGAAGTTAGCCCGAAAAAAACCTCGCTTAATGTTGATTATAAATTAATTGCCAGCCTCACAAAATTAACAAAATTAATTTTTCATCCATTAAATTATATTTATTTGATTGTTAATATACAAATTTCTAGTTATTCATGATGAATTATATAATTATTAACAAATATTAAATATGAGATCACTTGAGATATCAAAAACCTTCAATTGTGCACCACTGGATTTCAGCCCACACGAATTGATAGATATTGTGGTGTGCGGCAGTTATTAGATAGAACCCTTACCTTATTAAAATGACAACACTTAGATTAACGCAATGAATTTAAAGGTGTTTTATAGAGCTGCATCCATATATCTTGCGGAATCAGCGTTGTGCCGCGTAGTCTACATAAAGTAATTAATCAATTGTTTACTCTTGTAGACAATACAAAAAATGACGTCGACAATGTAGACAATGCGTCGACAATTTGCAAAGCAAGCAGCCTTCGTCGCCTTGACGAAAACATCTCAAAATTTCAGAGGAAACTCCAATCTAAAATAGTCCCAACCCATTACATGCCCAATAGTCTGCACTTTCTTATAAAAATTGAGTCATTATTTGGTTATACCAAAGAAGACTTCTACAGTTTTATATTAACTGTAATACAACTAATGATTAGTTATTATCGATAATTTTTAATGAGTTAAAAACGCGCTGCGAATTGAACCTTAATCATCCATTTCGATTAGTAAAATTGTATAAGAATTGTATTCTCTACACAATTTTTAACAGTTTTTTTTTTGTGAAAGTATTGTGTGTTCAATTTTTTGCATCACCCAGTCAAAAATTCATTCTTCAAACATATTTTACTAATAAACGAACATTTTGGAACCGTTTGATCAAATTTTTATTAAATTAAGAAAAACATTTCTTCGACAGCCAAATTACAAATAATACGGTTTTCATCATTCACTTAACTTTCTTAAATTATTTTAGTTAGTGTGGTGTTAAAACTTGGAGTTTCTTAACCTTCTGTCGGTGTACAGGGGTCAGGCTAATGCCAGACGTGCTTCAAGTTTAATTAAAAACTTTTGGACAAGTGAATGTGGCTGATATTCCAGAAATGCTTGTGCTGGAATGCTTTAAATGTTTAAAATATAAACCGTATGAAAAACGGTTCTGTTTAGGATATTTGTTACGCCCTGAATGTTTATTATTAGGCTGACTCCAACATTGTTTCATAAATTTTGTATGTAAAAAACTGCAATCCTCAAATAAAATCCTAAATATTTGTTTACCACCATTGCCTCTGAGACGCACAGAAAGGCTGTTAAAGGCTACAGCAGACGTGAACCAAAATCCAGAATTTCGTATGACACGAATTCAATCGAAATTTTTTGTAATATTGATTTATTGAATTAGGGTGAAATTTATAGAAGAGACAACCTTCCGTTATTTCGGGCTGCAATGACGCAGCTTATTGAAACATTGTTGCGATTCAATAATTACCGAATAAAACAAGAACGTTTCAATACCAATAAAATGGCATAGTTATGGAAAACAATTGTTTTTAGTATAAGCCATCGGCGTAAATGACATCGATGAGCAGCTGGTGCCAACTCGAAGAATAAGGCCTACAATGTTTAATCATGGAGAAAATCTTCAAGCTGCAAATTGCCAAAACAATTGCTACAAAGAAAGAAAACCACAATAATTGGTATCATTACTCATTAGGAACATCAAACCAAACATTATGAAGGATTCGGTCATAGGATAATTTACTTACTCTGATATATTCTGAAGAATTTGCCGGCCATAAGGTTGGGATCAAATTTTTTAAAGATGACCCAACTACAAAAAATATTTTGGAACCAGCACCACATGGCACACGAGTATTGTTCGGTGTATTTTAATGTTGCTAAACTGATTCTCTAAATAGTTACTAATCAAAAATAGACTAAATCACGTCCTAAAGAATATTCTTGGGCCATATTATTTGGGGTGAAGTTTGTTTTTCCAAATAAAATATTTACGATAGACTTGCTAATTACTTGGAGGGAATTATAAAAGTTTACGTATAGTACATAATTGAGAAGATTACTTTCTTTGTTTCACTGGGGCGATATAAATGATAATATTCGCTCACTTTCGCCTTACCATTACATCAGACTTTGGCTTTTGAGTCAGACAGACGTCCTTTTTTATATTTTTCTTCAAAAGTAATTAAATTATTATCGTGATACGTATCGAAATCGATTAAACATTTCGCTAACTATGCTGAAATACTTAGCCTGCGGGACTGATGATGTAGAAATTTCCAAGACGGATTTCCAGAAAATATCCAAAAATTGCTTAGTTACTATTACAAGGAAGGTTGCTGCGATCTCTCTTTATATGCTGAAAATTTATTGCTTTTTGTAAATAAATAAATACCATATGTTCAAAAGGGCAAAAACATATTGGCATATTTTTAAAATTCAGACCAACGTTTAATTGTTTGCGGCTGTCTGAAATATTCCGACCATTTTTAAAGTTCTTCCATAAATTATTCCATTCAAACTTGTTGAAAGTGTTGAAAATATGTTTCTGGTTTGCATTGCCGCTATTAATTTTAGTCACCCCAATAAATATTATCTAAAAACTACACTAGGACAAAGTAAAACATTTTCCTGGACGCCCGCAAAACTTTGAACGTATCCGAGGAAACCAGGACGTCTGGTCGCCCCACCCGTCGATCATGTATCTCTTGTATATTTTGAGTTACGAGTTTCGACAACTGATTACATTTACAATTTCTAAGGAGCTTGTTTGTGTAAGCATTACGACAACACAAATTGTCATAGATATTCGAGTTTTGTCGGTATTTTAAAATTGGTCAAACTCGTTTAATGCGTATTGCGATCGGAATTCTCTTAACACTAGGTTTACGAAGCGCGTCAATTTGACGCATTTTCAATTTCACATAGAAAAATTCGGAAATCGGTTACATTTATCTCGTACTACTTTTGACTACAATTATGCATTTCGCGAGACGAATAATAGGCAAAATTTATTTTCTTCTACGCCTTCGAATTTCGAAGTTTGCTATGTGGTATACCTATCTCTACGGGGACGCGTCAATTTGACACAATGGTAACGCAGTGCAAATACTTCGTTATCTCACGTCTCCAGAGGCTGTTATAGGGTCTTTATGTTCTTATGTATAGAGTAATGTATGTAAACAAAGATGTATCCACGTCAAAATCAAAACAAACAAAAACAAAGCAAAAAGGCTTTTCACACATAAATGTGTGGATATACTGTACAAAAAATGTACTGGATCAAATATAGCTAGAGAGAGTTTCATTTTTCAATTAGCCCAAACATTGACCTTCAAGAGCCTCATACATCAGCACAGCGTCAAACTGTGAAGTTGGATTTTGCAAAAGAAATAGAAGTAAGTAAACTTGTAGAAATTGCAAGATTGTTTGTGGAAAACGGACACATAAAATTTAATATGATTTCTGTCATTTCCGCGTAGGTCGCGTTTTTCAGTAGGGGCTAAAAAAATTAATTTTTAACCGGCAGTAATATTTTCTCTAAATACCGTTGGTAAAAGATGGCTGAGAACGTTTCAGAACATGGGGATTGCATAACAATATTTAATTTTTTATTTCTTACTAAACGTGAAACAAATTTTTTTTTATTTTATTGTCCGAACTGACAACTGACCAATCAGCCAGCAGTTTTCTTTTTAATACACCTGTATGATAATGTTTTAAGCTTATTTGAGATTTTTTTGGGATTAGGTGTTATGTACGTATATATTCTACCAGATTTTATAGATTATTTAGCATTATCCAACTTAATTGATATTACTCGAGTTTAGTTTGAGTAGAATTTAATATTGCATTTGGACTAAATTAACCCTTGAAAATCAAAATTTTGACATTTCTGATTCTAAATTTCCAGGTTTGATTAGCGTTAACTATCAACATTACTTTTTATACAATATTATTTGGAAATTATAAGCAAAAATCTATAAAAGGAAATTATTCATTTTTTTATTTGAATTAATTCCCATATAAAATACAAGGAAAAATGTTTGGGGTCAGCCTGACCTCTATTCACCAAAAACGATAGAGCAAACAGCCTACAACTACAGAAGATTCAACTGTATTTTACAACTATATGTAATGGTAGAGAACCATAAAAATGACCGGGAAAATCTGAATAAGTCGTAATGTTGTAAGAAATATGATATTTTTGTGTCAAATGGCTTCGTGCCAGAATTACTTCTTAATTTTACCAACTACAGCAAACCGATATAACAGTTCATCACCTTATAAAACTGTCCTACGTACAAGCAAAAAAGTTCGGGTACTGTTTTGTAGGTGCTTAACAGGTAATGGTAAAAGTAATGCACATCTAACTACTCATTCAGCACCGCCCTTTAAAATAAGGTCTGTACTTTACAGAGCTGTGTAACATAGTATAAACTAAATTAGAAAAGTTTTAACGGTTATTAACAGATAATGTTGTCTTATCAATGAAAATCTAAATAAAATTATTACTGTTTGGTGTTCAACCATACCCAAAGTCATTAGTTTAAGATTATAAAATCACTTAAGGTTCTAAAATCACTTAAAGTAGTAAATAAATGGATTTGAGTTTTCGATTTCTTCAAAATTGCTCTAAACCAAATAAATAATAGGATCAAATACATATAAATATAAAAGTTTAGGCTTTGATGGTTAAAGAGTGGTATAGTCATAGTGAAAGTTTTGCTTGGTATTTTTGTGCAGACAAATGTGTCAGGTGATTTTTTGGGGAAGAGCTGTCGACTTACAAAACTGAAATACAACAAAATCTCCATTTCAGCGTGCTTGACGGCCATTAATCTGTAATCGTAGAGGTAGGTGGGTCGTAATGACATTTATTCAAATCTAAGTGTACGATTTGGTCTTCGTTAATTATAAATGTCAACCAAAATTCCATTTCCCCATAATTTATAGCTGCCATTTAATCATAAAAAATATCAAAGGATCTTGACAGGTGTTAACAAGTAATAGAGAGAAGTCTACATAAATCTGAGTAACCCGTCATAAACTCGAGGTTTCAAAATAATATATTCATCATTATTGCCAATTATTTACAACAACAATGCTATATAATGAATTCAAATTTGGAATTCATCGAATTCCTTCTGAGTTGATGGTACATATTGCAATTCCAATTCCATTTTATAGTTACTGTGTTTGTCACCAGAGTTTTCGTATTTATAAATAAAGTAAAAATACTTCTCTGTTTAATGATTTTCATTTCTTCCGTAAAGTCCTGATTGTTCATCGGGATAGAGTTTAGTCTGTTTATTAAAAATATATGGGTGGTTAGATGATTTGTCTATGGCATGGTCCTTTTGCGTGTCTTTTCTGTATATTTTGAATGTATGCTGGTTTTTAATATTTGTTATTGTCAAGTCTAAAAAATTAATGGATTTGTTTGCCGCTTCTTGTGAAGATTGTTGAGTTATTTCCTTGTGCCGTTAACTAGTACTAGAATATCGTCCACATATACATATGTGCCAGTACCTGACTATTTGCTGTTTGTTGTTTGATTCTATTAATTTATGTTGATTTTCAAAGTGGTTCATGTGCAGAGTGCAGCAAGAGAAAAACACAAAATTTTATGTGAAAAACTGCTGTCATCAAGGTCACAACCCCTCCGTTCTTCGAAATCTTCTTCTGGGTTGTGTGCTTCTTACATAGTTAGTCGGGCCTTGCCCAAACCTCTGGGAATGCTGTTTGTTAGAAACTTCCCCGAAAGTAATCACTCAGTTTATTCCAATAAGAATTTTGTGTTGAATATTACTGGTTTATACAAATTTTTTGCAGTTTTATTATTTTTGACAGAAACTTCACATCGGCAGTTATGTATGTAAGGTTCTTTTTAATAAAACAAGAGATGTTTTTTATTGCTTTATATTTCAATATATTCTGATTTTTTATATTTTCGAACTCAACAAACAAAAACCCTTTTTTCCAGGTATACCGTACTTTGCATAGCTACGGTCGTATACTAAACTTCTTGTTCAGTGCAATTTTCTAATCCCACACCGTCATCACGTGTTTCATCCGACCCGGATGATGTTTCATCCAGAGCCACTTCCCGATCGTCATTCTCGTCTTCCTCTGACAATCCGACATAATATGTGTTTATTGGACCCTCCGATTGAGATACCTTTCGTACGTCGTATCGATCACAGTCCTTCACCTTAACCACTTCGTATGGCCCCAGGTACTTTTGGTCTAACTTTGCGCCACAACTGAACTGGGTTCTTTTGATAAGTACATACTCTCCCACTTTGTAAATATTCGCTTTTCTTCGCTTGCAATCGTACCCTCGTTTATTCTCTCGTTGAATAGCCGCGATGCTCTGTTTTGCTTCATCGCGCAGATGCTCCCGGCCATCGATAAATGCCTTCGTCAATTCATTCTCTACGGTTTGTTTTAAATTGACATCTTCACCTATACGCATTTTCGCACCAAACAGTAGCTCGAATGGCGACATTCCAATTGCACGCTGCAGTGAATTGTTTAGATAGCGCTGCAGGTCTTCCGTTTTCTTATACCATTCTTCCGCGTTGTTAGAAGATAATTTTGCTAGCACTGTATGATAATTCTGAAAATTCTTTCAACTTGGCCGTTCCCTGTTGCCACATCAGCTGTAACCAACTGTAGGTCAATCCCCTCTTTATCACAATACTCACTGAACTCTCCTGATCGAAAAGCACCGCCTCTGTCCGCGATTAGTCTCTTTGGATTCCCGAAAATAGCTTTCTGGGTATCTAACCGTAGAATTACTTCGCTGATGTTCATTGTCTTTGTCGGGTAGATCCACGTAAACTTTGTAAATCCGTCAATTACACAAAATACGTACCGGTACAACTTGCGGGTTGGTGACAAGCTCCCTAAATGGTCGATATGATACGTAACCAACGAGCTGTCCCCTTTCGGTATAGGATGTAATAAACCTTCCTGTTTACCAGTCTTCCTGTCTGTGACAATACAGCGAACACAGTTTTTAATGCAATTCTTGATTTTCTCAGTGAGCTTCGGAATGTAGTATTGTCGTTCAATAAGCTCCGCCGTTTTTCTCATAGCGAAATGTCCTTGATCATGGTAGTTTTTTATGATTTCACGCTCCATTTTTTTTTGGCACAACCAACAATGGATTTCCACCTTTCATCTTAAATAGAATATCGTTATTAGTGAAATATTCAAGGTACTTACCGATTTTCAGAAGTTCAAAAATCGGCATCAATTCACTATCATGCTTCTGTGTTGCTTTCTCTCGATGTAACACATCATCTACTATTGGTAATACTACAGGACCTCTGCTTAGCGCATCTACGTGTCGCATACGGTATCCTGGCCGATGTTCTAATTTAAAGGTAAACTCTTGCAGTGCCAGTGCCCATCATGCGATTCGTGGACTGCGCTCTTTCCGCTCCATCGTACCTTTGAACGCTGCGCAATTGGTAAAAATCTTGAAGTTAAGGCCTAGTAGATAAACTCGCAATTTCTTCAATGCGGCTACAATGGCAAGAACTTCTAATTCATAACTACTATAGTTCTCCTGACATTTAGTTGTTTTTTTTTTAATAGTAGAAAACAGGATGCATCTTTTGATCATCGTCCGACTTCTGTAATAGTATGGACCTAACCCCAGCTTACACGCGTCCGTGTGTAGCTCCGTTTCCGCCTTCTGAGAATATATTTTTAACAACGGATGACTGATTAAACATTTTTTCAACTTTTCGAAAGAAGCTTTCTGTTCCACACCAAATTTGAATTCCACTCCTTTTCGTAATGTGTCACTTAGGGGTCTGGCCAACAACGCATAACTTTCAACAAATCTTCGAAAGTATCCCGAAAGTCCCAAAAACCTCTGAATCTTCTTCACCGAATCTGGTTCTGGAAATTTCGAAATCGTCCAAAGCTTCTGTGATGACGGTTGAATTTTCCCATCCTCGATCTCGTATCCCAAATAATCGATTTTATTAACTGGCATTTACTCCACTTAATTTGCAGTCCGTGTTGCTTGGCTATACTTGCAGAACTTGGCTTAATCTCTCGACACTTTCAGAGATAGTTAACGCTGGAATGATGACGTCATCGATGTAAACACAGATAATCCCTTGGCGACACATTTGCTCGAAGACTCTATTTATGAACCGCATAAATACAGAAGGGCTGTTGCAAAGACCGAAAGGTGTTTTCAGGAACTCGTATTGCCCGAATGGAGTGACGAATGCAGTGTATTTCACTGAACTTTCAGCAACAGGCACATGGAAAAATCCATTTCTAAGGTCCAATGTCGAGAAGGATTTCGCATTCGCTAATTGATCAATTTGATCGTCGATTAAAGGTAACGGAAATCGATCTTTTACAACTATACTGTTTAAGACGTTCAAGCCTTTTTGAACGTAATTGTTCGTTTGTTAAACAAAAAATGCAAATTGAAAGCCAATATGGCTATATACTACTTTTAATATTAATTTATTTTAATCTCTTTTAATTTAGATTATTAATGTACAATGATTTGATAGCGACTGACTCAATATAAAAAAAAAGAAAATACAATTAACTGCTCTAACAAATGGAAGCACACAAATATAATCAAAACTGTATGTAAATATGTGTAAGTAACTTATACCATGCAATTGGAATGGAATATACAGTAAACAATAACCAGTTATTGAATAATTTAAAATACGGATACAGTATGGATTAAAAATCTGCGATAGAAATATTTGGTTGCGTAGCAACATATACTATTCAATTTCCGATAGTCGATGCATAGCCTCTTGGAACCGTCTTTTTTATTTGCCAATACGATGGGACTAGCGTATTCTGATGAGCTATGACGAATAATTTTCTGCTCCAGCCATTCATCGGTTTGGTTCTTCACCACCTCCATCTCCAATGGCGACAAACGTCTTGGCTTGAATGCAATAGGTTTCTGGTCGGTTACCTCGATGTGCAATTTGATGTTATTTTGAACTTTTTGGTTCTCCGGATTATAGTTCACCACTAATTTTCTGATTGCGTCAGCTGCTAATTGATTCTTAACATGCCCCAAATCAATTGGAATATCTCCGTGTTCGATCACTAATGAATATGTCTCGGGGACAATCTTCGTCATGGTAATACTTTCCGGTGTTACGACAGTCACTGTTTGGTCAATCAATTCCCTACCAAGAATAAAATCGACCGGTAATACCTCATCGGGGACCACATGTATTTTGGTTTCATATTTATCACCATCAATAATTAATTTGGTATTGAAATGTCCTAATGTACGTAGACCCCTAGCTCCGGCACCGTGGAATACAATTGGTTCACCATACAAAGCCGATACTCCGGTAACTAGATTCTTTTTATGTGACATAAGGTTAATATCGCTTCCCGTATCCACTAGTGCGCAAAATTCAATACCCTTCAACGAAACAGCTTTAATTGTTTTGGATGGTAACATATTCCGCTCTTCTATAATTGCACAAAACTTTTTGGAGTGCTCCGATTTGCTGTCACAGTTTGTTGATAGATGTCCAAATTCTTGACATTTGTAACATTTTGGGCCTTTAACTTTATCCTTGCAATCTCTACTAATATGACCGTTATTTCCGCAATTATAACATCTAGGAATCCGTTTAAATGTCTTAACTGGCTTAAACTCACCTATTGATTTTGCCACTGTAACTTCAGATTTTGGTTTTTCGCTTCGTTTTCCCTTTTATTTCTTCGCAAATCATCACCTTGGACTTGAACTCTTCGATTGTATTCGCTCCATACAACACCGCTTTATTTGGTTCATAATCGGATATACCATCAATGCAATATTGTATTATGGCAGCCTCCTCTAAATTCCCATTTTTTCCAAGTTCTCGCATCGCCAATAAATAATTTTTGAAGGTCTCCTCTGGTAGTTTTTTCCGCTCAGCCATCTGTTTATGGACCAAAGCACTATTTTTCTTAATGGGAAACTCTGCATTTAATAAATCGATCAATTTTCCCACGTGTCGACATCCTCAGCTATCCTTAAGGAATTTTTCGCCGTTCCGCTCAGTAAACGCTTCGCATAAATAATTTTTTGTTGATTAGTCCAGCCGGTGCAAACCGCTGCTTCATCTATGTCGTTTCTCCACTTATCGAGTAAATATTCATCGTCGCCACTAAACTTAGACAAAGATTCTTCAACGTCCTTGAAAGTAAAAATTGAACTTTGATTTGCGTTTGTTGAGGTCGATGCGCTATTTTTCATCATCTCGTTTTCTCTGTTCAAAAGTTCAATTTCTTTGTCCTTCAATTCTAACTCCTTTAGACGAATATACTCTAACTGTTCTCTTTCGCGTTGTATGACATTAGCAGTACTACTGGATTCTACCATCGTACTGTTTTTCAGGCGGTCTTTAGGATTGAATACAGGATCACTATTTATGGATTCATTATCCGTTACCCGTTTAAAACTTTCACTCATTTGTTTCGTAGTCGAATCATCAGCTACGCTATCTCCTCTGTTTCGACGTTCACCTTTAACCATCCCGATTACGCAAAATCAACTTATAATTTGAATTGTCGTAAGCATACACAAAATCACCACACCATACTAAAGACTGATTATTCGCTATAGTCTTTTACCAATTCCGAGTAAACTTCTTAACACCTTTAAGATTTAATGTTTCAAACGCTACTCCTTATGCGTTTCTTTAAAACAACACACCAACTACGGTACGGAATTTTTTCAAAATATATTTCGTATACGCACTACGAATTCGCTGCTTTACTGTGATTTTACTATCCCGTTGTTTATATCATACCACTGGATCCCGGTTGAGCCCCCAAATGTAAGGTTCTTTTTAATAAAACAAGAGATGTTTATTGCTTTATTTTTCAATATATTCTGATTTTTTATATTTTCGAACTCAACAAACAAAAACCCTTTTTTCCAGGCCTACCGTACTTTGCATAGCTACGGTCGTATACTAAACTTCTTGTTCAGTGCAATTTTCTAATCCCACATGTATATAAAATACAAAATCAGAGAGAGATTTAAGCTAAATTAGCAAAATATTCACTCGAGAGAGGTTTAAGCCAAATTAGCAAAATATTCATGTCCTAAAAGTATTTCAATTTTCACTCAATAAATGTTTACTTATAGACTAGAAAATTAACATTTTTCAATTCTGACTAAAAAATATTTGACTCAAACTTATTTGAAAAAGTCATCTATATGATCGAAGTGGTTTGGTACTTATGCACCCGATCAAAAATCTCTGATATTCCCACAATTCTGGAAAAATGGTTTAAGTTAAATTTCACTCATACCTTTTTCCAAATAGATTTCGTTTTTGAATTTTGTTTTTAACTTTATTACATTTCTTTACAGTCGAAATGCAAAGTTTTCATTTTCTTGTATATCAATAAAAATTATTTGAGTGAGAATTGGATAATTTTTGGAACACAGTGTTTATTTTGTTAATTTGGCATAAACTTGAGTGCGATAAATGTATATACACTTTGTAATCTTTATGTATACATTATAAATGCATGCTGTGTAGGTCACATTAATAATGAACAGTTAACTTCGATTTCCCAATTTTCACGCCACAATCAATTATTCTATTCGCCGATATAATTAATTCTAACCTCGAAAATATGAATTAATAATTTTTAGCTTTTTAAAAAAAGTCGCTATGTACCATCAGATTGTAACGGCAATCGATCAAAATATTAAAACTTCGTTTGAGCTTTCACAATATACACGGTGTGGTTTGCTCGCGGTATACAAATCGATTTAAACAAGCGACCGACCAACATGAATATTTTAAAAAATTTTAGAAAGAAATTCCATTCCAAATTTTTTAATAAATAAATCAAATTTGACGAGACAATTGATCGTCTGCCTTAATTAGCATATCCGCTTTTAATATTTAATAAGCTAAATGTGACCCCCTCATTAATTAAAAAAAAAATATTAAATCTCGCTGGTACATTAACATCTTCTTATAAATACATAATTCTATTGTTTTGACGCTTTGATAACTTCTTCCAACATTTTTATAGGTAAAATTCACACACATTAAGATTTAAGACCATTATTAAGATGATCGTGGATCGACACATTTTTGTCTAGATATTATATATTGTGTTGAGAGTGAGCGAATGAATGCCACGCAGGTTGAATAATCGTGGGAGCAATGAATGAACCATAAAATATGAAAACGAGTAGACATTAAATGCAAACAATTTCATTTGACATTGAGTTTTATGTTTTGTTTTTCGCAGGTGATTGTCCAAGTTGTTAGCCACAATACGTAAAGCAAGAACATAAAGTGTGTAACTAAAATAAAAACAAAATCAAGCTTTTATTATGTGTCACATTAATAACAGAAAAGCGTAAACAATGTAATTAATGAGCTCTTTGAGTCATTTTACTGTGTATAGTGGCATATAGCGGTGAGTAGCGGAACTAAACTATTTTTCGTTAATAGTCATTTGGGCTGACAAAGTAAATTTTGAAATTAACTATTGACGATTGGAGCATCACGGATTCCACCTAGTGGAAAAATTTTAAACTGATGTACCTGATAATTTGACGTTCGAAATTATTGTAAACAATTCCAATTTTGAACTGTAAACACAATTTTTACTTACCGGATCGCTAATAATTGTAAATTATTCCAAGTTCGGACTATAAAAACAATTTTTAATTACCGCATTGCTAAATTTTCTTTCGTCGCATTTGTGACAAATGTCATTTTATCAGGTGCATCATTTTAACTATTGTCCTCGAGAGGCGCTTTCTCTACTTTTACAATCGTCAATACTATTGGCGGTTATTTAATTGCTTGTTTGTTCATATTTAGACAACACGATCGTTTCACATGCATTTAGGCGACAGCTATATAAATCTCGACTTAATTGTTAATAAATCTTTACACGCTGATTTAACAATCCAATTATTCTTAGCGGGTTTGACACTTGATTTTCTTATTACTTTGGATGATCGATTTGTTTGGTAATATGTTTGGTATACAAACTTTAACGGTTCAAAAAAGTGTATCAGAATTTGTTGCGTAGAAATGTTGCTGCGAAATTAACTTTAAATTATATGGGAAAGTATTTACCTTAATAAATGCCACCCAGTTAATATTCATTGTAAACTTTTGTTAAATTAAATTAAAATTTAACTCCCAAATATATACTATATACAATGGCTTAGTTGAATAATATTTCTAAAAGAAATTGCCTCAATTAAATTGTTTGGGAATCGTGTATGGTTTAAAACCGGCTTTCTTTGAAATGTCATTGTGGTAAATATAAAATTATAAATGTAAGTACAAATTATTTATTTAGTTACAATGTTGATTGGAAATAATTAATTGTGTGAATTTTATTGATTAACATTAATATGTGTGTGAGTGTTAATATTCCTTGTTTGTGGATTTCGTACGGCAATATGTAATTGATCATGCGATGCCCACTACAAAACATAGACATGTCTGATTCGTTCAAACAGTTGTTGTATTTATTATTAAATTAAAGTTACAGTCTACCTTTAAGCTTAGATTTTAGTGAAATGTTTTGAAATACCAAAAACCAAAATATTATTTTACAGCTTGGCATTAGTGTTGTAATTCTTTCTTTGTTGATGAGGTTTTATGCGTACACCCGTAAGTCCTTCTGACGTACTTAACCAAATGATTAGTTATAATTATAGAAGTGTCAGAGATCACATTGATAATTGTGATATTTACTAATCAGTTTCGTTCTTGTCCGGATTAATTGCCGTCAATTTTTTTTATAAGTTTTATTGCATTAATAATTCTACAAGAAAACGCCTACTTGATTGATAATAGTTTATAGTGTAAAAGCGGATTTTTTTTCAAATGTCATTGTAGTTATTAAAATGAAAGCGTTTTTAATGTAAGTACAAATTATTCGTTTAATTACATTATTTATTATCATGGCGAATGATCAAAACTGTTATTAAATTATATAAACTACTAAGGAACCCCTGTTCATTTGCACAAAACATTATTTTACTCGTATATTTCTTTATTCATTCTGTCAAAAAGTACCGGGAATTTTCAATTTAAAATGTCCGCGCTGAAGAGATTTAAATATTTTGTTTTTCTAGATTGGTAGGACTGCCTTTCATTATGATGCTAACTTTAAGCGCGATCTGTCAAGCAGTATGCTTACAGTAGTTAGTTAAGTCGGTCGACCTCATTAGCGCACGCCGATTTTACCGATTACCGAAATTATTGAACAACGAGTTTGCCTTAAATTTTGTGTTAAAAACGAAATTTCTGCTGCTGACGCGAAACAAGTGATCGGAATTATGGGAAAACAACTCGTAGATTTTACATGACGATAACGCGCCATCACACCGAGCTACGACATATATATATATATATATATACCATCGATCAATCACCATATTCGCCTGATTTATTACCGTGTGACTTTTTCGTGTTTTTTAGACTCGAATTGCCACTCCGTGGAACCCGTTTTGACTTCATTGAAGCCGTTAAGCCGAAGGCCCTCCCGGAAGGTACATGTAAAAAATGTTTCGATGATTGGAAGAAACACTGGTATATGTGTATACCCTCGAATGGGTGGCATACTCTGGGGGCAACAAAAATAAATTTTTATGATTGAACTTAAAATCAGTGTTTTATCTAACAATTACCGGTACTTTTTTGACAGAATGTATATACTATATTATCTGTTACAGTATCATTATTTTCTATTTTCACTTGACGCGGATTTTCGAAACTTAAACTTTTAAGAATCTGATGTAACTGTTCTAGAAAATGCTGTGTAAAGTGGTGATTTTTGAACTATGAACTTGCGATTTATTTATTGTGATTGCATAAGATACTGGAAACTGATGTCGAACGAATTTGAAAGGGAAAGATGGATCATTAGCTGTGTCTAATGCAATTCTTGGAATAAAATATATGGTCCCTGAACGCAATCTGGTAATTATTTGTACCTTTAAATAATTGGCACTAAAATCAAGAACCATTAACCGTATTCCATTGCATAATCCCTCTTTTATTGCTAGACTTTGCAACAAAATAATTATTCAACCCCTTTTTTATTTAAGGCAATATGGTGGTTATCATGATGGATTTGTTAAGATATTCCAATGGAAAATTAACTTGAATATTTTCATCATCTGAGCTGTCATATGTTCTAACTGAGCCAATTGCATATAATAACATATTTCATTTGAAATAAGATTTTGAAAAACGTTATCTTTTATTAGTCGAACATGCTCAGTTTTCGGACACAATATTGTGCGTTTTGATATTGGATACAAAATCATTTGTAATAAAAGATCAAGCAAAAATATCTGTAATGAGGTAATCAGAAACATAACCTGAAGGTATTGGAATGTGTGATTTTTTAATGTGTGACCTATCAAAACTCTTCACATCACCAATATTCAAAAGCCAACTAGTAAAATGTGGATATCATTTATTGCTCTCGGATTTATAATTAATGCACGATTCCCTCTTCTAACAACAGGCAACACTTGCCGAAAATTCCCTCCTAAGATTATTACTTTTCCACCAAACAGTAAATCATTTTTCGTTAAATCGCGAAATATTAAGTTCACAATTTCAAGTTCTATGCCTTAAGCCATTGGAGCTTCAAGTTGTGGAAATTTCGTGAGTCCATATATTGAGAGGCAATGAAAACGCAGAGTGACATTTCATTCCTTTGGATGAAAGAGTTGCTGATATTCCTGTCCATGCAAAACATAACACATAATGAACCAAGGAATCACCCCTTAATGGATTAGTATCCCAAACTCTAAAACCCTGTATATGGGTCATATTTTAATTTTAAGATTTTTATGTTTCGAATGTGTAGCACTAATTAAACAAAACATTTATGGAAAATAATTTTCTTGTTGTTGTTGTTCTTTAAGATACAGGATGTCAAATATTTAAAAATTCAATGCACTTGATATTGTATTTATTGCTATAGAAAGAAAACTAATTATTCGAAAATTATAAGATTGGGCTCATTTTAAAGATACACGAACAGGGATGATAAAATAATTATAAAAATGTTGCCATCTTTTATTTCTTCCTTTTAAAAATGGCCGTTGAAAGTTTGTTTTTGGATTTTCTCCCATGTGCTTGTTTTTTTTATTTTTTGTTTCACCATTTAGTTCTATTAAATATCGTAAAAAATTTGGCAGCATCTCGTTTCGTTTTCGTGTAAATTACGTTTAAATATATTAAATTTGTAGATTGTCATACTAACACGTATTTTGCAAGAATACCAAAAATAACGATGTTTCAGTTTTTTGATATGTTGTAAAATATTAATTGTCGAATTCTTTAAAAAAAAAAAAAATATATAGGTTTTTGAGAAAATTGAAACAGAACATTTTGGCGGGAAATAAAAAAAAAAAAAGAAATCAACCAACATACTATTTTTATATTTTTTTATTAATCACTATTAACTTACCTTTAAAATGAGCTCAAAATCATAATTATCGGATAATTATTTTTCTTTTTATTGCCATAAATACAACATCATGATTATCATTTTTCTCAAAATTTGTCACCCTGTATCTTTAACAACAACAACAGAAACAAACCATTTCAAAATTTTTTGTTTAATCAAGGCTATGCATTCAAAATATAAAAATCATAAAATTAAAACATGAGTTATGGCTCCATATAGTGAATTTGTGATTTCACGTATTTTTCACCATATACATAATATGTATACGTATATCTAAACAATTAAATATTAATTAATTAGCTGAAAGCCATTACAAATTCCAAATTAATACGTCTATCCACAACTAATATAAAATGAATTGGGAAACAATTTTGATAAAATATCTTCTTGCTGTGTGAGATTGTGTGGGTTCCCACCTTGGTTCCCACTGGAATGCTTAAAATTGTGTTCAGCGAAGAATATCATCATGGCCGGTCTCCACTTGTGTTTCTCTTGACAACAAATAAATGACATTCGGCTCATGACATTTTTTTTACAACTACATACTAACATAAAGAATATAAACATATTTCTCTCTTTGAGAGTAAGGAAAAAATTTGAATTTGGTTCCTTTTTCGATTTAATAGAATGTTTGGAATATTATATTTATATTCCACAATTCATTATTTATATTTTAATTTAATAACACAATTTTTATTTTATTTTCACCTAAAATTTATTAAAAAGCTAAAATTTTCCCAAAAAACAGAAAAAATTCTTTTAATTGTCAAAATATCAAACATAAAATGACAAGAAATTGAGCATAAAATAAAAATTATGCTCAATTGGCACAACGTGATGAGAAAATTTTTGAGTATTTTAATATTTTGCTCTGTTGATAAAATTTCAACGCGCATGCTCAAAACCATTTTTGTGTATGTATTTCGCAAAATATATTAAAAATTGTCAAGAGAAATTTAATGGACTAGATTTTTTTTTGTCAAGAGAAAAATATACAAGTGGAGACCGGCCATCAGTCATCATACAGGGTGAGGAAAAAGTATAGAAACCCCTAAAAATCTCGCGGATTTCGGTCAAAAAAAAATGAACAAGTGTCATTCTTAGGTAATTTTCAACAAGGATTTAATGGTGATCTTGGTTAATTTTTATTATTTTTTTTAATTTTCATAGCAAATCATTATTCCTTCAGGTGACCTTGGGAGGTCATGGAAAATACATACTCGGACGTACAATTGATTGCTCTTTTTGATTATTTCATCAAAAATAGGGGTTCTTATTTAAAAAAATGACCTTGACCTAAAAAATGACCTTGAAGATGAAGGTCAAGGTCACAACCCAGATCATCATTAAATTCCTTGTTGAAATTTATATTCTTAGGTAACCCTTGTTCATTTTTTTTTTGACCGAAATCCGCGAGATTTTTAGAGTTTTCCATACTTTTTCCTCACCCTGTATATGCATGCGTAAATTGTGTTGTGTTTTGTTCATTCGAAAATAGTGTTTTATTCAACGAGCATATAACGATAGCTGTTATTCATGAAGATGAAGTTTATCGACACGAGCCGATAGGCGAGTGTCGTAAGACTCGTAAATCATCTGAGTGAATAATAGCCATTATATGCGAGCAGAATACGATACTTTGTCCACGACCGACAAATAACATTGTATTTGATAATCAAATCCTTTAAATATTCCTAAAATAATTTTCGTCGACATTTTGATTTTGACGGCACTGTTGAATAATAATGAAAATGGCAAGAGGCTAGGCTACTAGCACAGATAAGAATAGACAGATGTACATCTTGTATGGGCCAAATTTACATTAGAAATTTCAATACCAAATTCTAATCTAATCCTTTTAGAGCAGGACGTATATATTGTAAAATACAATTTTGTTTGAAGTTGGTTTATGTTTGCTTTGATATAATCAAAATAGCCATGCCATGTTTGCTTTGATATAATCAAAATAGCCATACGTAAAAAAAGATAAAAAGAGACAGAAATGTACGTCCTGCTCTAAAAGGATTGGATTGGAATTATTGTATTGAAATTTCTAATGTAAATTTGGCCCATACAAGATGTACATCTGTCTATTCTTATCTGTGCTACTAGATAAAATTTGTTCTTTGTACTCTCAGCGTGCTGTGTGATTATTTCGAATTTGCATTTTGTTTATTCTCTCTGAAACGATGGCCAACATATTTTATTGGTTTGTGTATATATGTATATGATTTATGTATTACCATACCACCTTAATGGATTAATGTTTTTGTTCTTGAGGATTTCTATTAAATTTCTGAATCATTTTGACGCTAAAAGAACTCCGTAGAAATTTACTTTATAATACGAGCAGTATAACCTTGTTGAATTAAAAAAAAAAAATTCTCAGGATTGCTGAAGTAACATATTTTGATACGTTTCGACAATAATAACTCATCCATCTCATTGAAATTGTCCGTTTACATCTATAAATGATGTGATGCAGTTTGCTCCTGTTTTTAAATGCCCTCCCCTATTTGTCGCAAACTGTCAGCATATAATTTAACCCCTTCTCCCAATGTCTAGTCCGATTTTGTTTCTGCTTAAAATATCAAATATTCAATATATCATGGTAGTGCTATCTTGAGTCGCTTTCACACGCACCATAATCCACTACCGAAGTGGATTAGATAATTCGCTTTCATATGTCTTTTCACACGCATCGATGATTGCTAATTTGACTTAAGCGCAACTAATTTCATTTCGAATGTTACAAATTGGTTGTCAAAAACGTATTTGTAAACAAGATAAAAATCAATCAGTCGCATTATATATCTCAAACAGTTAACATCTTTATTAAGTTGGTGGTTCCGGGTACTGCGTAATTACGTATAAGGCCCATAATATTCGTGCAGTGCGAAGGTATCACAAATTGCGACTCAGTGAAAATTAAAGTTGTACTCAGGACGTCCATGGCTTCTTTCTATGTAGAAGATTCTGGATTAACCGTTTATTTAAATATTGTTAGGTCTTATACAGCTATAAGTGCTAGTCCACCTAAGCAAAGGAAAATAACAAACAAGATAAAAATCAATTACATATTTCTAAAATATGAATTTAATTAAATAAAAAAATAAATAATTTTCGATAAATTTATCAAATTCAACTAAAAAAATATTAATTAATTAATAAAAATTCAAAATCATCTATTCAGTTTTGAGATTAATATCTCATTCTTTTTACACGGTAATTCAATACCGCAGTGGATTACAAAATAGCGAATTATAAAGTGTATTTGATAATCCACTTCGGTATTAGATTTGCACATTTCACACGACCATTTTTCGGATTATGTCACTTATAATTTTTATTTCACACTAAAACACTTTTTAAATCACTTTTTAATTTCCTTTTTAATTTTTAATTTATCGCTACCCAAAAGCTAATGTTCTAATTCGAATTCGTTCACTCCTTCGTTCAAACCAAAACTTCTCGAAATTTCATGATTGTTCCGGTGAAAATAGTCTAGACACGTTAGAAAAGTTTTATCATGGAAAATTCCATAGTAGAACTTTCCGTTATAGCGACTTCATCCACAATAGCTGCTACCAGAACTACGGGTGGGAAAAGAATTTCACAGATTCTTATGTTCACGAACATTTTTCGTTTTATTATTGCTCCATCTCCATTTGCCATTCTTAATTTTAACCGGAATGGTTTGTAAAGCCTCTGCTGCTTCGCCTTTAAGGGCCATTTTTAATGCTGCGACACAATGTTCGTCTCCCCAATAATTTTGCTTGGCTTCCGTTTCAAATTGAAATTTAAAAATGCCAAAAGATGTTGTTCCGTCAAATGTTGGTGGCTTTATCTTAATCGCGTGAACGGTCCGAACTACTTGCGCCGCTTGCCTTGACTTAAGTTAATTCTTTCTCGAGACGCTGAAACTCTGTTTGAAACTCAGCTTGTAATTTATGTACCACCTGTTGAACTTCCGTTTTAAATTCAGTTTTAACATGTTGAATTTCTGTTTGTAATTCCGTTTTCTATTTCACCATGGACATTTGTGAACAATTCAAGAATTTTCTCGTCCATTCGCTTTTGGCTTTTGGTTTCGGCAATTTCCCAGTTTAACTGCTTAATCTCGCCCAAATGTTGTTTCATTTCTTGAAAACTCGGCTATCGCCTCGTGGGACAAACCTATCCCTCATGGATAATATCTCGTTTTGCTCACTAGTACCATAAATAACTATTATTTCACACTAAAACTCTTTTTAAATCACTTTTTTTTTAATCTTCACTTATCGCTTACCAAAAACTAATTTTTTAATTCGAATTCGTTCACTCCTTATACAGGGTGAGGAAAAAGTATGGAAACCCCTAAAAATCTCGCGAATTTCGGTCAAAAAAAAAAATGAGCAAGGGTTATTCTTAGGTAATTTTCAACAAGGAATTTAATGGTGAGCTTGGTTGTGACCTTGACCTTCATATTCAAGGTCATTTGGAGGTCAAGGGCATTTTTTTAAATTAGAACCCCTATTTTTGATGACAGAATCAAAAAGAGCGATATACGTCCGAATATGTATTTTCCATGACCTCCCAAGGTCATCTGAAGGAATTTACATTGCGAGGAAAAAGTATGGAAACCCCTAAAAATTTCGCGGAGTATGTCAAAAAAAAAAATGAGCAAGGTTTATTCTTAGGTAATTTTCAACAAGAAATTTAATGGTGAACTTGATTGTGACCTTGGAAGTCATCTTCAAGGTTATTTTGAGGTTAAGGTAATTTTTATAGAGAAACCCCTGTTTTTGACATCGGATTCGAAAAGAGCAATCAATTGTACGTCCGAATATGTATTTTCCATGACCTCAAAGGTCACCTGAAGGAATAATGATTTGCTATGAAAATTAAAAAAAAAATAAAAATTAAAAAAAATAAATCTTCATTTTAAAATTTTTTTTTTGTTTTTTTATAATTTTCATAGCAACACAAGCATTACTACAATGTTCTGTATTTATGATTTTTTATATTTTTTTTTTATAATTTTCATAGCAAATCATTATTTCTTCAGGTGACCTTGGGAGGTCATGGAAAATACATATTCGGACGTACAATGTTAAAGATGCCAACCTGAAATTAAAATTATTATTAGAATTTAAAAACCTTTATTGTAAATAATACTTAAATTTGTTTACTGTTGTTTTTGTGTATGTCACTTGATTCGCTTGTCAAAATTGTATATTAACCATTGAAGTGTAATTTAATCTCTGTAAAGTCGATATCAAATCAAAACTGCAACGCCGATCAATTATTAATTAATATTTGAAACGATAGATATTACCGCTAGCAGTTAAGGGATATGTATAATTTCGTGCAGAACATCGGATCGTGTGGCAATCGCTGATTGGTAAACCAATGATTTTGTTCCACCAATTTTAATTTTGGCGGGTACAAATTCACTATATAAGAGAAAAAGATTCTCGACGAGAGTCAGATTTTGAGATTGTGTGATTAGCAGTACAAGTGACTAAAAACTACATAAAATATTATTTGGAAAATTATGGAGAAATTTATATAAATAAAAAAAGTGAAATATAATAATTGAAGTTTGTTTTTATTTTGTATTGAATAATCCAGTTTCAATTAAATTATTGCAAGAAATTACATACAATTGATTGCTCTTTTCGAATCTGATGTCAAAAATAGGGGTTTCCCTATAAAAAATTACCTTGACCTCTGACCTTGAAGATGACGGCCAAGGTTACAACCAAGTTCACCATTTAATTGCTTTTTGAAAATTACCTAAGAATAAACTTTGCTCATTTTTTTTTTGACATAATCCGCTAGATTTTTAATGGTTTCCATACTTTTTCCTCGCAATGCAAATTCCTTTAGATGACCTTTGAATGTCATTTAAAATACATATTCGGACGTACAATTGATCGCTCTTTTCGATTCTGTCATCAAAAATAAGGTTATAATTAAAAAAAATTATCTTGACCTCCAAATGACCTTGAAGACGAAGATCAAGGTCACAACCAAGATCACCATTAAATTCCTTGTTGAAAATTACCTAAGAATAACCCTTGCTCATTCCTTTTTGACCGAAATCCGCAAAATTTTTAGGGGTTTTCATACTTTTTCCTCACCCTGTTTACCCAAACCAAAACTTCTCGAAATTTTATGATTGTTCCGGTAGAAATAGTCTAGACACTCGTCGTCTCAGGACTAGAGTACGCTAAGCGACAAAATCACTATTATGAGAAAAATCAAAATTAAAGTTTGCGAGGTCATTACGGCATGGTGGATAGCGGAAAAAACAAAACCAGTTCCCTCAGGAATGGGTAGCCTGATTAAAACGTAAATACGCGCAGACGAAAGAGGATGGTTTAGAACCTCAGAAACCATCAAAACCCGAAAAATTGTAATTTGGTGGTTAGCGTAATCTAGTCCTGAGACGACGATTACAGTTTTATCATGGAAAATTTGATAGTAGTACTTTCCGCTATCACTTAACTTATTCTATTCTATCCTAGGTGTCACCATAACAATAAAATGTATTCGCACTTTCCTGCATGAAAACAACAATGACGAAGCATTAAACAATTCTTAGTGCTGCGAATGCCAGTATTTTTAACTGAATAATAGCCGTAGCTACAATTTCCCAATGTTTTTTGACAAATATCTGAATAGATCTATCGAGACTTATAAAAAACCCCCGGCATGTGTATAGTTGCATATAGCAGTGGGTAGCAGAACTAAATTAAATTAGCTAAACGTCATTCATTTGGACAAACAAAAATTTAAAACCTAGATTTAATATTGGCCTGTTTACCTAGAAAACACGATCGTCCCAGTACAAGCATTTTGGTGGCAACTGTACAAATTATTTCGAAATATCGGTCATACTTTACCCACTAATGTCTATTTAATTGTTAATAAATCTCTTTACTCGCTGATTTAACAAATCAATTATTCTTAGCGGTTTTGACACTTGATCTGCGGTTTTATTTGTTCGTGTATTTTTATGATTATATTTTTTCGAGTTTATATGTTTGTGGCGCGATTTTTTTAAAAATCGTTTTTATTATTTGGGTTGAGTGAATTGTTTGGTACGTAATATGTTAGGTATACGCACTTAACTGGTTCAAAAAAATATATCAGAATTTGTTGCGTAGACATATTGTTGCGAAATTAAATTTAAATAAAATGGAAAAGTACTCACCTTAATAAATGCCATCCAGGTATTTTTTGCTTTAATTTAGATTTGTAATTTAAAAATATACATTATAATGTTTTGTTAAATTAAATTAGAACGTTAACTCTCAAATATTTATGTGTAATATGACGAATCACGATACATTGATGTAGTTGATGCATAATAATTCTAAAAGAAATAGCCTCAATTTATATTTTTTGATGAATCGGGTGTGGTGTAAAACCGGCTTTCTTTGAAATGTCATTGTGGTTAGTAAAATGAAAACGTTTTGTAAGTGAGTACAAATTATTCATTTAGTTACATTATTTATTGTTATTGAGAATAATCAAAACAGTTATTAAATTATCTAAACTATTTGTGTTTATTATCTTGAGCAATTTTAATGTATGTTTCCATAAATCTTTGATGTACATAATAAATAAATATTTTTACATTTTTTTGCTCAGTTTTCATATGATTTATGCAGTTATTGACAGTGGCTAAACACTTATGAGCGGTAGTGTAGGTCACTTTGGTGTAGCTTCCTAGGATTTCCTCAAGAAAATCGGGAAAATTATTTATTAAAACTTGGTTGTCCTAACGACATTCTGATTTTTGACTAATACATACATGCACAAACAATATGTTTTTATTTTTATTTTTAGGACAGGTATAAGACAAAATTCATCTACGTAACATTTTCCTGAACTCTAAATGTTATTTAAACTGTTAACGAATTCAACAGTTGCAGAAATCAAATCTGATTGAAGAGAATGGATTTGCGAAGACAATAAGGGTACTCGATCCTTTTCCAAAAGCTTTTCAATTCTCTGCCTTGACCTTAGCACCAGAATGGTAAAGAAAAATCCAAATTGGACCAATTCAATAACTTTTAGTCCTTCGCTGGACCTAAGTTAATTGTTCCAATTAAATCGCGTTGTTTTAATTTGAGCACTATTCTTAAGCCCAATATAACTGTAGGACCTATTACATTTTACATGATTAAACAATCCATTGGATTTACGTTGTAAAAATCGTTTTCCTCTAATATCACATAGATTATCATTCTAAATGAAAGAAAAAAAAACGATCGGCAGCAATTAAATCGAATATCAAAAAACCGTTGTCTTACGTACAAACAAATACCAAGTATAATGCAATCAATGTTGTTTTGTAAGATAAGTACAGTAAATTATTCATATATTTAGTTAGGGCTATTCTCATTTCTTCATCTTAACACCACTTCTACTGATCGATAAAAATAAAAATAAATTTCTACATCTGAATACTCATATGTATGTGTTTGTAAGCACGAGTATATCGTCTTAATATAAATTAACGGTACCTTAACGATGTTATTTGCTTGGTTTTTTTCTTATTATTTATTACATCTTCATTAATAAACACTTTACAATATACAAAAAAAGCAAAAATCAAAGCAGAACGTTATATTTACATATGCACATCTTATATTGTTTTTGTACATTTAAACATACTTCATCTTGACTAATTTCGATTTTTTATGATCATTCGCAAAATGATCGTTTTGCTAAAATGCCAAATCTTTTGTGAGTATGCATCGTCATTGTTTTATGTTTTTTTGTATACAAAAACTCGTAAAGTCTATGAATTTTTATTCCGTTTTAAAACGGAATAGGGGGATCGATTAATAAGTTGACAGTTATGTTTAAATATTTTTGATCATCGACAATTAAACATTTTTATGACATTATGTAAGAATATGAACATTTAGACGGCAAAAAAGTCATCGAACTGCGAAATTGTCATCATAATCAACTCTCATCTCATGTTCACAACAAAGATCATGCCGTCATTTTAATGTTTCATTTAATTTAAACATGAATAAAATGCAATTAAGATTATTTTTTATGTGTTGATGTTTGATTAAAATTTAATTATGACAGTTGTAGAACAAAGATTCGAATTAAATTTTAAGAAGCGGAAAAGGTCTTTATAGTTATATTATCTCTGTATAAAGTCACACGTGGGCGGTGATCAACAACGCGCAACATGATTATTTGGAACAAACATTCGGTTGCTTGTTAATTTGTTTCGGCTAATTGTCCGCGCATGTACGTTACAGTATACTGTATTACCCAACTATATGTTGTACCTGTACAAATGGCGATCAATTACCCGTGCATAAAAGCAAATTTTACGGATTTGTTAATTCGAGTGTGTTGTTGTTGTCAAATAATGTTGAATTTTTTTCATTTTCATTGTATTGTTATGTTGTTAAATATTAAAAACTTAACCGATATTTAGTACGATGGAAGTTATTTTTTTTTTTGTTAGGTGAATGTAATAACTACGATCTAAATTATGCAATTGTAGTTTTGTTGCAGTTAAAATTTGATTTAATTTATCATTGGTTTTTTTTAGTATAAAGCTTTAGTATAAAGTTGTAATCGAATTAAATATTTTTTTTAATATGGATATAACAATCGCAATGTGAATGAATCAAGATAGTGTATAAAACAAAACATTATGATTATTAATTGCATTCACATAATTACAACAATTAGTAAATAAATTAGTTGCTAAATAATAGTTAATGTTGCTATTACACAATTTAGCAATATCTTAACAATAAACAATTTCCTTCATTATAGTTGATATGGGGAAATATTAGATTCGCTTCTTATTAGTTTTTGTTGTCTATTTGGTCAAATCAATTGATTTTGAATTAGATTTTAATTCGATTTAGCTTCTCAAATTAATTACAGTTTTTGCTGTTGTTTGCAGAAAATAAAATAAAATTGTTTTATTCAACGCAAAAGAATGGGACCAAAATAATTCTTTGTTTTGGTAAATAATATAAATTGCCAAATTTGTATGGAAACTAGAATTTATTTATGCTGTTATCGTAAAAAAGGTTAAGAGAACGATCAATCAGATTGGCTGGATTTTTGTCGATTTTTTGCTATAAATTTGTGCTCTGCAATATATTATTACATTGACTGTGCGATTATCATTATTATTTATGCAAATTTGATATGTTTATGCTTCTTGAATTTCTAATTTAATTTGGTTTCGTTTTGTTACGTAATTGTATGTCGCTTTTGTTGTTAACTTTTACTTAATGTTAGGTGTAAATACATTTACTGTAATTTATAATTATGTATATCCATTTTGGTGAGTAATAACGTATGAACATACGTGAAATACCTTTAATTGAAAGTTTATTGAAGTCTTTCATTTGACTTATTATTTTCAACTTAACGTTCGACCCTGGTTTAAGGTAACAATAGATTTAAATTTAATTTAATAAAACCTCATGAGGTGATCAGAACTTCGGTCTTGATTAATTCTACTCCCAAATCAATTCCGAAATGAACCTCCTAAGTCAATCTTCAGTTCAAATTTCAACTGAATTTACAACTCAACCTCTATCTCAATCGCAATACAATCCTAAAAGTAATCATCAAATTAACCGCCCTTTGAACCATCAACTTAATCACCAAATCAACCCTTAACCTAACAACTCGCTTAACCCACTCGCTCGACCCCAAATTAATCCCTAACCGAACTTCTCACTCAAATTCAACTCAATTTCAACTCAAACCCTACTAACCAATATAGCATAATAGCAACGTACAATACCGGCATAAGGACCGTCGTACCATTATAACCTTAAACAATCATTACATCATACCATTATACCATCTAAAGGACACTATACCATTAAAATATCAACATATAACCATACCATCATCACAATCCGCCAATACCTTTATAACACCATACCCAAACCATCTGAATATGTATCACGTTCCAAGTACCGTACCTCCTTGTTAGGGATACCCGGTATATAAAAAATATCACTACCCACAGTACCGTACCTCCCCTCCTTAATAGAGATACCCAGAAAAAAATGTATCATGTCGCAAGTACTTACCGTACCCGCGTTACTCGTTGTTAGAGATACCCGAAAAAAATGCATCACATTCCAAGTACCGTATTCTCCCTCTCGTTAGAGATACTCGAAAAAAAATGTATCACGTCCCAAGAACCGTACCCTCCCCCCTTGTTAGAGATGCCAAGATAAAAAATTTATCACATTCTAAGAATCTTATTAGAGATATCCGAAAAAAAATATATCATGATATCATGATCCAAGCAACGACCCTCTGTTAGAGATACCCGGAAAAAAATGTATTACGTCTCAAGTACTGTACCCCCTTGGTCCCAAATATTACCGTACCTCGCCCACACCCTTGTTAGAGATAAACAGAAAAAAGGTATCATGGCCCAAGTACGGTACCTCAGCTTGTTAGAGATGCCCAGCAAAAATGTATCACGTCTCATGTACTGTACCCCCTTGTTATAGATACTCAAAAAAATGTATCACAACCCTAGTACCGTACCCCCCCCCCTTGTTAGACATACCCAGAAAAAATGTATCACATCTCATGTAATGTACTCCTCCTCCCTTGTTAGAGATACACAAAAAAAATGTATCACATCATAAGTACCGTAGCCCCCCTCGTGAGAGATATCCAGAAAAAAATGTATCACGTCCCAAGTATAGTACCCCCTCTCCTTGTTAGAGATACCAAAAAAAAATTGTTCACGACCAAAGTACCTTACCCCCACCCTTGTTAGAGCTCCCCGAAAAAAAAAGTATCACGTCCCAAGTACCGTACCCCCTTTGCTAGAGATACCGAGAAACAAATGTGTCACGCCCAAGTACCGTACCCTTCCTAACAAGGGATCTCTAAAGATACCCAGAAAAATAAATATTACGTCCGACGTACCGTACCCCTTTTTTGTTAGAGGTACCTTGCCTCCCCACCCCTTTGTTAGAGGTTCCCGGAAAAATCGCCTCCCCCCCTTGTTAGAGATACCCAGAAAAAAAATTGTATCACACCCGAAGTACCGAACCCCCTTTGTCAGAGATACCGAGAAACAAATGTGCACGACCGAAGTACCGTACCCTTCCTAACAAGTGATCTCTAAAGGTACTCAGAAAAATAAATATTACGTCCGACGTACCGTACCCCTTTCTTGTTAGAGGTACCGTGCCTCCCCACCCCTTTGTTAGAGATACCCGGAAAAATCGCCCCCCCCCCCCCCCCATCATTGTTAGAGATACCCAGAAAACATATTTATTACGACCCAAGTACCGCATTCGCATCGGCTCATAATTCTAAAACTTTTATAATTTTAAAATCATGTTGTTTTGCATCGGTAGGCACAAAACGAAAATTTTGCTTATCTGGCAAATGTAATATGGCTTATGTAATAAGTTATTTATAAGCACATCACTTGCATCAAATGGAAATGTAATTAGTGGTACAGCTTCCAGGCTAAAACGTTTAAGACAGATATAGATTTTGAATTTTGTTCAGACGCAGAACATAAATCCAAGCAAATCAAACTTGCAACTAGGTTTGAAAATTTAAAAACAGTAAAAGGAACTCACGGTTTTCTCGCAGTCATTCCAAAAGAGGATGGCTATTTGAATTGTAAAAAATATTTTAATTCTGACGATTATGTTAAACTTAAATTGTGATTTTTAATTTGAATAAGATTTAATTTTAAGCAATAAAGTAAAATTATCTTTGGGTTTAAAATTTTAAATATATGTAATTAAATTTGAATAATAAATACTAATAATTTAACTGAAGTGTCCATTTTGTAAACAATTCCAAAACACTGAGAAATATCTATTCAAATATAGTTTTTCCATATAAAAATGAAATAATGCTCTTATTTTGCAAGAATACAAAATATTTTTGATATGTTGTAAAATATTAATTGTCAAATTCTTAAAAAAAAAAAAAAAATTGGTTTATGAGAAAATTGAAAAAGAACATTTTGGCGGGAAATTTAAAGAAGAAGAAATTAAACAACATACTATTTTTATATTTTTTTATTAATCGCTATTAACTTACCTTTAAAATGAGCTCAAAATCATAATTATCGGATAATTATTTTTCTTATTATTGCCATAAATACAACATAATGATTATCATTTTGCTCAACATTTGACACCCTGTATCTTTAACAACAACAACAAAAAAAACCAAGCATTTCAAATTTGTTTTTTTAATCAAGGCTACACATTCAAAACGTAAAAATCATAAAATTCAAATATGGCTTAGAAAAATTTGTGATTTCACGTAATTTCCACCATATATGTATGTATGTCCGATGAATTCACAACATAATCTACCAAAACGGCAATTGTGATATCTCATAAAAAAAAACACAGATACTCCCGACAAAACAAAAAAAAAATATCACGTGGATTACATTATCCAATTAAACTGTTCCGATGACTTGATTTTGATTTCAGATCCAAAAAAAAATTGTCCTATGTGATCCAATTTATATCCAAGATGTGTCTCATTCCGTGTCTCGATCGCCCAAAAAAAACACTTTCATTTCACCAAACAGCATCTCTTCCAAAAACAAGAATCAATCATCTCCCATTCCCCACTCTAAATGATTATAATTAATTTTCTTTTACATGGAGAGGAATGGGAATTTAGAATTATAAAGGTGATTAATCAATCAATACATAATCAAAATTAAGAATTACAATCATCAAAATAAACCATCATTATCTCATGAGAGCAAAAAAAAAAAACAACTACAACAGGTGCTCATATTGCAAATCACCATCTTCATGAAACCTAAGCGTACCAAAAAAAAATATACCACCAAATATTTTAATCCCATAAGAAAATCACATCTTGAATCTTATTAGAAAAAGACCTAATAGAAAAAAAAAAAACGATCAATGGTAGATCAAAATAAAGTAAATCCAAATATGTAAATATGTAATTAAAATAAAACAACAAACAAAAATAAATAAATTGACATACCTACTTGCATGAAGTAACCCTCAACCGAAAATGTACCAACATACCATGGAGAAAGCTAAATGTAAAAATAATAGAATTAACACTGGGGAAAAATCATCAATAATATGACGTCATCCCTACAGTATAAGGTATAAGTCAGAATTATCACTCCATAATTTAATATGTTACAATTGCACTCTAATTGTCGTCAAAAATGTTATAGAGACCCATAGCAAATCATAAGCTTTATAATTAAAACATAATCCTTTAGCTGACATGGGAAATACATATGCGGAAGTAAAATTTCCCACGCTTTTTGAATCCGATGTCATAAATAGGTTTCCATTAAAAAAATCCGATTGGACCTTGAAAGTTCACCTTAAGGGAGAACACCACTGTGACGTACCATTTTCAAGTGCTTAGTTTGGTATTTTTTTTTTGAGAAATGGGTTGGGTTTAGAGAAAAAAAAGCTTTTAGGCTATATTTGGCATATATTTAAGTAAACAAAAAAAAAAATTTATGTAAAAAAAAATACAAAATGGCGGCGCTAGAGTAGCTTTAGTAGAAGTGATTTTGCCTAGAGTCGCTCCGCTGCACGCAGTAGAAGTGTCTAAATTTGTTCCTGGAACAAAAAATAAAATATTTTCATGAAATATATTAGTTTTAGCATCGAAGTACATGAGGAAATTAAAAAAATCGAAAAAATAAAAAATTGAGACAAGTTTGAAGAAAAAGTTTCATTTTTCGACTATAATTTTCGTATAAAAAGTTGTATATCTTTTTTAATTTTTAATGAATCAAAAAAAACTCATGTACTTCGATTTTAAATCTATTCAAGAAGCTACAGTTAAATTTTCAAGTCGATTGAACAAAAATTGATTGAGTTCTGCTGCGTGCAGATTTCCAAAACACGGTTTCGAGAAAAACACGTTTAAAGTTTTTGGTATCAATAACTTCTCAATTATAGCTCTCAGGAAAATGCTTGAAAACCTTCTAAAAAAAATTTTTTTTAGCTATAAACGAATTTGTATCATATTTTGAGGGTCTAAAGGATTTTTTAAAGGCAAAAAAAAAAAATCGATTTTTTGAAAATCTCACAGTGGTGTTCGGGAGATCAAATTTAAGATCATCATTTGATATCCACCTAAAAATTGTGCAACTTGGGTTATGGCACTTTTTTTAGTTTAGGCCTTTTCCTGGGAGTTATTTAAGTAGATTTTTAAAATGGGTCACCCTGTAACAGTGTACTTATGGTGAAAAATACGTCAAATCACAAATTTACTATATGAAGCCATAAGTCATGTTTTAATTTTATGATTTTTATGTTTTGAATGCATAGCCTTGATTAAAAAAAAAAATTGAAATGCTGTGTTGTTTTTGTTGTTGTTAAAGATACAGGGTGTCATATTTTGAGAAAATGATATTCTTAATGTTGTATTTATGGCAATTATTATTATTATTATTATTATTACTTGAGGCCATGTGGGGGCTCAAGCCACCCCGCACTGCGACCTAAAAGATCTTTTGTGCATAAGCCCTACTTAATTATCCGTCCAATCAATATTCAGGCTCTTAATGAACCTGATAATACTGCCTAACGGTACGTGATATATACTATCTGGGCTCATTGCTCTCCCTCCTAGATGTCTACTGTAGGAAATACTTCTACACGCGTTACATACTATCTGGGCTCATTGCTCTTCCTCCTAAATGTAATAACATTTACTTCTGCTAGAAAAGCGGTAGCATTGGGACTCAAGGACTTTGAGAGGGCAGACCCACTCCAGTGTATTCCTTCCCATGCCTCGTCTACCGTTTTGATCTGACTCTTGCGAGTTGCTGGGAATAAAAAAGTCGCCTGTAGGTCACCCAGGTTTACTACAGGAAGGCTAAATAAAACTGGGGGGTGGCTGGTATCCAGAGTCCGCATATATAGACTGATTAACCTATCAGCCATTCATCCATCGGCATATGCTGTTCCACCTTAGATTAGGGATTTTTTGTCAAGGTTTTCTCCTTTAGCGCCGTACTTTAGCTTGTCACAAAATTCTATATTCAGCCTAATGGTTACAGTTACCGGTGGTTGCCACGAGGAGGCAGTACGTACACTTGCGCCTACTGGAAGGTTACGGAGCCCCTTCCAATAGACGCCAAACCACCGATTATTTTATGGCAATAAAAAGAAAAATAATTATCCGATAATTATGATTTTGAGCTCATTTTAAAGGTAAGTTAATAGCGATTAATAAAAAAATAGTATGTTGTTCTTTGTAAAATGTTCTTTTTCAATTTTCTCAAAAACCAATTTTTTTTTTAAGAATTCGACAATTAATATTTTACAACATATCAAAAATATTTTGTATTCTTGCAAAATAAGAGCATTATTTCATTTTTATATGGAAAAACTATATTTGAATAGATATTTCTCAGTGTTTTGGAATTGTTTACAAAATGGACACTTCAGTTAAATTATTAGTATTTATTATTCAAATTTAATTACATATATTTAAAATTTTAAACCCAAAGATAATTTTACTTTACTGTTTAAAATTAAATCTTATTCAAATTAAAAATCACAATTTAAATTTAACATAATCGTCAGAATTAAAATATTTTTTACAATTCAAATAGCCATCCTCTTTTGGAATGACTGCGAGAAAACCGTGAATTCCTTTTACTGTTTTTAAATTTTCAAACCTAGTTGCAAGTTTGATTTGCTTGGATTTATGTTCTGCGTCTGAACAAAATCCAAAATGTATATCTGTCTTCAACGTTTTAGCCCGTTTAAATAATTCATCTGCATTGAATATTGTACTGCCGTATTCCATTGTGAGACTAGCTCTGGATGCCATTCTTTTGATGGTACCCCCTACTCAATCACATGGACCTTTTCCATGAGCTGTTGTACGTATATAGGGAGGTTGTTACAACCCCCGAAATCCCTCCATTTTCTAAGCCGCTGCTAGAAGGATCAGTAAATTTTCCTTTTTCCAAAATATTTTTTATAGAATTTTCCTCCATTTTTTCCAGAATGTGACCCGGCTGTTATTATTATATTACTATAGTACAGTCATTATAAACATTTGGAAATGCAAATGAACAGAACTGGCTGAGTTTTATATATTGTGTAGGGGGGGCTAAAAAAAGCTTAACTTGAAATTTTCGACCAAGATTTCCAAGTTGCATTCTCCAGCATCTTGAAAAAGGGGTACATTTTGTTTTTTTGCGATAACTCGGCTCTCCATCATGGAATGAAAATTGTGATTATATACTTTTTGTTGCTTTTTTTACGCTCTACAATTTAGTTTATATGAGTTTTTCACCTACCGTTGATCGTTTTTGAGGTATCGAACGTGAAAGTAAAAAATTAAGAGATTGAAACTTGTTTTTTTGCTGTTTTCTCCTTTCTCGTAATACATATCGAAAAAATGACTACTATCAAACTTGTAGAGCATTTTAATACCTGCAATTTGATTTTTCATTTTTTTTTTCAAACAAAAATTATGTCTTTTAGCGCGCCGTAAAGTTGGTTAGTTCGCGCGAAGTAGCGATTTCATGGCTCGCGCTCCCAAGGTTGTCTAGATATGTTGTAACTAATTTACGGTTCTAGGAAAAATTAGTAAAGTACAAATAAATAAATAAAACAGCTAAATTATGAATCACACGTATCAAATTTATTATTCAAATACATGTTTTTAATAATTATATTTTTCTTTGTTTCGATGGTCCTGGTTCACAGTCTTTCTGTTCGAAGTACTCATCGAGTTGTGGAGTTTTTCAACCACATAAGATGATTCTCCGATTGTCGAATCATCCACATTTTTCTTTGCACTTGCACGATATGAGCTTTAAAAGTTCAGGTGGCGCGGGTTCAACTGTGCTCATAATGAGTTCCAGTCCATGACTTTTTCGTCACCAACCCCATGTTGTCGAGAACGAACTTATCATGCTTCGTACTAGCCGGAGAATAGAGTTTTGCGGGTATATTTCCTTTTGCTGGTTTTCGGAAGTAGGTATATATTTGTTTTGTCCTTCGCAAGTCCACTGATTAAAACCAAAATGTCGATGTCTTCGCCAATGATGTTAACAGAGTCATAAATCGATGCTTTTTCAATTGCCGTGGTTATGATCAGAGCATCTGCGTCCTCGAAAGCCTGTTCAATTTCGATTCCGACTTTTGCAAAACTAAGAACGAAGCATTTGTGCAAAGTTATCTTAGTTTCTGTCCCTTGCAAGAAAGTTCTCTTTGGAGTAACTTTTGGAGCTGTAGTTTCATCGAATGTAAATTCTGGCGATTGGTGCTTTTTCGAACGTCGTACTCTTTCCGAAGTTTTGGTTCCTGCGATACTCATGTTTTTCGGATAACCATCGAATATAATTGTGACGTTCTCTCCAAAGTGTTGTTGCACGTACGTAACATATTTCTGACAATAGAGGCCAAATGTTTCAATACGACCCCAAACAACTTTGTGCAGAAGGAAACCACCGTCAATTATCTCAATATGTCTGTTACCAAATTGTAAATTTTCATCCAAAGGTTTGAAAGCATTATATAACAATAATTTTGTTCCTTTCCCCATTCCTTTTTCGGTGAATAAAGACAACGGAAACGGAGCGAGCTCGTATGCCAGAAATTGTTTCTTATCAGTCTCGGAGTTCTTCGCAATGCACATCTTTGAAAAAGTAAGAGTGGATTATCGGAACTGGTGACGCATTGATTTTAATGCTGCTATTGACTGCCGATATCGGTAGCACCTTATCCTACCTTTTGAACGACAAGGACCCGAAATTTGCTCCTATAATTTTAGTAATCATATTGCAACCAACTTCTTATGCAAGATGACAATTAATTTTCTGGTTTGCAACAACTCCTGTGCCGATAGAAAATAATTCATTATTTTCTGGGAAAGGATTATGCCCGCTAGCCACATATCAAGTTTCTCAATGTCGAAATTGTCTCGAGAAACCCGCGAGAGTCTCATGTCGATGTGCTGTTCGGTTGTTGGGCAAGATACTGCGGAGAAATTTTCAATTTGCTCGCAAATGTTTTGAAGCTGAACCATGCCTAAAGTCTACAATGCTATTGTGCTATCAGTAATTCCACGTCCCTGAGTTAGCCCTCCTGTTGTCTTCATGGATCGCATAAGAGTCTGCCTATCGTCATGTCTGACATAACATTAGACCAAAATTTTTGTGTCCGACGAATCGTAAAATAGCCACGTCTTGTGAATCTGACGTAATCTTCGTTGGGTATTTTTTCATGCAGAGTTCGCATGTCCTGTAGGTATAAATGAGCAGACTTACAGGAAATGCCCGCTGGCATACTGCATTGCAGATATTAAAATGCTCTACAAGTTTGATAGTTGTCAATTTTTCAATATGTATTACGAGAAAGGAGGAAACAGCAAAAAACAAGTTTCAATCTCTTAATTTTTTACTTTCACGTTCGATATCTCAACAACGATCAACGGTAGGTGAAACTAAATTGTAGAGCGTAAAGAAGGAGGAAAAAGTATATAATCGCAATATTCGTACCATGATTGAGAGCGGAGTTATCGCAAAAAAACAAAATGTACTCCTTTTTCAAGATGCTGGAGAATGCAAATCTTGGTCGAAAATTTCAAGTTAACCTTTTTTTAGACCCCCCCCCCCCCCCCCCCCCTACATAATATATAAAAATCAGCCAGTTCGGTTCATTTGCATTTCTTTGCCTTTTTTTTGGACAAAATGACTGGACTACTATTATGTGTACCGAATGAAATTTGTGATTCCCAAATTTATATTATCTCATAGGTTACTACGCAAAAGAAAAAAACTGGTACCGTTATTTTGTAGAAAAACAATTTAAAAAAACGAATAAACGTCAAATTGGGCATTTGTTTTATTTGTTTCGAAATGGGCGCATCATAAGGAGAAAAATGTGATTTAATAATTAGATTGTGCAATGATCATCCCGAGTATACCAATAAAAAAATTGATAAATTGGCCGGTGTTACCAGTAATACGGTAACAAATGTAAAAAAAAATGTCAAATCAATCTTTCTGTATCACGCAAGCCTGGATCCGGAGAAAAATCAGGTGCTCCAAATAAAATGTTGGATCAGAAAATTGTAAGAGTCATTTCGAAACATCCCTCGATGTCTGTGCGAGATTTGGCCAGAAAAACCAAAACAACCAAATCGATTGTGGAACGAGCTAAAACCAGAAATAATCTACGGACATACAAGAAGTCAAAAATCCCCAAAAGAAGTGTTGAACTATTTAATAGAGGGATCGATCGAGCAAAGAAACACAACAAATGGTTGAACGAAAGAAAAGATTCTTGTTTCGTAATGAACGACGAGACCTACGTCAAAATGGATTTCTCGACACTTCCAGGTCCCCAATATTACATCAAAAAGAAAGGTAAAGAACTGGACGGAGCAATTACTACCATAGCTGTTGAAAAATTTGGAAAAAAAACATATGGTTTGGCAAACAGTTTGCCAATGCGGCTTAAGATCACATCCATACATAATAAATGGGATTATGAAAAGGTGAATGTTCGCCGTAAAATGAACAAAAAGTTTGAATGAATACGATTATTTAAAAACTGTACAATATGTGCAATAGAACAAGTACAGAAAAATAATGATTATATATTGCCGTTTAGTTTTAATTCTTCATGTACAAATCACAAATTTCATTCGGTACACATAATATACTAGAAGGAGCAGTGAATTTCCTTTTTTCAAAATATTTTTAAAGAAAGCCCCTCCCTCCGTTTTCCAGAATATTTTCGACTTTTCCTTATTATGTAACTAGAAAAAAGCAAGTGAATAGCAGTTATGCAGATGCCACCCCAAAAACAGATTCCCAGAAAATGTGATGTCAGAGCACAATATTTAAAGTTTATTTTCTGACGATTTTGGTGAAGTTTGCGGAGACATATCGTCGTCCTAACTGTGAATTAACGTAGCTGAGATTTTTTCAAAATCTCATCTCTGATACAAAATGGTTAATCGTGAGAAACTCCGTCTGAATTTGTGCACCTGCGTTGGTTCAACGTTAGGACGAAGATGTCTCCTAAGAGTCAATTAACGTTGGTGTGGGAATTCGGCTTCAGTTTCTCAAGACGAACATTTTGGTATTAGAGATCAGATTTTGAAAAAATGCCAGATACGTTAATTCACAGTTAGGACGACGATATTTTCTGCTCTTTCTAGTATTATATTGTGGAAAAGAGCTGAGACATATTCTGGAAAATATTGAGAGAAATTCTTTAAAATTATTTTGAAAAGTGGAGGAATTTACTTTAGCGATAACTACTAGCTAGACACACTAGTTGAAATACTATCCAGACATGACACTTTAAAGGTTGAATTTATACAAATTTTTACATTTTATATGGGCTATTCACTCCAACGAATTTTTTTGGGCTCCCCACATGAAACTTGCCCTGATAATTTTTCTTGAGCCTGTATCCAGCCATAAACTCACTATATTGAAATTCCAGTGTATAGGTTGTATTGTCAATTTTTAATTTTATATGAAATTATGGTGCGGCTGAAATAGTCGATTGGTAACTTTCGGCTGAAAACTGTCGGCTAACTTTAACAAGGTCTTGGTGTTGCATTTATTGCTATATAGAAAAAAACGAATTATCCAACAATTATAAAAATGGTACCATCTTTAATTTCTCCTTTTTCAAAGTGGCCGTCGAGACTTTTTCAACTTTCTCCAATGTGCTAATCTTTTTCCGACCCCCAAGTACAAGAGCCCCTTTGCTTTTTCATTGGAGAGTTATTCATGCAGCCGAAAATACAAAAATATCTTTGTTTTATTAAACCTAAGGCCCAAAGCTAATCATCATGAGGATATTATTGATTCATTTGATTTGACATTTCATTGTGATGTCTTCATAGAAAGTGATAGACTAAGAAAATGTAAAATATAATTCTGGCTTAACCTAATAACCCGCTTATAATTATCTTGCATGCTATCAATCAATTTTTTTTCCTCATTGACGACATAATTTGTCAAGACACTCTCAAATTTCGTAAAAAAAAAGACAAATTATATTGCTTCTGACATTTCAATTTGGTCTTCTGCTTCGTAATATATATGCTTCGAAAAAGAAGATACCACTCTACACAACCCATATCTTGATGGTGCATAGTATAAAAATATAGTTCTTAAAGCTAACAGAAAAATACTCCGACAGAGCTCTTCAGGTAACTTGAACTGCATACCAGCATTTTGTATGTCAAGACTATATACACATAACTTATAAGTTTTATTGTACACTATGTAAATACATAATTCGTAATTTATTCACTCCCATAATAAAATTACATCATAAACCGATAGAATGCATCCAATACAAAAAAAATTTATGGTCTCAAGATTTTAAGAATACAATAACACAATCATGTTTTAGTGCTGAACTATGGATGTAATGAAAATAGAATATAACAGCGCAACAACTATTACAATCCATCGATTTTGTTTTACTTCTTATTTCTTCTATCTTATTTCTACTATCGAAACCAAAGCTTTTATACATACTTGTTATGTTTTTGTTTTTATTCTTTAAACTTAAAGACTTAATTTTTCTTTTTATTTTGGTCGTTTCAGTTAACTTTTAGTGATCGAAGGAAAAGCATACACGTACATCGTATGAGATTCTCGTTTGATCTTAATTCTAGTGCTATATTATACAACCCTTACGTATACTTAAGAACAAATTTGGATTATTAATTAATTAGTGAAATATTTATTGTGTTTGATTTGAGTGAAATTATTTTAAGTGAAATATTATAATTGAGTGAAAATAAAAAAGTGGATTTTACATATTTTATTATACATACATAAAGTGAGTGTGCATAAAAAATCATAAATTGTGGTGTTTTTTTAATTTAATACAGAAAATAAAACAAAACAAAAAATTATTTTAAATAAATAATTCATATTTTGAATGTAAGTACCCCGCATTTAAAATTAATTCTTAACCATAGAGTGTAAAAAAAAGTAAATAAATTAGAAATTTACAAAAAATAATGTGTAATTACGTTAACGTACATATTTTTAATATTGTAAGAAGAAGAAGAAGATGAAGAAAATAAACAAATCTAGGTTAATAATTTCCTTGAACGCTCGTTCGTACACATATTTAAAAGACAATAAACTTGAACTTGACCATCGAGTTTTTATTTTTATTTTTTATTTTTTTTTGCTTTGCTTCTCTCGGCTCGGTTATGTTTTGTGTTAAGTGTTTTTCTCATATTACGAGTATGTGTACGCATATAGGAAAATATTATTTGTTATGTTTCAAAACACTTAATTAATTAATTTTTTCATTATGCACAAATGGAGCCATAATTAATAAATTGTAATGTTATGTGGTTTAAAATATTTAAATCCTACACTTAAAATGCAGAAATTTATCGTCAACATAATAATATGCAATAACCTATACATCAATAAAATGTAATATCGGAAGTTAATAAGCATAAATGAAATTTAAGTTTTATGTTTTTGATTGTGGTCAGCGGCCCAGGTGAAATTTGGAATTTTGGGGCTAATTTAAATAAAATTTGATGATTAAGTGAGGTAAAACAAGTGAGTTGATTAGAGTTTAGAAAATTAATCATTTTATGAGATTATTAACGTATTACATCGCGAATGGTTTTTGAAAAATAAGATTGGACTAATCTATATTCAGAGCAATAAAGAGCAATTTGTTGTTATTATGATTTAACATTTGAAAGGTAGCATCTATATGGGATTAAAAATAAAAAGAGGAAGTATTATGAGGAATAATGATAGCCGGAGTGTACAACTCTATACAAATGATATTTGATAAGGGTTTTACATCATCGTATCATATTTAAAATGTATATCTAGGAGAGAAAGCAGACATTTCAAATTATTATGTTTTAAATATTTAAATTTTTGATCTAACGTAAAATTATGGTTTGGTAACACTTTCAACGAACTATACAATAAAATGTTTCTTTTTTTCAAATGAGCCCTAGATCTTTTTGGTAGTTCCTTGATGTTCGGATCAATGAGTTTGATTTTAAATATATTCAAATTTTTCACATTAAATTGATAATTCAGATAATTGTTTGATAGGAAACTTTACATTTACATTTTCACTTGGATATACACAGTTACAAATTATTTGAAACCAATTTTTAAAGGCCAAATTAAAATTTTTTTTGAATGTGAATGATTAGTTAACAGCAAAAGTTAAGTTACTTTTGAAATATATTAAAGTGTAATTAAATTTAATGTAGAAACAATTTTAAAGTAGGTGTTTATGAAAAGTAGGAAATATTGATTGTACGATGTAACAAATATACGTATTTCCCTTATTTCCCATATTTGTGATTTTTGACTTATGTTCCACACAACCATTTACTCAGAGAGATTAAAACACTGATTATACAGTCATAATCCAATAGAACTAATGAAGTTGAATAGTAAACGTTCAGGACGAAAGTAGCTGGATATTTAAATACGTTCCACAAAATTGTGATTTGATACTCTCGCAAAGAAACTAGATATTCCGACTCTTGCAAAGAAACTAGATATTCTATATAAAGAGCCGTATGAGCTGCAGCGGAGGCCTGATATTCATCAGCTCGATACAAAGCGTCTGCTACAACGTTGCTATCACCCTTAATGTAACGGATTACAGTGCCGAACTGCGTAATAGAGTCGAGCTGACGGCTCTGACGGAGACTGTGTTCTGATTTCAACGAGATCGTATTTGTCAATGGTTTGTGATCGGTTAGAATGTAACAAAATCTGCCTTCGACGAAGTATCGAAATTGTTTAATACCACTGTAAATTGCAAGAAGTCCTCGGTCAAATGTAGAATACTTCTGCCCACTAGTGGATAGTTTTCTGGAATATAATCCGATAGGATGCCAACGTCTATTAATAAGCTGCTCCAAAACACCACCTATATTGCAATACTCGATGCGTCCGTCGTAAATCTAATCGGAGCATGCTTTTGTTTTAACAAAAGCGGCTTTGCATTCAGATGTTAACTTGATTTGCGATTTTTTACTGGATTTATTGAAAGATGTTCGGCCAAATTAGGAATAAAGCGATGGTAATAATTAACCAAGCTCACGAATCTCTGAATTTTCCTAATAGACGTTGGTTCAGGGCAGTTTTGGATAACCATGATTCGATCCTTAGATGGTCTAATGCCATCTTTGGTAATTTCATGACTGAGGAAATTTAGGAATGGTACTCCAAATTCGTATTTTGATAATTTTATCGTTAAACCGTAATCTGAAAGGCATTTAAAAAGTTGTTCAAGATGTTCCAAATGATCTGTCTCGTTCTTACTTGCCACCAGAATATCGTCGATATATATGTAGACAAAATCTAGCACTTTCGTGACTTCGTTCATGAAACGCTGAAAAGTCTGCGCTTCATTTCTCAGACCGTAAGGCATTCTCATGAACTCAGAAAGACCGAAGGGAACTGCAATAGCATTCTTATATCATATTTGGTGGTAAGCGCGAACTAGGTCGATCTTCGAGAACATCTTGCACTCTTGAAGATACATGGAAAAGTTATGGATACATCGACCCGTAATTTATCGTATTTTTCATTTAAATCGCCAGTTGGTCTTATTACGTGAGATATCGGTCCTATTACATCCGGTGGTAGAGCAGATATCGCGGAATAGTATTTGGTTGAGACATTTGTTCCCAAAAATTTGCAAAAGGGATAAAAGCCGAATCGCGTCTTTGTAATTCGAAAAAGTTTTAATTAATTACCAATACATCTTACTCTTCCGATATCATTCACTGCATCCTGTTTCGATTATATTTTCATCAGAAAATTATATTGTAAAAAATTATTTTATCATTACATAATTTTGACAACAATACAAACACAAACACAAAATACACCACCGCATCTTCAAATCCGAAAATATTCATTAATAAATTATTCGTATTAACCGCGGACATTGATTGCAAACAGTTTTGTTTTGTGTAAAATGGGAATGAATTTTTTATTAGTAATTAGGGAACACTTACTACGTTTCCATGATGGAGTTAACCTGGATTAACGTGGATTATCTCGTCATGGAAACATGTCGAGTTTAGGATTTTCGTAAAGTTTATTAATCCAACTTAACTCAATGAAAGTAGTAGGGTAAGAAGGGATTCTATCTGTCAAAACGGAAAAAACAATTATACCAATACAAAATGGTGTCGCGAGTATTCTTTCTCTCCGTAATGCTTCATAAATCATAAAAATCACAATAAATATTAATTTTAACACGTTAATCGCCATGTCAGTCATATGTGTCTGACACTAAGAAGTTCTACATGAGCCATGTTAGACATATATGTTGACATACGGGATTTAGTATAAGGCCACGTCATTCACTGATTTCCGACGCAAACGATAAATTTGCTGTATCTTTTAAAAGCTTAGCCTACCAGGAGCAAAACCTGAAAATTGCAAAACCTGAGTAAGTTCGAATATGGTGGCGATTAACGTGTTAAAAATGTCCACTAAACAAATAAAATTTTCAGAAGTGACTTTTTATTATTGTGAAATGTCAAATTACACTAGAAATTCTAATTTCATGGAAACGCTATGGATTAGCACTGCCATGTTATATACTCCACGAAACTCTTAATTCGGGTTAACTCTGTCAGGGAAAGTTAGTAACTGTGAAAGGAAATGAACCAATAAAGATATAAAAATATAAAAGTGCTTAGTTTTATTGACTGCCACAGATTAACTAAAAAAAATCATTTACATCAAAACTCTATATAAAAATTAGTTTTTATCTACTTCTGTGGCGATACTTATAAAGTTCTTTTAAGACCCAACTGTTTTTTAAAAAATAGCTATTCACTTAAGAGATAAATTTAAAATATTAAATAATCAAGAATCAAGATGACGATTTTAGTGTTGTCAAAAACAAAATCGATTAAGTTAGATGGAAACACTAAAATATGAAATCTCTAAATGCATAGTTTTGTTTCTATTTGTAATTTGATTGCCATTATAGTGAGCTCACGTTTTAGGGTGCAGCTTCTTCTTGCATTTTTAAATCATTTTGTCTGTTAATTTGCCTTTGATAATACGTTTATCAGCAGTTGATCGTTTACCGAATCGAACGACAAAGACTACTGTATTCTTTAATTTGATATACGATGAAACGCGTTCAAGTAAAGGCGATGATTCATGTACAAATTTTGCCTGACAGACATAAATAATAATTGCTCTGATTGGTTAATATTTTCTTGTCTTATAAATACAATAAAAACGAAATTCACACTTATGCGAATATTTTTTGACATTTTAATAAAGCTTAACCTAAAAAAATGCTTTTATTTTTATTCTTTTTGATATTTAAACTATATTGATTTGAATAAACATAACAGACATTTTGTAAATAATTTATTATTTAAGTGAATAATGTCTAATTCAAAAATTAACAACATAAGCATAATATTTATTAAAAGAAAATTTACGTGGACAGGAAACTGTTTTGAGGCGAAAATCAAAGACTTGGTGGGTTTCACCGATTTTACATAATTGAAATATAATGGGTTCCGAAGCGGTTGACTGACCATCATATTTTCAAGCTGTATCATCGCATGAGCGATGCTAATTTTGATAAACTACTATCAAGTGTATTTGGTGTTGGTAATTAAAAATTTAAAGGCAAAAATATTATAATACATTTTCGAGACTTTGGGTATAATTAATAATTATTTTAATAAAAGTTAAGATACTAATCACTAAAATTATTAACATAAAATTCAGTTTCAACCATTTAAATACTATACTATTTGGCTCAGCTCAGTTACTGTGTCAGTCGGTGTTATAATTATCAATAATGCCCAACAATACGGATACTGCTAAAGCAGCAGGAACCAATACACGCAAGCAGTCTTCACGGGGGCCCATTTCGTCTACTGAAAGCTTATTTAATTTAGAGAATCCTAGCAATAAGGATCTGCTAATCGCTATTTCATCAATTCATAAAAGTCATGCAGAAACAAATAAAAAACTTGATTCAGTCGTGGATGACATTAAATGTCTTATTCGTGACAATGATGCTAACAAAGGTCTAATACAACAGAATACAATTGGATTAAATTCTGTCCAATCTGAGATGACGAAATTGAAGTGTGAACTTGAATATCTAAAACAAAAAGAATTTAATCATGACGTGATGATTTCTGGTATTCCATATCTAGCTAACACTGCTGCTGAGGTGTTATTTGATTCCATTAAGAAGATTTATATGTTTGAACAACAAGATGTTATTTCATATTTTCTTCGGCAGATTGGTATTCAGCAACATTTCCAATTCATCATTAAATTTAAAGATTTGGGTTGTAAATATAAATTCATTAAATTTTTTCGCACTAGCGGTCCACTATTTCTACGTCAGTTACTACTACAATCCATTAATACGGCTGAGCATGGTAACCGTAAATTGTTTGTTAATGATCGCCTAACGAAGTACAACCTGGATTTATTACTTCAGCTGTGGCAATTGCAAAAACAACAAGTGGTTAGCAATTTCTGGTATCGTAACGGCACTTATTATGTTAAAATTAAAAAAGATGACACTACGTTAACAATTGTCAGCAGCATGGAGGATATTCATAATCTCAAAGCGTAGAAGTTATTCAATAACTAATTTTGTCTTCTTAATTAGCTACATTTTATTTTATTTTTTTTCTCATCAATATCAAGTACACTAGTACATTTTGTGTTTTTTCTTGTGATTGTAGTTTTTCTTTAGTATTTTTGTTAGTGATGAATACTGTTAATGATGAATATAATCTGGCCAATGAAATCAACATTTCGTTTGATAAATATAGTAGTTTTGATCACGTCCATGATAGTTAACTGCAAGAAATTGGATGAAATAGAAATGACTGTTTCTTCATTTCAAAAGAAACCTAAAATTTTGGTCATTTCTGAAACTTGGATGTACAGCAATGAAACCCAGTATTTCAATTTACCAAATTTTACATCCTTTAACTGCGTTAGGGATGATGATCATGGCGGTGGTGTTTCTATCTTTGTTCATGACAGCATTTGTTCAACTGTAATTTTCTCTCACACCATAGATTATGCTAGCTACTTAATCGTTGAATTATTGCCGTCTAAAATCAAAATTTGTGGAATATATAGGTCTCAAAAATCGAATCTGGATACTTTCTTTAATAAATTAGATGATATATTTATTACTTACAAAAATTCTATTGTAATGGGTGATTTGAATGTTAATTATTTATTGGCTAATGACTTATCAACACAAAAGCTTAAAAGTAGTGTTCTTTCGAATGGTTTTGTTATTTTGAATCCCCGACTTTCTGAATTTTATACAAGAATGTCCAATTCCCCTTCTGTTTTAGATTATGTGATCCCAGAATTAATTTCGCACAGGTATAATCTTGACACCTTTGACGTATCTTATTCGGACCATAAAGCTATTGTGTTAGATTTCTATTTTCATTCTCAGCGGAATTTGAATTTGCGAGAAGCGACTAAAACGATAATTGATCATCAAAATATTTGGAAAATTTTAAGTGAGGTTCGTTTTCCGACTACCGTTGACTTTTCCAGTCGCATTGCTTATCTAACCGATTTAATACGTAGACATACAATCACTGTTCGAATAAAAAAGAAAAATAAACATTGGATCAACAGTGAATTACTTCAATTAATTTCTCGTAGGGACAAATTTTATCGTCTGCATAAAAAATTCCCTGATAACTCTTATTTCAAAGAGCAGTTCCTATCTTTCAGAAATTTGGTTTCCAATAAAAACAAATTCTTGAAGAAGCAATACTATGGTGATCAGTTTAGGCAGAATAATTTTGACTCTCGGAAAAATTGGAATTTGTTCAATCGTATTATTTTTAATCGTACCAAGACGATTAACCCTATTGTAATATCTGATCACTTTGGTAATTTATTGGAACCTTTTGCGGTAGCTAACATTTTCAATAGACACTTCATTAAAGTGTCTTTTAATTGCTTTGACCAACCCTCGACCACAAATCTTGAAATTATCCATAGTTTCAGACATTATGCTATATATAACTGCTCTGAACCCATTTCATTATCAAAGGTATGTTTATATAAAATTGACAAAATTATTAGTTACAGGCCTATTCCATTCCTTAATTCTATGTCTAAGATTTTTGAGAAAATCATCTATGACAATATTAACGGTTTTTTCCTCAAGCATAAGGTTATTAATGAGAATCAGTTTGGATTTATTAAAAACTCGAATACCCAAGCAGCTGTGGCCAATCTCATGCACAATGTTTATTTAGGGACTCATGCGAAACTTCATGTTGGTGTCTTATTCATTGATATTCGAAAGGCCTTTGACTGTGTTGATCATTTTATATTATTGGAAAAACTCAAGCTACTCAAACCCACTGAACAATTTCTATCAGTTCTAAACGACTACCTAAGTGATCGCAGTCAATGCACAATTGTTAACAACGTTTACAGTGATTATGCATCAATTTTTTCTGGTGTACCACAAGGATCAATTCTGGGTCCATTATTATTCATTTTTTATATTAACGATATTTTTAATTTGAACTTTGTTGGTAAATTGCAGCTTTACGCTGATGATGCAGCTTTAGTGTATAGCAGTAGCGATTTAAATGATGTCACAAAACATATGCAACATGATTTACACTTGATCAACAATTATCTATTGGCTAATCGTTTGTCCTTGAACCTCAGCAAAACCAACTACATTATTTTTGAAAACAAACCAAAGGACAACTTCCCATCATATTTTAGTTTTGGCAATTTTAACATTCAAGAAGTATCTGGGATTGGTAATTGATTCAAAACTAAATTGGTCGATGCATATTAACAAACTATTCAAAACTATTTCCCCAATGTTATTTGTGTCGCGACGCATTTGCAACTATATTACTACTGAATCTGCGTGGTTAATTTATTTTGCATACGTCAAATCGCATCTTAATTATATGTCCATGATCTGGAGTGCTGCACCTGCTTATTTGTTGCGACCTTTATCAATTCTCCAGAATAGGATTATAAAAATTATTAAACACCTACCCTGACTTACCACCTCATATTTACTATACAGCGAAAAGATCTTACCTATTGCTGTTTTAGGTGATTTAGATTTACTGATTTTCATTTTTAAGGCAATTAACAACTTAACTAAATGTAATTACAATTTCCAAAGGGCTAGTAACATCCATAATTATAATACATGGTCAAATCAAAACTACTATATGTCATCTCTTCGGACCAATAGGGACTCGAATAATGTTTTTTATAGAGGCTTGATTTTGTTCAATGAATTGCCTGATGAAATTAAGCAGGAAACGCGCATTGGCCACTTTAAATCATCTGTTAAGACTTTTATTTATAACAAATGGCTAAATTTGATTACTATAAGAATAGGAACTTGAGACTTCAATTAATTTAAGTATTTTTTGTGTTTGTTTTTTATTTTTTTTATTCTATGTTTATTTTGTATACTTTTCTCCCTCTTTCGTTTCATACACATGTATACTTATGTACTTTTCTATTTGTTATAGTTTTTGCAACTTTTTAAATGGAATTAAATAAATTATAACGAAAAAAAAAAAAAATTGTAGGTCCTAGTCTTCAAATGTGTATTTTATTCGGGAGCCCATTAGACCAGAACTAAGACTAAGAATTATATTAAGGTAAAATTAAAAATCTATGTACCTATGCAATAAGAATGATTCTCTATAAAAATATTTTTATAGATATTTAGCGACTGGAACATTTTGGCAAGACGCCGAATTTGAACATTTAGTCGGCAGAATCACCATTGGAAAATAATAAATGAAGGGTGCCAAACAATTTGGGAGTTGCTGGGCTCTCAAGTATTTTGTCCTTAAGGGGACGTACCACCTTCAAATTTTCAAAAAATCGAAATTTTTTTTATGATAGAATATGTTAGAATGAACGTTTAAGAACATGATTTTAACATGAAAATCTCAAAAAAAATGTTATTTATATTTTTATTTTATTTATTGCGAAGGGCGCCAAAGTCGTTTTTTTTACGATTTTGGTCTACTTCGCTGTATCGCTACACCGACTTTCTCTTAGTAACACCTGCTTATATATACACGCATTATAATACGTTATTCTCTCACATAACAGCTGTAAAAGTAGAGGGGAAATTTTTGAGAGGAAGGTATATTGTACGGTGCAGGCATCGCAGATTAAATTTTGGTAAGGTTTATTACAAAAAAAAAAAAAATTTAACTTTAAACGCGATTATCTCGAAATGACGTTTTTCAAGTTGGCGTGCAAGATTGAGAAAAAACTACTTATCCAATCGTTCTAAAATTTTAACACGTTGATCTACATATATTTCTGCTCAGAATGAACTACGGAAGGAATAATCGGCTTTCAATTTTTTGAGTTACAACTAATTGGGGGGGGGGAGGGGGGGGGAGGGGGGGGGACAAAAAAGCTGCATTTTCGAAAAAATGCCGCCATTTTTTTATTTTTCAACCAATTTTTTTTTTTTTCAAACGTTTCTGAGAGCAGTTATGATGCACGCCGCGAATTTTCAGTGTTTTTGGAAAACCGTTATAGCAGACGACAGTGGGCTAAAAAAAATCTAAAAAAAATTTTTTTTTATACTTTCAGTTAAATAAAATATCAATGGAAAGTTTCATTAAGATATCTCTTTTTATTCCATTAAAAAAAAATCTTTGAAAAACTTTTTGTTTTTCAATTTTGAAGGTGGTACGTCCCCTTAACCGATTGTGGTTGAATTTGATAGGTACGGTGGAAATGAGATTGTTAAATGATTTTTGAATACATTTTTGGAATATGGCGAATTAGCCAATAACTTTATCATACATTTTGAGAGGTACAGTGGAAATGGGATTGCTAAATGATTTTTAGATGAAGTTTTTGCATATGAAGAATCAGCTTGTAACTTGGCTATTTATTAACCAATTACGATGAAATTCGACAAATACAATGGAAATGTGATTCTTAAATAAAAAAGATAAATTTTTGGAATATGGTCATAGCGCATCGTAACTTGGCTATTTCTAAACCGATTGTGATGAAATTTGACAGGTTCGCCGCTCACCGGAATTAATAAAAACATTTTTGCTTGAAAATGATAATTTAAAATCATCTGGAAAACGGAGATTTAACATTAAAATTAGAATGAAAATCTTCATTTTGCAGAATATTTCAACAGAAAATTCTGGAAAAAGGAGATTAAATCTTCATTTTCCAGAATTTAAATTTTCGTTTAAATTTTAGAGCAACATAAAAATAAATTTGTCAAACATACATTTGACATATACCTGGCTTTTTACTAAAGAATATTTTGCCGGATAATAATTTGTTAAAAGTGTATTATTTGTCATTCACACTTTTTTGTCAAAGTAATGTTTACCAAATGTTATTTTTGCCAAAAGTAATTCGATCAAACTTTCATTTGCGAAACGTTTTTTTGCCAAAAGTCATATACCCCATTAAAAGATTCATTACAGTTTGTTGAATCTTTTTCAATAAATGAGACATTGACATCTCTACATTCTTCTACATATGTATTTGACGGAATCAGTGATGGAATTTGAATCGGAATATGTAGAACTCGACAGCCAATTACATGTTCTTGGTGACTGCCCTTTCCCTTGTTTCCCTTTGAAATTTTTACCGGTAACCGAGTATGAATTCAGCGCATCACAAACCCATGTCTATTTCTTTTTATTCATAAGGTACAGAGCATTTCATTCTTTTTTTGTCTCCTTTGATTGTTGCCTATCGGTGTTCCTTCACGGTGTGAATAAAAAATTGATCCAATGTCACGAAAGTTAAGATTGTCACAAAAACTTACTACTACGTAACTATGGCTAGCATACGAGGAATTACTGTCCGTGAATTTTTTTATACACAGAATAGCGGTTAATTTTTCAAAACTAAAGGGAGTTCCAATTTGAGGTTAATTTTCAAATAGGTATCTAAATTTTATTTCAAATGGCAGTACAAAGGATTTATAAGAAAAATAGTGGCTTGTTCCCTCTCCGAGAAATTATTCGTTGCTGTATGACATGGGGCACCGTGCTGCTTAAACCACATACTCTGGACATCCAATTCGTCAAACAAAAAAATCGTAATCCTATTCCAATATCGAGTTCCATTTACAGTAACACCAATACCAGCTTCGTTAAAAAAAAAAAATCCGCCAAAAACTGCACCGCAGGCAATCAATTTGTGTGGATGCATCGGTTTTTCCATTATTGTTCGTGGATTTTTTCCACCCCAGATTAAACCATTTTGTTTGTTTACAAATCCATCCAGTTCCAAATTTGCTTCGTCGCTAAAGATGACTTTATTGAAAAAATTCTCAATTCCAATTTTTTTTTTTTTAATGGCCCAATAGCGAATTTATGACGTCATCCAAAGTCTGATGGCTTTATTTTCTGAGTTATCTGAATCTTGTATGACTTCAAATGGTTGGTATAATGTGTAGTAATTGATGTGAGCGATGACGAATTAATGTTTTTAGACTCTCTGCGCCAACACCAAAAAAATCCCTCACTTGTTATTGCGGATAGGGGCTTAAAACTTCCTTTTATGTCGTATCGGTGCATACAAAATTGGTTAAATAAAAAATATGTGGATCTGTACCTAGAGATTTTGGAAATTAACCACATACGTAACAAAGTAACTATAGAAGCTTTCCCAACATCAAAAAGAAACTCGCTTTTTTTTGCGGAACGTTAGTGGCTTACCACTCCGTTTGATGCCACATTTTCGCAATAAAAGTGGGTTAAAAATAATTCTGTGGATCTCATAATGTTGATTTCGGACATAAAACTTTTATGTAAATTTCGGGCCCGATTTTGGAACCATCAGATTCCTGCTATGCTATTTTATTTTCCACTTCCTATTGTTCAACATTTATTTTCCGTAAAGTTTTAATGATTGGATTGCGGGAAAATCGGGATTTAACTTTTCAAATTCTCAAATCAATTTTGTAATTAATAAAATTTATTTAATTTAAAATGTTGCAGTGTAAATTCCGACCACAAGACGATTTTCAAATTTTTATTTGAATGATACATTTGACCGGGTAAATAAGCCAGACACTTTCATGGAAATTCACTACAATTTATTAATAAGTAGCTTCTTAATCTTTTCACTTAAAATGCTTCTTTAAACTACTGTTATAGATCTGTGGGTAGGCCCCATTATTTACGAGTTACGTTACTACCAAACAATAAAAAACTAAAACATTATCGATTAATATTCGTGGGAGTCCAATGCATTAATTCTGGAAATGCTCGCTTACAAATTGAACAATAGCGTCACTAAATAAACAGTTACCCCATAAAATATCGTAATCCACGAAAACAAAAAACAAAAATTGACTCTATTGACCTATATTTTGTTAAACACAATGTTTTAGAATTTTAAAACATTCTGCCTACAAAAATTTAAATCTTATTTTAACCCAATCTTAACACAATAAGATATACCGTAATCAATAACATTATATTGTAATAAAATATTCTAAGATATATTCAAAATATACACGGGTGAATCATAAAAATTTAGAATCAAATAAAATTTATTACAACCCGATCAAAAAACACAGTTAACCCATATATAATTCAATAGAACCTATTCTAATGATGACTATATAAAAAAACAAAAAAATAAAAAAGTTATCATCTTACCAAAGAAAAAAAAAATGCCGCCACAAACACGTTTTATTGATCCATCTTAGTCGCGATCATTAAAACTTTAATTTTTTAGACGATGTGCATTAGATTTTTATAAAGCGATTTTATAATGAAAATCTGGGTCACTTAAAATAATTTGCACATACCGTAATAACAACAAATCACATTAATTCGGCTTTTATAGAGTTATTGCCCTTTAATGTAATTTTATATTTTATTACCACAAATATCTCACCTCTTCATCTTAGCTACTCGTAAACATATCGAAAAAACAAAACGGTTTTTTGACTATTGCTGCGCGCGTTATTGTTTTTTCGCCTATAGATGACGAAATTACTTAAATAATTGATTTAACAATAATATGAATATAAAAAATTGTTTTGAACTAACTGTTAAAAAAAACTAATTTATCTTAAGACATCATAGGTAAAAAGATTTCTGCGTTTCTGCAAAGTTGACCTATTATTAAATTCACCTCACTTAATTATGAATTGAGACAGTTACCTGTTATATTAAGATATCTATTTACATAGGTATATAAACCCTATTCCCTGTTATTCTAAATAATTTTTAAATGTGTGTCGCTTACAACCGCTTAAGATTCTTTTCTATAAATTGTTTATTGAACGATTAACTGGAATTCTTTTCATCGTTCTTATGTTACTCAATCTATAGAATATTTACAAAAATCTTTCTACAAGATAATTAAATTACCATAACAATAAAATCTCGCGCAGATATAGATTGGATTGTTCTTTAATTTAACGGCGAATATCAATATATATGTTCTGGTAGAAGACATAAATCGAACTGTATATTAAAATTATGATCATTAATCCTGAGAAATTAATAGGCTTAATTAGTACATCTAGGCACATCTTCATATAGTGTTTTGGTAATTAAGTCATTGTGTGAATCGGTTATGTCATAATCGGTTTATAAAAGATTGTCGTATGCATAACAGTTTGAAACTGAGCACCAAACCAAAAAAAAAAAACTCAAATCTTGTTTAATTGGGTCGTGTTCATTTTTCACTGAAAATGAAAATTAGCCTAAAGTGTGGTACTTTCAATTCCATTTGAAAAGAAAGTCGAATAATTTCTCAAAATATGTATATGAGTAGAGAAGTTAATTTCGTGCTAGTCCGTGTGCTGATTGGAATTGCAATTCTTTTCACGTTGAAAACTTAAATTTGAATTTGCATCTAATTTGTTAAATGTGAGTAAAATATTTAATTAACTACAATGAATTTTAACTCAATTTCGGTTATTATAAAAGTTGAAGCCTACAAAGTTTTTAACACAAAATAGAAATGTTTGTATGGGCATAATTTTAATAAGAAAACAGAAAGTTAAATTCCATTAAAGTCTTTGAGCGTTTTTTTATTTTAACTCAAACTCTCGGAGATCCATAAGGTTCGGCTATACGGTTTGAACTTGCCTATGTAATAAGCATACTATTTAGAAGGCAAATAGGCTTCAAGCGGAATGACGAATATTTTCCAAAAGGACAGTTTGAAATAATATTAATGTTTATTTCCATCTAAAGATTTTGAGTGTTTTTTCCATTTTGACCCGATAAAAAGCACTCTCAGAAATATGGGGCACTAAAAAGTTTTCCGAAACATTAGATTGGCATGTTATTATTAGTATTTCCTATCATAATTTTCAGATAAATCGGGAAGAGTTAGAAGCATTCCCATGGATGTGTAAGTTAGGCATTAATCTCTAACTCAATAAGTCGCGACATTTCGTGAAACAATTGCGGATTTTTTAATCAAAAAACGTGTAAAGAGTCGGATCTTTCCGATAATTTGGCCTTACAATTTACTGAAGTGAGTGATATAAATTTACTGAAATCCACAATAAGAGATTGCATTTCTTTTATTTAAGAGCGTGATTCGAAATAGCATGAAAATTAAACTTAATAAACTTAAACCTGAATACGACTAGTTTTCCAAAACAAATGATAGAATTTACAAGTCCGACAGGAGTCGGAAAATAAAACCGAAAAATTTGGGTCGCTACGAATTTGTCGCATTAGTCTATCGTTAGACAAATAGCCCTCATTTTTTAGAAATTTCCAACACAGAAGTGATTCGCTTCAGAAAGCCTCAGTTTATAGAAATTTGCAACCCTGGAACGGAAATATAAAAGCGCATAATTTTCATCAGCTAAAAACAACTCTAATTATATAGGAATTTATAATTCGACTGGTTGTAAGATGAGGATGCGGGAAATAACTCCTCAAACCATAAATGAATAAGTTTCCGATATTGGGAATTTATTGCATAATGAAACAAATCCCGAAAGTAGAAGTGAATTAAATCTCGAAATTTGTATCATATTTTTATTTCATATACTCCAAAAAGTTATTTTTTGGAAAATGAAGTTTTAATTTTTAAATATTCTGGAAAAAGGAGATTTCCATTATAATTTTAAAATTAAATCTCCATTTTTCAGAAATTAAATTTTCCTTATCCAGCAAGAAAAAAATTCTGAAAGTTAATTTTAAAATTAGAATAGAAAGCTTCTTTTTCACAATTTTTGCGGTGTTAATTGGGAACTTACTTCACAATGAAATAAGCTCCAAAAAAACCCTAAATTGTGAATTTTTTATTCATTTTAGCAAATTGCCAATAAGTGTCCAATATTATAATTACAGACTTATTTCATTTATGAATTGGGAGTTATTTCCAGCAGTCGTAAAATGGGACTTCAAAATTTCGATTGCATATTCGTAGTCGATGTACTACAATTTTTAAATTTATTGAAACTAAAGTAACTAGACAACTCTCAAGCCTCATTTTGCGAGCAAAATCGTTGCTCTGGTATCTGGGCTTAGACGAATTGGCTTTAGATAAACCCTGCATATGAAAATATTTAATAATTTATTAATTAATTTTTTAAAAATGTTTAGGTTTAAACAAAAGTAGCCAAATTAGTTTCAATTTCCTTACATCGAATATCCGAGCCCTGTAAATATTTCGTCTCCAAACCATTCTTGTTCAACAACGATTTTGGTATTTTTGGAGAGTACTTCAAATATCCTGAGAAAACGTTTCCTCTCACAACAAAGGACATTTGACATTTATTTCCCAGTCAAGAAGGCGACTAAACAATTTCTTAATGCGAACTGAATGAACACATAATGTCCGCTAGGTACAATAAGTAACTCTTTCTATTATTTGTGTGGGCATAAAACACACAGAAATGAGGGTTTTCCTAGAATTTTGATTTAGTGAATATAATTCGCTAAGTCAGTACGTTCTTGCCTCATAATTGGTGTATGCAGTTAGAATTGTATTTTGTAGTTTCGTCCTAGCTACCTGATGAGTAGACTACCTTTTTGTTCGTGCGAACTTTTTAGTTTTTAACCAAACTAACACATAGAAAACTTAAGGAAGGTTTTCACTTTTTGGGGCCGATACACTTTGTATTACACTTGGGTTAAAGTACGGGGAGGATTTTGATATTTCTACTTTTTTGGTAGATATATTATAAGTGATTGGCCCTTTCATTTTTTCTGAATAACAAGTCGAAAAATTTTGTGAATTATTGTTAATATATTTATTGATTTTCATACAGACAAGCTTCTCTTTCTAAAAACCTTAAGTTTCTCAGGATATGAAATTAATACGGAACCGAAGAATCAAACTCGAAAATTTAATACAAAGACACTAGAAACAAACAAGAAAGTTGCTCGATTTCAGATTTTTTCGATTGAAAAAATCTGCCCTATTGTGAAACAAAAAATAATCCGGTATCGATTTTATCAAACGTACATGACTCAATTCGAATATTATTTCGTTGGCCTGGGGGAATTTCGTATTCCCAGAAATCTGACCTCCCAAGATCATCGGAAGGAATTTACATTGTATTTACAAAGTATGGAAACCCCTAGAAATCTCGTGGAGTACGTCAAAAAAAAAATGAGCAAGTTTAGTGTTAGATAATTATAGGGTTGTGCCATAGAGTGCTAGAGAGGATGACAGCAAAGAGGTATTGCAGAAATACTTACAGGTATTGCAGAATAGCCTCATTGGAAGCCTGGAAAATTAGGACAAGAACGCTTCAGACATCATATTCCAACAAGATACTGATCAGAAGCATAGTGCTCGGCCACCACAATCGCTGAATTTGAACTCTATTGAACACTTGTGGCAACATATGAAGCGAAAAGTAGTAGGTTACGCAACTTCACCGAAAAATTTGTATGAACTGTACGCAAGGGTTGCCACAGAGTGGAGTCAAATTCCATAGGAAGTGTGCCGTAATTTAATTTATAGTATGCCACGACGGATACAAATACAAGCCGTTTTGAAGGCACAAGGAGGCCACATCAAATACTAAAATGTAAACTCATAAATCTGATCAAGTGAGTTCTGTATTTTGTTCTCTCCATTTTTAACCCTTTATTCAAAAAATTTACAAAACCGAATATGAAGACAAAATAATTAAAATCAAAATGCTGGATCCAATATGGCCGCTGTCAAATGAAAAGTAACTGATTTATTTTTTTCAAATTTTGAGGTTAGTTTTATTCAAATAAGTATTTCGGCCATAATTTGTAATCAGCGACTCCAAAAACTTCTGGCTAGGAAATTTAGAGCAAAAATTCAATTTCGGTTACAGAAATAAGGCCGCCGTGAAATTTAAGAAATTCGGTATTTCTAAAAGGTTCTCAACTTTTGCCACAAACTTTGTAAACAGGGCCTTTTTGAGAAATTTTTAGCCAATATGGCTGCTATAAAATATTTAAAAACAATATACATATTTCAAAAAGAGCCAGTCATCGGCGTTTCCAAAACAATTCCTGATAATGTCAATCAGCCCACACCTATAGAGATAAAGCAAACATGGCGATCCTAGATTTAGAACCACTAGCCAGAAGTCTTGATATGCAGCAGCTAGAATTAGTTAGCTGGTCGCTGTAGCTAATCAACTGCTCAGGCCAGTAAAATTTTATCGAGTTCCAGTTTTTGCTAAAGATTCAGCAATCTCATTTCCTTTAATATTCAGTATGATCGTTATTGTGTTACTTGAACAAAAAAGATGAATAAATTAATATATTGAAAGGATTATTAAACGAAGTGAGCACAGATACCATAGATTGTCTGAACAGAAAACAATATTTGTATAAGTACCATTGAAAGATTTATTTAGTCCGGCAGAAAGGAAAACTACTGACTCGGTCAAGGAATCAACATAATTCGGTGATCTCCACAGATTTCTTCGAGATTGAACTCAGACAACAGTCTATCATTAACCAAATCAATTCCTTTTCCTGTGCTCACGGAATATAGTCTATAAGATTTATTCTATGTGCTACATATCACAATTTAACTGACAGCACAACCCACCTCGAACGAAACGCAGCAGAACATTGCTCCTAGATCGATAGAATACAATTACGGTAAGAATAGAATAGATTACATGGTTAAAAGTGGAGTTAATCCCTTAGCTAAGGTAATAGCACGGTAATCAACTGAAGTATTTAAGTTAAACTGTTCACCACAGCAATTTTAGTAAATAATATGACTCTAATGTGTTTCGCGGCTATATTTGACCATCTCCTATCCATATGGCAAAAATTTGCAAAAGAGTCTTTCATCAATGACTAGGGCCGATGTCCTGGCCATTAATGGAAGCTGGATCTAGCATAAAATCATCATGCCATTGGAGTCTAGAACTCGAAACTTGATTAATTAGTATTCAGTTGAGTCAGTATAAAATGCGACTCTAAATGTATTGATTACCCCATGCATAAGCGGCAACCGGCATTTAAAACCGGCAATTTTGAAATTATTTAAAAATGGTTCAAAACTCTAAGTACCACCTTATTCTTAGATAAATTTATTGAAATTGATTTAATTTTATTAAAAAAAACGCATTTTTATATTTGGCCGGTAATCAAGCTTATACGTCCGTCAAAACAAAAAGTTGCGGTTTTTTGAGTGAAATTAAATCAATTATCACAAAAGGAAAACGGTAGCATATCCAATATGTATCCGCCCTATTACCAATGAATCCGTCAATTAGACTATTAATTAATCTGGCAGCGCAGCACACACACTGTGTAAACAAAAAGGGTTGTCAATTGTTTTGTTTAAGTACTCTTCACGATAATGTTTAACTGACAAAATTCAACGACTATTTTCGACCTGATGCTTAGAATTTGATGAAAATCTCTAGAAGGAAAATAAAATTCTTAATCGAAACTTATTCCAACCAGAGTGTAATCATTCCTAACTTAATACAACCAAATCGTTTAAACTTTCTATTTAATATATTTAGCATGATACATCCCCAGAATTTTTCCGTTCTCATCGGTGACTTTATAGATAACCGAGCCGAGTCGTTTTGTAAGTATTGCTTTGGTGAATTTGGAAGCGAGCTTGCCACTGAACTCCTTTTGAGCCGAGCTTTGAGCAATATTGCGTATGTAAACAACTTCACCGGGATTAAATGTTCGTGTTCTGCTTCGTAGATTGTTATTTGAGGTATTTCGTTCGATTCGAACGGGTTAATAAAATTTTCTATTATTTATGAATTTTGATATTACAAATGAAACAATTTGGTCAACAACTAGGTTTGCCGTTTATAGATGGAGCAATATGCCTTAACGTATTCGGTGGCCATATTTGATAAAATTAAATAGTTTGTGAATATAAATATTTATAAAAGTAGTGTTTATTACAAATTCGATATAATAAGTTTCATAATAGGGTAAATTTTGCGGCCATTCTATCTTAAAAATCCGAAATCGAAAAATTTTATATTTGCCTCTAACTCTTTCAAAAACCAAAAATTATCAGATCAAACCGATGTTGCTCTAAAATATTTCTTTATTGTAATTGAGTCGAAGAACACAACCGATTTGAAAAAAAAATATAACATAGAAATCTGATGGCTAAGGCTAACCTCTCATCTCCAGGTTAAATTTCCCTACGTTGAGTTCGACAAAATAGTAAAACAGTAAAAGATTCAATGAAAGCAGCAATGTTATAATTGATTACTAAGATCATTTCAGGTGCCTACTCGTAAATTATATCAGTTAAATAGCGTACACGAACAACCTTTAGAGGTTACAGTTTTATAAAGTAATAAGAGGTTTTATTAAATTAATTTTATTATTCTGCTACACGTACCACCATTAAACCGCATCAAGTAACAACAATTTAAACATACCAATAATCAAAAGACGAACTATTCAACCGAATTAAGAAAAAACACTGTCACGTGCCAACAATAGCGATTACACTTAATTTTATTACACTTTGAAACAACAATGAGACAAATTATACAAAGCACGCGATCATCACACAAATACAAAGTACATACATACAGTAGTTTTTATTTTAATTTATGTGATGATCAACTTTATAGTGGCAAAGATCACGATTCTCAAATTCCAAGTACACATTATTTGTAAATACTAGCTAAGTAGCTTATATACACCAATAAAAGTTGTATTTTGGTCGGTCATGCATGATCACCCGAACATGATGCAAAAATTCATTTTGACATATCGTTGTTCGTTACGCCATCTACAAACATGTAGAATAGAAACTTTCCATGTCGATTGATCGATTTCGATTTTTTATTAACCAATCAATATGGTTTTTGTTGTGATCAAACAACAATACGAGTATATCTTAAAACAATTATTATTAGATCGGAACGGCTGCTGTTGTACATGTTAAATTTTATTAATGAAATTAAAAAAAAAATATTCAAAGAGTGTCTCAGATTTTTTTCGATCGATTAATGCTTTGAGCGCCTCATTATAAAAATGTATGTGGTTTGATTTTAAAATATTTTATTTCGTTTTATAAATCTTTGATTAATTTAATACGGTTGAGATGAGTTGTTTCTTTTATTACAATTTTAAATTAAAATGATTTGAGGGATGTGCTAATTGTAACAATTAATATAATCACCGTTCTGTAATTGAATTTGAAATGATCGTCTCTGTCGATTGGATTAACCTGCGGGCAACATTAAACTCAAAACTACATTACTTACCTTTATTAAGTTGAAATGTTTTGTAATTATATTTTTTATGACTGAATTATTTCAGGTCAATAAACTGAAATGTTTATTAGCAATCAAGTCATGTTAAGGTGAAAAAATGTGCCCCGTAAAAGTTTTATACAATTTTAGAGACTCTTCTTACTTAATATTGTAGCAAAAGTGTTAATACTGTTACAGAATCACATAAATTTTCCATCATGTAATAGCAGGTAGGTGAACCCATGAACCCATCGGTGTTTTTATAACACATTTGAAAAATCAAAAGGTATTAGGTGAATTTAAATATTCATTTAAAAAGATGTTATGAAGATTAATGGTTAGTAGTACAAGCAGTAAAATGTCACGGAATGTGTCGATCTAAAAGTGCCAGTATTTTTAATCTTGGAAAAAGGAAGATGATGTTGTGTGCTGTTCCATCAAATAGAGTTGGTAAAAAAATATTACATGAATGGGGGCAAAAATTAATTATTAAATTGTATTAAGCGCAATATTTAACTTACAAGTAACGTACGCAGGGAAAATTTAGTTAAACATCAATCTGTTGTGAAGACACATGGTGGTAGATGGTGTTGCGTCAATTCTTCAATCATTAAATGCTTGTCATCAACGATCTTTTATCCATGCCTATCAATTCACTTCATTCTTATGCTGATGTTAGGCCACTTTTCTCTCTGCACCAAGTTGCATGCATAGGTTGTCACCGGTAGAAATGATAAATATAGATCATCGGGAACTACTGAAAGTCTACAAAATTTATATTAGGCCTAAATTGGAACATAATTCAAACACTTTGGAAGACGTTCTGAAGATCAACCTGCCTATACTCGAATTCAGAATTTAACATTTCCTATGCACAGTAGATTATCTTTATATTTTCATGGTATGTGTTCGAAACAGCTTTAAAAACTTAAACCTGATCTATCCAAGCCAATCTGATGAAATTACAAAATACGGTCACTGAAAGTTTGCATTTCTGAAGAAATGAGTAATGACATTAACATCAGCTTAAAGCCTGTATTCCATGAGGAAATTTGACTCACAGTCCAAAAAAAAACGAAAACAGAAAAATAATCTGATGTCCCATATAAGAGACCAAGACAACGTTTTTTTTATTTTTTCATTTTATAGCAAAACAATGTGCTATAAAATAGAAAAACACGTTGGCTTTGTCTCTTTCGTTTTTTTTTTACTGTGAGTCAATTTTTCTCATGGAATACAGGCTTTAACAGATTGAAAAATTGTAAAATTAATTAACAACCAAAAAGGATTGAAAGTTAAACAGAAAACGGCCGACTATATAGTTCTTAAACTACATAAAAATGTAAACGAAACTTTCTTAAACGAGTCTCTCGGCATATGAAAATCAAAATATTTAAGCACTAAACACAAGCAATGCTATCAAAATTGGTTTCGAAAGGTCGATGAATAACAGTCCATCGCGATGACGCATTTGAATTACAGGACCGTACGGATTTAAGGGTGTGAGCAACTCGGTACAATCGATTCGAGAACTGAAAATATCACGAATGAATATTGCTGATGCTATAACCCGTCGATAATCTAACCGTTGAAGGTTCAATAGGTTACAGCGATTTTGGTGAAAGAAACCGTGCAGACTATCCGAAAACAGAACGAACAAAAGTAACGTACAGTGGATGTTTATGAAGGCCAACTTAATATATGTCTTCTGTATAATGGTGTTAACTTGTCTCGTGCAGGTGGCATCGGATGAAAAAATTATACCCAGACCGAATATAAATTCCACTCTATCAACATCTTCATTATTTAGACGATATTGTTGGAAAAAAAGTGATCGGATACGATAAAATGGAAGAGATTTACTCACTTTGAGGCCGAGTCTATTACTAACTGATGCTATTAACCCTGGTGCACATTTTCATACCATCGGCGAAAAGGAGGTAGGTAGCTGGCAAACTCAAAGCAGTCAACAATATTGTTGATAGTGTAGCTTGAAGTATGCCAGATGTTGGGTGCAAATAGCTGGGAATAAGAATCAAAATCGTAACGGGTCGCCAGCGATCGGACAGGTAAGAACGCAACCATTCATTTGGAATAAAATGACAATTTAAGTTCTTTACTTTGGTGATAAGGATTGAGTGGTCGATCTTCGCAAAACCAATATAAGCAACGTCCAATTGTTGTCTGGAGTTTAAACTATTAAATAGTTTGCCACAAATAGAAACCAGATTAGCCACTGCGGATATGCCTGGATAAAACCCGCGCTGACCAAGATAAATAAATGATTTAGTATGGAAAACCAAGACTCAGGTGGTTACTTACTGCGTTTAATTTATGAGTGAGACTTATTTAAACAACATACATGACAAAAGTCATTGAATTAAAAACCAATAGCACTTTTTTTGCAATTTGTCACATTACCACTGATCGATTGGCTTTTCCTAAATATCACAAAAATTGTTCTGACGAATTGAAGAAAATAAATTTTAATTTCGTTGACTTTTGGTTTGGATATTTGTCAGTAAAAATTAATTTGGAAATAATTGCATTCAAAACAAATTCTTAACTGCTTTAAACTACTATTAATGTCATAGCTCATTTCATGGAAATCACATATTTTCAGTGTCAGTAATTTGTAGTGCTCTGAGACCAACACATATGTATGCTGTTACTTACGTACGTTGAACATTTCCCAAGTATAACCTTGAACTAAGCAATTCTAAAACGCAATTTGTAAAACTTGTAATCTGTAAAACTTATTGTAATTTCTTTTCAAATTCTGTTAGGGTTATGGATGCGGCTGTTCAAAATTGAGAATTATAAAGATATTAGTTTAAAGCTTACGGTTGATTCATGGCATATAATTCATTTTTCACAATTTACGTCGAACATTTCACATCACACAATTAACGGCAAGCACAATTCACAGCATGCACAATAAATAATTCACAATTTACACGCGCTTTTTTCCTTGTGAATAAACAAGTGTCCGTTATACTTATGAATTTTAAAATTGCAACTATCAATGCGTCTGAGGATAATTCGCAAATGCTTATGAAAATCTGTGTTATTTCTATTTTCGCCGGGCGTTTTATAGAAATATGTTCTCATGGATTCAAGTCTAAATATGCCTCGAACTCAACTTTCACCACGAACTGTAAATTGATGCCACCACTTGTGTTTGTTCATGAAATGAAATCATTACACCAAGCTAACACAAGACGACAAAACAAATTATGTATCGGAAGCAAGGCAATCGAAAATTCTGCTCTGCGGTAGGAATTGACCATCCCAACTTTTTCCGTTTGATTGAAAGCCTAAAAATGGAGCATTGAAAAATGCAACGATACGCATGACAACTTCGAACGGAAGACGGTTGATTCACGGCACACCGTGATTTTTTTATATAAAAAAAATAAAAGTGAATTGTGAATTATTAATTATGCATGCTGTGAATTGTGCATCGGTAATTGTGTGAACAACGCGAATTGTTCGACATACATTGTGAAAAGTAAATTGTGCATCGTGAATCAACCGTCTTCTAAACAAACAACCAAAATAATTTCCTGAACGTTACAATCAATCAGTAGAACAATAAACATGAATTGAAAATATATACAATAATAACGTACGTTAAAATATCCCCAACAACATAAAATATTAGCGTAATATTAACATATGCTCACTAGAGCCAATCCAAATGTCAATTGAGCCACGTTGATTTCTTATAAGAAGTGAACACCATCAATAAGGAAACATGAACTTCCAACATAAGTGCAGCAACATAAAATTGAATACCGAACTAACAAAACAAGAAAATCACACATGTATGCGAAACAGTTTACAAATTGCACTGTACATGATGCCCAATGTTGTATGTGGGACAAACCGGATGGATCTTCGAAATTCATTTTTAAGCTCCCATAAAATAAATCGAAAAATGGTTAAGATCCAATCCAATTTATGGTAAATTCGTACTCTAATTTGGTTTAGTCTTTAGATATGTAGAGATTAGTTCAGTAAACAATAATTCAATTGATGAGTTATTAGAGCACTAAAGGAAAACAAAATTTTCTGATCAATACCATAGTTAAAAAATCCATTGGAAGTGGGAACCAAATAAATATGAAAACAATTACAAGCCCAATATTACACCCTTCAGGAAACGTTGAGCTAACGTTTTAAGGGAGCAGCTTTACATTTACAAGAATTCGAACTCTAAAATCTATTCGCTTCTAAACTCTAAAATCATATATGTATGTATATGTGATGGCAACATTGTGAGAGTACCCAGAACTACGTATCAATACGCGAGAGCTATTTTTATTTTAAGTTTGTGGCATTAATCCATCAGATTTATTGCAATTTTTCAATCGTCTTACGGACTGGTTATGTCTTACTCGTGCGCATGGGGAAATAAACTGAATATTCTTATTATGATGATCAGGCGAAAAACTACTAAATATGGACGAAGTCTGAAAAAATTTAAAACCCAAAACATTTCGATTTAAACAGCATTTGATTTAAATAAAATTTCTATATAAAATTGAATTGATGACGACGCCCATCCACTGGTTACAAAACAGTTTTATGGTGAAATTGTGTAGAAAATTTTTAAAGCTCCTACCTTAATCTATCATTTGAATATGCTGCAGTAATTCATTGATCATCAAATATTTTGATTAAGTCAGATACCAAAAGTCAATGGAATTGGTGCTTAACCGCAGAAGTTCCATTTGAGGTTGGGATGAAGTATTTATTTATTTATTTAACCTACAGTAAATATACAATCGGTATGCAAAAAAAAAAAAAGATCAATGCAAACTATAAAATTATTAACAGTAGTTATACAATATTTTAGCACAAAAATAACATTTAACCATTATTTAATAATAGACATAAATTTAAACAACTCATTTCTAAACGAATTTCTTGTTAAGTTAAAATCGAATACATCATAAACCGAATTAAAGAGTCGCGACATTCTCAAAACTGGTTCCGAGAGTGCAAAATTTGTAGAGACCGGATCAATATGTAACAAACAACGATGGCGCAAATAACGTGTAGGAGCGTAAAAGTTGAAACGAACCAGCAAATCGACACAGTCTATTCGGGAAGTCAGAACATCTTGAACGAAGATAGCAGATGCAACGTCTCGTCGGTGGTCTAATCGTTGTAATTTTAATAATTTACAACGATCATTATAAGGAGGAAGTACATATTGGTGCACTCGCTCCGTAGGTAAGCCGCGAAGCGCGTACAAAAGAAACTGCTTCTGAACGCTCTCAATTCTGTATGAATGGCAATGATAAAATGGTGACCAAATCTGAGAAGCATATTCCAGAATGGAACGAACAAAGGACACATAAAGAGTTTTCAGTGTGAGTGGGTCGCAAAGTCTTTACAATTGCGCTTAATGAAACTCAGCATAATATAAGCTTTTGAAATAATAGAATCAATGTGTTTGGTAAAAGTAAGATCATAGGAAAAGGTTACACCTAAGTCGGTTATGACCTCAACTCTGTCAATAGCGGTATTGTATAGAAAATATTGCTGAAGAACAGGTAAGTGTGTACGAGAGAATGATAAAATCCTACATTTACCCACATTCAACAACAATTTGTTTTTAAATGACCAACTGCAAAAGTTACTCAAGTCATCTTGTAATTTAACACAATCAGAAACTCCAGTAATAGGAGCAAATATCTTCATATCATCTGCGTAAAGCAAACATTTTGCGAATTTAAAACAATCAACAACATCATTGACAAATAATGAGAATAAAAGAGGACCAATGTGGCTACCTTGAGGAACTCCAGAGGTAACTCGAAATAAGCGAGAACTAAAATCATTTATCTTAACAAATTGGTAGCGATCAGACAGGTACGAATGCAACCACCTGATGGGGATAAACTGACAATTTAGTTTATCCAGCTTATCGAAAAGGATCGAATGATCAATTTTATCGAAAGCCTTCGAAAAATCGGTGTAACCTGCATCCATTTGTTGCCTACGTTCCAATCTACTATATAAATGTTGACAAAAACTGACTAGGTTAGTAACCGCAGACCTACCCGTGTAAAAACCGTGTTGAGCAGGAGAAATATAAATTTTTGCATGAAAAAATAAGAATTTCTGTACCATTGATTCGAAAAGTTTTGGTATGGCAGAATGAATAGCGATTCCGCGATAATTGCTGATATCGCTTCTTCTGCCGGATTTAAAAATCGGACGAATGAAAGACAGTTTCCAGGGATCCGGAAAAATCCCAGTACGTAGGCTCTTATTAAAGATTAGAGTCAGTGGATGGGCTAAACTCTCAGCACAATTCTTAATAAGGATAGATGGAAAACCATCATGACCTGCCCCCTTATTACTATCAAGTTGAGATAAGCTATCATAAACTTCTGCTTCAGTAAACTGTAAAAAATTAAAATCAGAGCAATCGCGATTATTTATAAGCTTGGTACCAGAATCCCCAGATACTTCATAGACGGACTCAAAAAATTTTGCAAATAGATTAGCGATATCAGAGGGTTGACTTGCGGAAGAGTTCTGAAAGGTCATTGGAGTAGGAAACCCAACAACCTTCTTTTTACCATTTATGAAATTCCAGAACTTTTTTGGGTTGGAAATCAGATCCTCTTCTATTTGCAAAATGTAGTTGTTGTAAAGGAACCAATTTAAAGTTTTGAACTCTTTACGAGCTAAGTTGAATCTGGAATAAAACTCAGCGCCCTGTAACTTATACAAAGAATGGAACTTATTCCGTTTTTTTTTCAAGACGTAGTAGTTCTTTGTTATACCACGGCTCACGAAACCTAGGTCCGTTTTTATTTGATGGAACATACCTTTCAATACCAGTCTTGAGCAGCCCGTTGAACAACAAAATAGAATGGTTCAAATTTTCGTCCCGCTCGAGAAAGTCCCAATTAGAACCGACAAGAAATTCGTTTAACGAATCGTAGTCCGCAAGCCTAAAATCGAAATGCAGAGAATTACTAGAAGTACACGTAGTGTTGCAATTCTCTAAAAATATGTATATATATGGTAATTGGAGTGTGGTAAACGCTCGAACATCCAGTAAAATCTTCGCAAGGTGATATCTCCGAAAACATAAGATCAGTTGAATAAACCAAATCGAGAAATATTTCCCGACTATTGCTTATCCGGTTCAACTGCATCATTGCTAAGCTAGCAAAATAATCAGTAACTGCCAACTCCCTTTGGCCAGAAGAAGAGGATGTGAAAACTCCATCAACATCAAACCAAGCAATATCTGGAAGATTGAAGTCTCCTATAACCATTAGTTGTTCCTTAATACGAACCAATGGCATGACCGCAGAACTGATGAAATTAACAATTCCCATATAATATTCCAGAGTAGATCCAGAGGGAACATATACAGCCACTACGAGGATAGATGACTCGGATACATTAATCCGAACAGCTATTACATCATAAATTGGATGCCATGCAATGAGCTCGTTTGGGATCGAACTCTTAACAGCAATCAACACCCCCCCCCACCTTTAAGGCTGGTACAAAAATCATGTCGATCTTTTCTGTGGACAACGTAGTTGGGTGGGAAATATTCCTCTGAATTAAACACTTTAGTAAGCCATGTTTCCGATATGATAATCACATCATAATCGTTATCAAGAACGCCAAGCAAGAATAACTTAGCTTTCCCCCGAATACTAGAGGCGTTGTGATAGTACATCGAAGTGAAAGTAATTTGTCCAAAACTTTTGGGCCGACGCATCCCCTTTGACCCTGCGTTATTTAAATTTCGGCAGAGTTGACTACTGCAGCTGGTATCCGGAATTTCACATTTGAGGCTCCTGTCCGAAAATTTTGCTTATGGAAGGGCCTAATAAATACACCGGTAGGTCATGCATCCGAATTTAGAGCCTTATCATGAAGCTCAACGTTGATCCCCAATTTAAAGCACACATATTCTAACTCATGGATATCTTTATCCTTAGGAATTAGTTTAACTGCCTTGTAAACACTCGGACCTAAGCATTTGCTAGCCAGAGCCACAATATCATCCTCAGTTGTAAGAGTATCGAATCTTGACAAATGAAGCCAACATTTCGGTGCAATAGTTTTAATATAAATATCAGGTGAGGTATTAGTGCCACGAATATTAAAATTTCGTATATTCTTCCGGATAGTTCGTGATGATGGCAACGATTTTTTATTAACATTTGGACCGCACGATATAAATAAAAATAGAAACCATACTTAACCTTTAACGAACGAGAGTTTTTTTTTTTGTAATATTCGCTTATAGGTCGACAGAAAATTAGATGAAAGACTGGATTAGATGAATTTTTGGAATATGACAAGTCCGATGGAAATGGCATTCTAGAATATAGCCAATTATTATGGAACTTCGCTATTTCTTAACCCATTTTAGTAAAATTTGACATGCATGTTGGAAATGGGATACTAAAGTGATTTTTGAATAAAGTTCTGAAATATGAAATGCATGTCGAATTTCACCATAATCATCAAGGAGTAGTCTAGTTCTACATAATACAAAAATCATTTTAGAATCCCATTTCAATCGCGCATATCAAATGTTACCAAAATCGAGTAAGAAATAGCCAAGTTCCATCTTACTTGGCCTTATTCCAGGACTTAAGATAACAATCATTTTAGAATCCCATTTCCTGACATTGACATTTCTATGACGTTTTATTGACATTTTAATGATTGAAATTTACACGATATTGTTTGTAAATTGCTTTCAATAAAATCACCTTTGTGGATGCTCTCTGAATGAAGTAAATTCAATTCTTAAGAACTTTCAACGATATAGAGATGTATAATTGGATTTAAATGCGACTTCAGTTCTAAATAATCTAACATAATTTGTGAGTCTGTGATTTGGTTGGTTTGGTGATCTTTAACGGATGCTTTCTGGAAAAAGTGTCGTCCGAGAGTCGGATAGAACCAATTTCTTTTTCTATGAAATGCCACAGGCTGTTTACTATGTTTCCAGCTCCAAATGGAACTATCGCTGACATTTAAGATATAAAGACAGTTCTTTAAGTAGTTCCTAAGATAAAATTTGTTGATGGCGGCTCAGAACAATTCTTTCGGACATGTCATCTGGGGCGGGATTTTTTAATTAAATCATGGTTTAAATTCAAAAAATATTCCGGAACATTATCAATGCTATTTTAGTCGACATCTTAAATCAAAAATGATATTCACCAAATTTATTTTGACATAGGTACTTAGCCAGTTCCGACTATCTTCTGATGGATTTTAGACCTATAAATAATTTCTAATATAAAACCTATTATGCCATGCCCTGGAGTCAGATTTTTTAAAGTAAAGCAAAGCCCAATGCCAAAAAAAAATTCCGGCAAATTCGTTTTGGTGCTTGGATCACTTTTATAATGTGGCATGGTGCGGTGTTTCGATCGAAATGTTACCAATTTCTTGTCAAATATTGGTTTTTAGATCGGCAAGACAGTCACATTTTTATCGAATTCGTAACGATTACTTTGCTTATTAGACACAAAACGATGCTTGCGACGGTCTAAATGTAACTTAAACGTTGATGCGGATTTAATGGCATCAGTTTCCTTTTTATTAAGTTTTGTATGCATACATTTTCAAAGCACATTTGAAAATTCGACGCAAATTGATGCGAATACATCTTAATTGAGATGCACGTTTTCTTGTTGATATTCTCGAGTGCAAACAACCAAACTTTCATTTGCGTAAAAGAATTTAATCATTTCTGTATGTAGATTCCGGTTTTGTGAAATTAATTTGAGTGGAATGGAATTTTTTTATTTCTCACATTTCGTTTTCTCGCTGAAAAATTCCGTTCCACAAATTTGTATTCTAGTTTTCCTTGCGAGAAAAAGATTTTAGTACTAGGTCTAATACGGGGAAATATGTCAAAAGTGAAATATTTTTCTGTCATTTTATTTACGTTTTTGTCGTGATTTGTTAAAATGCACGCATTTATTATTTAGTTAGCGTGAATATTTGTGTATACAAATAGATATATGGTCGGCGTAAAGCAATAGGTGTTACTCGTACAGTCGTACATAAGCAGCATAACATAGCCAACAACAATCTTATAATTTAAATTAATGCAGCCAGAGAATGCGAATGGTGCGAAAGATTGAATATTGATAGTGTTAAATAAAACTGTTTGTACTTAATTAATGTTAATTGAAAATAAAAAATTTATTTTAATGGATTATGGTGTTACATATTATTTTTGTATCGATTCTTACTACTAGTGTAATTTTGCTGCTCTTTTTCTAAGTCTAAAATAAGCACCCGCCTGTGTTCTGAAATCTGCTAAGTTTATAAATAATGAATAAAAAATTAAAAAATAATTATTTACATTCGCCGGCCCGTATTTTGCTCCAAATATCTTGAAGGAGGCCCTTCTGAGTTAACGAAACTTTTTGCAAACATTTTTCACATTAGCTCCCATTTTATTAGAAAAAATAATAATAATTGAGTAGATTCACGGTCAATTTATTTTATAATTAAGTATTTTTTGGATTCCGCGGCACTATTAATTGTATTTCACCGTCAAATTCCACGACGAGAAATTTTGACGTTTCATTCCACAAAAACGGGATTTATTTTCCCATTCCACTGAACCGGAATGCGAAATTCTCGTTTAGAACAAAATCCCGTTCCACAAAATAATTCCACATAACCGGAATCTACCTACTGATCGCTCTTTTGTCCTACATATATCACTACATAAGCCAGAAATACGAAAATGGTGCTTCTTTTGGTCGCTCACTTAATTATGGCCTACTCTATAATTATGGCATACCCTCCAAAGGCCCTGTGTTAGGACACATGGATGGCATTTATTCCTCAGAGACATAACTCGCGACAGTGAAATTGTGTGACTAACCCTACTAAGTCGCATCCAACCTGCACAACTACACTCTGTTAGACTGTCGCTTTGATAAGTACTCGAGTTCAGGCATCCAAAGTTGTTTTTTTTTGCCAATTTCGGTTGAACCTAAAGTCAACCAAAGACTTTGCATTAAATCCTTTGAATTATAAGGTAAACTTTTCACTATGGGATATAACAACTCGATTGCTAGGGCACCTTCTAGTTCAATATTTTCATTTCAGTTTCCTAGCTATGCCTTTTTTGTAAATTGCTGATGTTGTGTTACATGTTACATCTGGTCATAATATGAAGACACCTACAACAAATATGATACTCAATCATAAAAATTGATAGCTTTTGCGGTTGATCTAGTATCTCTATAATGATCAGTTGCATATCTCTAATATTCTCTCTCTCTAATACTAAGCATAAAAACTAAAGGTATGATTTATAAACTTAATAATAATGTTGTTACTGATCTTGGTGTTAATTACCATGACTTGAATTTTGATTACATAACTTGTGTCAGTGACTGTTTTAAAGTTGAATTCGTATCTAATTTTAAGTAACTTGGTTTGATTGTAGATACTTAAAAGCACTGGCTTTCTCATATCGATTCGCTTCGTAATTATATTGTGTTCTTATTCGAAAATTTTATATTTTGCGTTCAGTCTGTCGTAAAATCGGGGCCATCGTATAGATTAGTCTGCTGGGGTCTGGGGAGGGACTTATTATTCAAGAATTCATCCTCTTGTTATAGCATCGTATCATGCACAGAGGCTATCTGCTTTGTGGCCTTTGTTTGAGTTGTAGGAGATTTTTTCTATTAGACGTCTGTTGGTCAATAAAGTTTTAAAAGTATTTTTCCGTATTAGTCAGTCAATCTAAAAATATTAGTATCAATTACGACTTGAGATATAAGCAGCATATTCGATTTGAAAAATGTACAACAACAAATTTCCAAAATTCGTTTCTATTATTGGCGCCTAAAATATTCAACCGCCTACCGGATGAATTCAAAAACTCACGTAAATTAAATACATTTAAGCCAGATCTAAAATCATTTTTATTTGAGCCTCAGCTGTGGATGATTTGTCGCATTTCAACATTTTTGTCAATCGCCACTGGATCTTCAGATTCACAGATTGAATAAAAATAATTAATAAATAAAATTGAAATTTGTTGAAATTCAGTGAAAAATATGAAAGGCGGCGTCAAATACCTCGAATAAATCGTAGCACCGTAGCAAACAAATCATATACCTATGAACATTTTTAAACGTTCAAAAAAATATCAAAATTTTTCAATAATTTGACAAGTCTCAATAATTTCGAAATAATCTGAAAAAATTCGAAGTTCTAAAGCGCAAATATTGTCATACAAAGTTCGTATAAATTGAATTATCTCGACAAATCTCGAGAAATCTGTGAAATTTCAAAAAAAAAAAATAATCTCGAATCACCTCGAATATCCCTGAAAAACTCGAATGATGCGAATAATATCGACAACTCGAAAATCTTCAAGCCTGTAACGCTGAATGCTAAGTTTAACAAAACGCCTTAGTCTCTGATAATTTTATCAGCATACTTGAGTAATCTCGAAAATCTCAAATATACTGACGCTTTCGAAAAGCCTCTTAACTGAGGAACTACCTTAGAAACTAGTCGATACAGGAGAATTTATAATAGGATATGACATTTAGATTCATGTACTCATAGATTGAGATTTAGGTTTTTATACTCATCAGAAATTGTTCATAATATTAAACCTGGGAAATTATAATTAGTCTTTTCGCTATCTAGTTAGCCTTTTCGCTATTAGAGGTGTGAATTTTAATTTATTTATTTTCTTAAACCCGTACGCACTTCCTAGATTTTTTTGATAATTTTTGGGTAATCATATTTTTTAGAATTTGTGAAAAGATATGGAAATATAGTACGTTGGTAATGAATCCGTGTCCAGATTTTGCTACGACAGCAACTTTTATTTACTAAAGTATTCTGTTCACATTTACTTCTCCAGTAAATTGGATTATCCTTAGATAGTTTCTATAATGGAGAGAACTAGAAATTGATCCAACCTAATTTGAGTTGGAGTGTGAAATGTTCCTTTGATAAGAAAGAATTTACCACAAACCACTATTTATTTTTGTGTCGCAAGCCTAAAAAGTTTAAGTACCTCTGATACAAGCGATTTGGTTCATTTCCCTTTTTTACGACATAGAATCAAATAATTATATGGAGACTATACTAGATATATGTAAGATTGGTTCATTTTTGGGATTTCTTCACTTTTAAGATTGGTTATTTTTTTTTATAAAATTTGACAATTCTAGTTCCAATAAAAATTGAGTTTTCTTCCTCTTCGTCCTCATCATCTTCATACTGAGAGTGCATCGTGGAGTGCCGGAAATAGCTCATCTTCTGCTTCTTGTTCGTTGTTTTAGTCTTCATGTTCGTAATCTTTCGGATTAATTTGCATATTTCTCATAATCGAAAATAAATTTCCATTTCGATAATCTCCTGATTGATGATGTCGACCAAATCAGGATCAATGTCTTGAAGGTGTGGGAAGATAGGTGCATTAAGCTTTCCACGTGGGAACACTTCACGGTAGGCAACATTTATTTTGAAGACTCGATGTTGATTTCCAGGAATTTGATGTAGACTGTAATGTTGCGGCTGTCACGGTTTCTTGATAATGCAACATACAATTGACCATGCGAGAACACGACATCGTTGAGGTAAATGCCGAGATTCTCGATGGATTGGCCTTGCGATTTGTTGATGGTCATCGCGAAAACCGGAATCAGAGGAAACTGTTGACGTTTCAACTTCACCGGCATAACGGAATCTTCGCTCACAAGATCCATTCTGAAGATGAAGGCTGTTTCTCCCCGATGTGATTCGCTGATGATTTGACTGGCAATGGCATGTGGCAAGAGGTCGGTAATGATGAGACGTGCTGAGTCCTTTCTCCGACTCCAGATTGCGGAGAAGCAATATCACAGCGCCTACTTTCAAATTCAGCACATGTGATGGAATTCCCGATGGAATCTGGTTGTTGAGATATTCCATGGGGAAGTTGAGTCGGTCGTTTGCATCATCAGAAATGATTTAATCAGTGCTCAGGTAACGAACTGCGTTACCGTTGAGTGTGGCAATCATGTGATTGTTGACTTTCATCACTTCCTTCAGATTTGTTGTGAGGATCGTTTTCGACGTCAGTTGTTCACGTGTCAGAGTGTTGATGTTATCTCCAAACACACGTCGAATCATTGCCTTCAGCTCGAAAGGCATGTTCTGGTGTTAGTGGTGGAACTTGAAGCAGCATTTCTTGTGGTATCTCTACAATGTTTCGATCTCCTTCGGCTTTGCCTCCAAACGATTCGTTGTTGCCCATGATGCTTCGCAAGAGATGATCGATGATGTTGATGCCATGTTTAACCATCATAGTGATTTCGTCGATGAGAAAAATGTCGGTTTCTCTGAGATTTTGGCACGCAGCTAATGCTAGGTTTCGCGCGAAGTTCGATTGTGACTGTGCGTTCATATTAAATGGCAGTCCGAAGCCTCGATGAGCTGTCAATCTTCCGGGATGAGTGTTGCTGCGATGCCAGTTGTTTGCAAAGACCTTCGCTTTCAGGTTCTGTTGCTGACACGCATCGATGATGTGTCGGTAAAGCGTTGTCTTTCCTGATCTTCCCGGTCCAATGAGCATGAATGTTCGCTGATGTTGTTGCTTCTCCTTCGATGCTATCACTGCACTCAACATTCGGTTGAATTCGTGTTGTTGTGCCGGATTCAAAATGATGTCTTGCAGTGGTTGAGTTGCCTGGTCCAATTGTGTTGTCAGGATTGGTGCTGTTCCTGTAGGCGTCGGCAAATCGAAATTTCGCTTGCTCTTTCCCGAAGTTGCAAAGCGCTGATTGAGTGCATGCAATGCCAAGTTGTGGAGCTCTGCAAGTATGTTGTTTGCAAATTGTGGCATTCTTCAAAAATCTTCGATGATTTCGTCTTTGTATCGTTTCCAGAAGTCGAGACGGCGCTGATGGTGTACGTGAGAAGCATGTTTGCAAATGCCTCACTGAGTTGTTATGGCATTCTCATTGTCACCAAATTGTCGAACATCTGGAGGAAAACGTCATCGTTGCGGACCAAATTCAATGCTTGAAGTGCTGTATGGAAAGTGTCGTGCTGTTGGCCGTTGACGTTGCAAATTTCGACAAAGCTTCGTGCTTCTCGGACTGTTGATGCTCATTCCATTGTATTTGAGCTCCATTAAAGACGTAATGGTGTGGAATTTCGCCGTAAAGATGGGCTCGAGCATTCTCATTTGGCATGCTGAGTTCGAAGTATGGTTCGAGCATGGTGCTCGCTGTTCTCTCTTCGCGTTCTGGTGCGATCTCCAATACTCCATCGAACTCCAGTTCGGTGGTATTCTCGAGATGAATTGGAAGTCTTGTGACGGCATGTGCAATTCACAGATTCGCCAAATGGCTTCTGGTGCGCTGATATCTGCAACTGATGTAGTTCTTGAGTTCATCATAAATCATTTGTCCATCAGCGGTGAATTTGACTGAAGCAACGTCGGAACCTTTGAAGACGTATTTGTAGTTATACTTGATTACTGATCTCTTTCCTGTGACAACTTTGACGTTAATGTGGGCTTTGTATTTCATCGTCAAGTATGAATTGTACGGAACCACAAATTTGTCGCTGAGTATTTTCGTTCAGTTTCCGTGAGTCACTGTTTCAGGTGGCATATTTCGATGTCGATAGGCTGGATAGTCGTTTTCCTTGACAACAGTTTCGTTGGCGTAAGGCTTTGGAAAATGCTTGCTACATGTTCCCCCTCAACGATGCAGAGTCCTTCGGCATGGTCCATGAATCATCGTTGATGTCACGATGTCGAACAGACAATTCGATCGATTGATTCAGCATCGACAGGTTTGTAGCCGTTCTGCGGTGTTATCAGGATGTGAGCGTGTGGCAATCCACATTTCTGGAACTCAATGGTGTAGATGTAGCACACGACTGGTCCAAACAATCCGCCTTTGATGTCTGCGATGAGTGAATTCAATTTGATTTTGAAGACACGACCGATAATGTCCGGACGATCTTTTGGTTGTTCGCCGGGCAGAATGCTCTTGGTGATGTCGTCCCAACGCGGGTTGCACGTGAATGTGATGAACAAAACGGGTTTTCCAAAGCAACCGCAAATTGCCATGGCGTCTTGACAAAATTGGCGCATATAACGATTTGATCCTGTGAAGCTGGATGGCACGATGATTGATGGTACTGCCTCGATATTTTGTTGTCGAGCACGTGTCGCCACAAAGTTGTTGAGTGCCTGATAGTTTTGGGCCTTGATGACGTCTTGATTCATTCTGATCCAGTTCAGATTGTTCGATTTGATTTGAAGATACGAATCTACGATGAATTGCTGTGTGATATTCGCAGCGTGGAGAACCGGTCGCCATGGCTCCTCCCGAACTTGAAGCAATGCTGATTTGTACTGGAGCATTGAGAAGTGTCGTGGTTCTTGTGAACCTTGTTGTGTGTACGGAACACTTTGCCATCTCGGGTGCCATCCCGATTCGCCGTTGATGAAGAGAAGAGCGTATGTCATTGGATCGATGTGTGGACATTGTGGATGGATACTAACGTTACGTAGACAGAAAAGTCGCAGTGGAAGTTTTGAACGCCATCATTTTCCAAAACATAGACTGCTGCTACTACATTCTCTGCCACTGTTGCATTCAGTCGTCCTGGATGAACACCTGGCATCCCATATTCTCTGTTGAGCACCAGTTGAATGTTGGTCGTATCCTGTCCGTTTGCCTCCGCCTCTGCGATCATTGCTTGAACGGAACGGAAGATCTCGGCATAATGGTTGTTGCGTCTGATGTAGTCCTCAATTTTACGCAGAATTGGCGCGTTGATGTAGGCATTCGCTGGATGATTCAGGCTTGTATCATTTGCTTGCATTGAAGAGTTCAAGAAATAAAGTTGCGCATAACTTCTGGGTTGGTCTTGATTGGGAACGTCCATTGACTCGGAATCAGTAAGGACATCGACCTGGTGGCATTGCGATGTTGGCTCCCAGTGACACGAAAGGCAATCCGTTGTTGTAATTTCAGCACGTTCAGGTGGTTGTTGCGAACGTTGAGTATGATGTTGTTTGGCATCTTGCAGTCTGATCTCAGCAGCACGTTCAGGTGGTTATTGTGAACGTTTTTGTCGCATTTGTTCGGCATGCTACAGTCTGATCACTTCTGCTCGCATTGCTGTTTGTAGTGCGCGATAATTTCTCATTCGCTCTGCTGGAGTCATGGCCTTTGCTTTTGGGATCGTCAGTTGTTCGGTATTTTGCTGTCTCGAGCTGATCTGCCTCTCTTGCTTCAATACGTCGCCAAAAATTGTGACTTTCTGCAGACGTCAAAGATGTTGATGGTAACAGCCGCGGTGGTGAGTTGCATATTCTCGATGCTACTGATGATTGAGGTGGACGTGAAACAGTGGGACGTTCCGGTGAATCGTCGGAATCTGAGTAGCAAATATTTTGTCGACCTCGCGTTCCTCTTGATGTTGTTGGATACTCTTGTGCGATGAGACGTGCTGGTGGTGGTGGGACATTTTGGGACATTCGGTTGCTTGTCGGTGCAACTGCTCGTTTTGATAGTCTGCTACGTCCTCGACTTAAAGGTCGTTCATGTCCTCGTCCTCGTTATGTAGTTGTTGTTGGTGTTGTGTCATCGGAATTCGAGCTGCTAGTGCCACGTCGATTTGCTGTCCTCGGTCCTGATGGTGTTACTGTCAGAACGATACATGTCGAGATGGAAATTTTTCGTCGTAGAACTGACGGGATAGGGATGGGTTAGTGCGGTTTTTTGCATTCATGACAGCCTTCTGCTCATGTTTCTCGCTTACTTCGCTCGTAAAGTTATTTGCTTCAGTATCAAATCGCTGCTTTTACAATATTAATTTTCGTAACGCACAGACACACAACACGTACATATAGTTTTTGATACGCTTATATCAGTTTTTTGATTGTTAGGAAAATTTATAAAAATCGTTTGGCTGGGACCCTAAATGCTGAATTTACTGAAAATTAATTTAAAATATTTGTCGTTTCGGCATAAAGAAGTTGTTCTTTCTAGCAGTAATAGTTCTGATTTTATTGCGAAAACCCGAAAACCGGTCACCATTCTCCAACCTAAAATTCTTTAACTTGCAAATTGCGGAAATGTTCTAATTCCCATTAACTATTATTTAAATAAAACTAGTTCATATTCGGAATAGCCAACATTAATCCACATTTTGTTTTGCATTCGTTTTTTGCCAAATTGACCCATTTCTATTCTTTATAAATATTTAAATCACCTTTCATTAGCAAAAAAAAAACACAATTTTGCTGAGATTTAAATAAATTAAGTATAAAACAAATACATGTACAGCGTTCCATGAACAAATAGATTAAATAGCCTTGATAACAAGACTTACGATTTTGTATAGCATTACAATTTAAATGTATGACTCCAATTGATATAACTAATCACTACCATCAACCAGGTGCTACAACATTTTCATTCTAAATTTGTAGAATTGGGTCAATATAAACGACTAAACAAACATCTTGTTGTCTAAGCTGCGTATTCTTAACTAACAGGATAGGCAAAAACAAGTTCCAGAACAATATCCACCATTTTATACGGTGACGAAAAATAAGAAGAAGAAAATCACATTGACTTACATTCTCGCGACCGATGGTAGAATTATAGCAGTATCCAATATAACATATTATGATGATGCTGAGCGCGCTATATACATTGTTGTTATTGGTTTTCTTTATTTTTATAAGGTCATATCAACATTTTATGTTTTGTAATCATAAGATTCTATAAAAGCTATACAACAACAACACAGTCAAGAACAGTTAACATTACTTCTTGGTAAAAAATAAGAATTCTTTGTTTTTTTTTTTTTTGTTAATCGATTTTAATAGACATCATCATAATCATTTTTTTTAATAACGTGCTGTGTTGTTCTTATATTGGATTCTTGTAATTCCAGTAAGAATTGTTACAGAAGAAACTTGTATTTCTATTCTTATACTCGGTAGTTACATAAATTATGAAGTTTTATAAATACTTACACATATTTGCAATGTTACCTAATTTTTTGCACCAATAAGAAAAGATCATGATGAAGAGGCAATATTTGATGTTTCGTTATGTAATCGTTTAATCACTTATTTCTTTTTAAGATGAAGATCGGTAAGTTCAGATTACGGTTAAATTTATGCAGTTTATACGATTTGATAACATAATCATGATGGTTAATTGAATATTATAGATTTGTTGCTTTTTCTTCTTGGTTAATTATTGTCGGATGCATTGATGTGACGGTTATATGGATGCGGAATTTGTAATTTATCAGGAAGTTTAATAAATCTGTATATATTAGTGCGGATATCGAATGTTTTGCCACTGATGTTGTTACACAAAAGAAATGACAAGTTGACAGGAAATTTAACCTTGCATCTATAATCTGACCTTTACTTCTGATATTATAACCGTATAAGAGATTATTTGCACGGTACCGTCAGAAGCTTTTTAGTTCAATTTTTTTTTAAATTATCGAGAAGTGAACGTTACACGTGGATATCTTCGTCTCAAAGACCATTCGGTTTTTTAATCGAATAATTTTTAAATGAAAGAATATTTGTGGAATTTTGCAACCCTGCTGATAAGGTTCTAACTGAGTTTAGTTTTGAGAAACGTTTTGGAAGTTTGCACTTTACAAATCTACATAAAATTTGTAATTTTCAACTAAATTAGGAGATAAAGCAATTAAATGTCGTAACGAGAAGAATTCAGTTTTCTAATAATCTTTTCTATCTCACTGTGAGCAAGGTCTATTTCTTGCACAGTAGAATGTCCACTAATTGAGAAACGCTTCATTAATAAATCCGATTTTTTCGACATAAAATACTTAATAGCTGTTGATATCACTGAGTTCTTCTCTTGTGGAATTAGTTTTAGGTTTATGAAAATCACAGATAAACTTGGTGTTAAATACAAAGCGATAGTAACTTTTTTAAAAGCACTTATCGTTATACATACCATCCATGTTTGCAGTATTCAAGTTACTAACCAAATATTCCTTTTGAGTTTGAGCACGACGATTGTACTCTAGAAAAACATTTAATATGGTTAACAATAAATTGATGATCCTCATCGGAAATTCTCCGTCTGATATTTAGGTTTAAGCCTCATTATGATTTTGCAGGTATACCCAATTGTTAATCTTTATTCGCATGAATGGTGTAAACTGGATTTTGGGAAATACACAGTGCGTCCAAAAAAAATTGTTTACATACCTGCACACGATCATACCGGATATCAAAAAATAATAGAACGTATTACCTCTATCTACGTCATGACTTTGGCTTGGAGATTCACAGTCTTCATTCGAACTCGTATATATTCCCAATTAGAAAAACTCAGGACGACTTTCAAGCAAAAAAAATGCTTTTTCACGAATTTACAATTCGTCCAATCTAAAAGCTGATTTTCAAATTTTATAAAGTGTTTCGGAATTTTTTGATTTAGACAACTAAAATAATACTGTCGATAATGTAGATAAGGCAGGCAACAAAGATAATACTGCAAATGATATTTTTGAATGTTTCAACAAGAACATACATAAGTGTAACATTTGTCCAGGATCTTCCTTTTATTTCGGGTTTTTTCAAAAAGTAAGATTGGGATATTTAATAAAAATTACTTTTAGATGTTTTCGTGATATGTCAGATTATTTCACGAAACCTATTTTCAATTTCCATTTAGCTACTAATTTTGGCACTCCATGGCAAACAAATACCTTAGAGAACATTGAGGCCAAATGGGGTAAATGTGCTTATACATCGTTTAAAAAATTCAATAATCTGTGACCTCGAATACCGCAAGTAATTCCAAGTAAATTTGAAAATTAAATCAAAAAAAAAATTAAAAAATTCTCGAAAACTCTCAATAATATGGAAAATCTCGAATTATCTCGCAAATCTCGAATTACCTCGAAAAAATATGCGAGTCTTTATTTTCAAATTATTGACCGAACAAACTTCCAAACATAATTTTTTGTTCACAAAACCAAAAAGTTGACTAAATACAGTAATAGAATGTTATAAATCAAGTTATAAGCTGGCATTTTGCCATACATCATTAGTGACATAAATCCTTCAGGGTTTGATTGAAAATTGAGTCGTTTCCATTGTTTTTGTATTCCTTATACATATGTACGTAGTAATTTAAGCAATTTTATGATGAAACCTATACCACCAAATTAATGCAACAATTTTTCATAATTTTTTAAATGGTACATTAAGCTCCGAAAAACTTAGCTTAACATGCTAATCTGCCATTTTCAATGCTCAGTGAGAATGTATAAAGATTAAATTGTTTATTTAATTTATTTACTATTGAAAAGCTTATTTATATGTTTGGAAGCTCTTCTAGTAAAAATAAGTATGTATTAAAAACGTAAGTATTTTTCAGATTGTGTTTCGTTCAATTTTTAGAATCTTCAAACAGTGAAGAAGAACTGTGTTTTTTAATGGCACGCCAGCTGAACGTTCATATTTTGATTATGAAGCTTTTGAAGAGAAAATTTGTGGCAAGCGTCTCCAGTGTGGGATTTCAATATTTTTGTCTAAAATTGTTTTCGATAATGTAGATAATTCACGTAACGTGGGCTATATTGTTGACTATATTTTTGAATGTTTCAACATGAGCAGAAATGGAACATGAATAGGAATTTTTCAGAAATTTGTCAGGATATTTCGAAAAAAATTACTTTTAGATTTTATTGCCATATACCACATTATTTCATAAAAGCTGACTAAATTTCCATTTAGTTACAAATTTTGACTCTCGATTGAGTAAGTACCTAACTTAAGCCCAAAGGACATTGATAGGGCCGCAATAACTGCTAAATTTTGATATGTCCATAAAATGTGTTCATGCATCGTCTATAAAACCTAAAGTTGGCAGAGTCAAATTCCTTACTGAAACCAGTGTAAGCTTCATCTACTTGATGTAGTTTTTCTATTTCATTATTACTTAGTGAATTCAACTAGGTAAGTAGACATATTAGATATATGACGCATTAGTGTTAATTTAAAAGTGATTTTTAATTAATTAACTCTAGTAGTGATAATTTGTGATACCATATTAATTGTGATAAATATATGATAATTGTGTTATGCTTAGTACTGTTTGATTTTGACGTAATACATCATTTAAGAACTTTTATATTGATGTGGTTTGTGCATAGAAATCATTGTGAACGTGTTACTGATATCTATCATACTGTGTATTACGTTATCACTGATTTTATAAATACATATAACTGTGAGGGTTTCTATTCTAACATTATTCTACCTCCCCGTAAAATCAAATAATTTACAACTCTACGGTTAATAAACTTTTTTAATTTTGTCTGCACTTGGAACTCTTTTTAATACAGATAATAAATCATTCATTCATATAATAAAATAAATAAAAATAAAAAACAATTTTATCAATAAATATAATACTGTTGTGTTGTGCCTATTTGCAGCATATAACATTTATAGGTTTAATATTTTTTTTTTCGATATACATTAAACAATTTACATAACACCGAAAATGTCTTGTAACACTTGCAAACAAATTTTTGCTGCTACGTGTATGGACATCGTTTCATGTACTCTGTGCGATAACCAATTTTGCTATGATTACAGTGGGATTGATTGTGCTGCGACCAATTCAATTAGAAAGTATTCAAGTATGCGCTATTTTGGCAACTGATATATACCATTGGTCGCGAATAAGAACATGTCCAATATTTTGAAGAAAATTGACGTGATTGTGGACAGGTCCACTGAAAATTTGGACTTAAAAAATATTGAATCGGAGGTTGCTGAAAATCGCAAATTAATCTATGCTTAGATAAATAGGTTTGATGACACCACCAAGCCTTTATTGCCAAAAGTTGTTCAGTATTTCTCTAACTCCAATGAGAGCAATCCGCTGTGGCCAGTGCAAACTGCCGTGGGGACGGGTACACTCGTCAATTCGATTAAAACTGTTTCGTTGCCTGATAAGAAATATTTATATATCAGTCGCATTGATCCATCCGTGTCACCTGACCTGATTGTTAATTACATCTGTGAAAAACTGCAAAACTACTCACCGGAGGAAATAGACAATTCACTGACGATCATTTCCTTCAAAATTGGATTGAAGGAATCCCATTTCGACTTACTCAATAACTCCGACGTGTGGCCTCCTACTGGTGTATTAATCCGGCCCTTTACAAATTATCTGCGCATAGCAAAAAACCGGACTGGGACCACTTTACAACATCGAAAGTAACTTTTGCGGCACTCAACACTCCATCATCACTTATTCGTTGTAGTAGTAAAGCGGTTCTCCAGCCACTATCATTTTTAAATATCTACTACCACAATTCAAATAGTATCCGAGCCAAATCAAAATCTCTGTATATGTAAATTTTAGAGGAAGATTAAGATATAATTTACATCGTTGAGTCGTGGTTAACAGTCCATTTCAAAACGGAGGAATATTTTCGGTCGTCTTATGCTGTTTTTCGGAGAGATAGATGAGTCGCTCAGAAGCCAATGCGGTTAAGTCCATTTTTTGAAACTTTCTGATTTTTGTAAATTTTAATTGAATCAATTAAAATTTACAAAAATCAGAAAATTTCAAAAAATAGACTTAACCGCATTGGCTTCTGAGCGACTCAGATATCTGCGAATGGACACTTATAACAAGGCTGGTGGTATTGTAGTGGCAATTTCTAATAAATATCCATCCAGTCAGATAACGTTGGCTAATTGCGATGGCGAAATTGTTGCTGTTCGTTTACGATTCCATTCATATACGCTGATCATCTGTGTCGCATATATACCCTGTCATTCAAGCAGATTTGCGGACACTGTGAAATCTAATATTGTTCCATTGCTTCAGTCGGAGGATCATCTTTTTATTTTTGGAGATTTTAACATACCAGATATTGTATGGGAGATTGTTGATCACAATTTGACCCCTATTAACATGAACGACGAGATGGGAAACTTCATCTCTGAAATTTTTTCATTGGGTTTAACACAATGTAACAATGTTAGGAATAATATAGTGGCAACGTATTGGATCTGGCTTTTGTACCATTTGATCATGAGGTGACAGTTTCTGCTTGTGAGGATTTAACTGGATCGCCTAGTATTTTCCGCTCTCCGCTGAATAATTCAGTTTTATTTGAATGCTGCGCGTTGGTCGAAGAAAATGTGAACTCATGGAATTTTAATTTTAAAATGGGCGATTACAGTTCCTTAAATGCATTTCAGGATGAGTATGATTGGTCGTTTTTTTATGCCTGTGATAATATCGACGATACGTTAAGCGAATTCTGTCGGATCATTAACCTAGGTATTGAGAGATTTATCCCTAGGACGAAAGCTTCATGTGCAAAAAATGAACTGTGGTATAATAATGAGTTGATAAATTTAAATAATAAAAAAGACAAGGCTCCCAAAAATATAAATTACGTCCTAATGTTGTTAACTGCAATTCGTTCGTTAATTGTATTGCGTAAGAAGTATAAACCGATTTCTTTGTAGCAGTTATATTCTGGAAGTTGAATCAACGATTAAAACAAAGCCAGCGCTTTGTTAATTACAAAAGAAAATCGAATGGTTACCCTTCTACGATATTTTCAAATGATCGTTCCTGCGATAATGTGCAGGATACTTGTGATTTGTTTGCCGATTTCTTTGAGAGTGTATATAATTCAAAATCTAATGTTTCTAGTTATCCGAATTGTCAAATCTTGATATTAATCAAAGTGCCGGATTCGATTCCATTCCACCCATTCCATTCTAAAATTAATGAGTAATGCAATTTCTGACCATATTTCCTTCCTATTTAATCGAAGTCTCGCTGAAGGTTGCTTCCCTATCCTATGGAAATGCTCTCTTATTAAGCCGATTTTCAAATCTGGGTCTCGTAGCGATGTGGATAACTATAGAGGTATTTGCATTATTTCTGTTTTACCAAAACTATTTGAGAAACTAGTTAAAGAACATTTGTGGTTTCATGTTAAGACTTTTGTTTCTCCCAGACAGCATGGATTTTCCCTGGTAGGTCAACCGTTACTAACTTAATTTTATTTACAAACTGTATTTGAAATGCACTATTAAATGGTAACATTCTACAGGTCGTTTACACTGATTTCTGCAAAGTCTTTGAGAAGATCGATCATGAATTGCTGCTGCAGAAACTTGGCTTTTTGGATTGTAATTTTTTGGTGTAATTAATTGGATTAGGTCTTATCTGGAATTTAGAACTCAAATTGTTAAAATTTGTAGTTTCACTTCAAGAGTGATTGATGTTTCTTCAGGAGTACCTCAGGGTAGTAATTTGGGCCCCATGCTCTTTATTCTTTTTATAAATGATGTGGTAAATTGTCTGAGTCACTCCGACATTCTAATCTATGCAGACGACAAAAAAATGTTCAAAACTATTTCTTGCGCCAATGACGCAATTGACTTTCAATCTGATCTGATAAACTTTAAAGCTTGGCGCGCATCTCATAATTTAATGCTAAACATTTCTAAATGCAAAACAATGGGTTTTACCCGATTACGCTTACCCACTAGTTATGTTTACTTTTTTGACGGTTGTATTATTGAAAGTGTCAATACGTTTAAGGATTTAGGTATAACTTTGCCTCCGAATCTATCGTTTCATAAGCATATTGAGGGTTGCATTTCTAAAGCGAATTCTATGCTTGGGTTTGTGAAAAGGTTTTCCAAAAATTTTCAGGATCCCTACGTGATTAAAACTTTATACGTCTTGTTTGTTCGTTTACTGTTGGAATATGTTGTTGCCGTATTCCGTATTATATTAAATACTCAGCTCGCATAGAGAGAGTACAAAAGCGCTTTTTATTGTACGCTCTACGAAGGCTACCTAGAGACACAAGCGTACTTGCTTCCGTACTTTCAGCGTATCGAGGTAGGTGTAAATTAATAAGTATTGGGCCTCTCAATATTTATGCTTTTGACTCTAATCTCTCTAGAGATGCATTTAAGAAATTGATGTCAAGGCATATTTTAGATCATTGATAAATTTTATATTCCATATTTGATTTATATTTGTATTTGAATTACTGTATATGTATATAATTTTATTAGATTTTGATAAATGTAACCAGTGTATAATAAATTGGTAATAATAAATAAATAAAAGCATTGCAATTTAGGAATTAATGATGAAGTTGATATTCCTCTGTAACATGTGACGTCATCACGTTTGTCTGATTTAAAGATTGAATTTATTCCAGATATTTTCTATTTTTCGGGAAAAATAGCAGTGGTAGTTTGTACTTTGCACAAAAGATTTACCAAACTACTCGCAAACGTTTTTAACACAGATGAGGGTAAATCGTTTGGGTCACATCCTTCTCTAAAACACAGCAAAGCTTATAAATGTTTACAACAGATATGACTGGAGAAGTGTATAATATCCACTATCTCATGTGCGTGCTGATATTGTTACAAATTATATGTATAGGCAGAGTAGAGGGTTGTTTGGCTTTGTTCTATTTGTTGGATGCCAGGCAAATAAGACTTGTACTTTAAGTTGAAATAGATATGAAATTCCTTGCTGTGTTGTTGGGATAAGACAGCTTGTTTGTTTCCAAACATCATTTCATCATTTTAGTATAGGCCTTATATTCTCGATTTCTTAGATGCGATTTTAAATTTCAATCCAATTCACTTTGTCTAAATAAACTTGCAGACCATAGTGTGGTTTGTCTTCTTCAAGTTGTATTTGATTTGCTGCAAGTGTTTTGATTTTGGCAGTTTTTCCAGTCGAATAAAACCTTCCTACATATATACATATAGTACATATGTCATTTTAAAGGAATGCAACCATTTCATTTCTCACATTTAGTTCAAATTTACCATAATAAGTTGCCATTTTAAAAGCCTGATACACTGACACAAGAAAATCCCACACTTTTCAGGGCTCCTTTAAATATTCACCACACGGTGATTTTTTCCCACGCGAATATAACCGTGCTGTAGATCGTTGTACAAATTTTGAAAACGTGACAATTTTTGGCAGTTTAGTTAATATTATGACCGTTGTAAAACTGAAATAAGCGCCTCTCTTACAGAAAAATAGTAATAAAAAGCGAACTTGGGTGGAAGTAAATTAAGCGCTCATTGTAGCAAAAAATACTACTCCAGCGGATTTATAAAATCAATTTCAAACCTATACGAAATCCGTCAAATTGTTGTGAGATTTAATCGATTAAAAAGTGCCATATTGCCCACAAATTGTAACTAATTCTACCCTCGTTATAGCGGACTAACATATCCTTGAATATTTACATGGTAAATAAAACCTAGCAAAAAAAAAATGCCGTCTAGCTACTCACTCTCTATATAATTTTGGGCATTAAATCGATAAGCGTATACAGAATAAAATTAAAACGAAAATCAAATGCATAATTAAAAAGTGTTACATTAGGCTTTAATTATTAATTATGATTATTGTTTTTCGTTATTTCATGAGTGAAAGTAATTTTAATTAAAATAATAGTTTCAATTTTCATATTTCCGCATTCCAGTCTTGACCAAAGAAAGAATATCGTATTAAAGTCCCCCATAAATGTGAATTAATATTCGCTTGGCATTTAAATGTCCCACATAGTAGGTGGCTATTACCTAAAAATCACTGCTCAAAAAAAAAAATGCATCATCATTACCAAGAAACAAGCCAGGCAGAAGGAAACGGACAAGCCAGAAATAATTAAAAAAATTGTGTTGCTTCCCCTCCCCATCCCAGCCGTTGGGACCGATCAATTTGAAATTTAAAATGAAAGTATCGTAAGAAAATGAATGTAGGAACAACGTTACAGAACTCTAGTCACAATTTAAAAAAAAATTAAAAATAAGCGAGTAATCCCTTGGTGCCGACTCTCAGAGCTCAATCACTTTGAAATTGAGGAGCTACTCATTTTCCAAATTTGAATTGGAACTCCTTGAGCTCTCAGCTTGATCTCTAAAAAAAAATCCTTATTTTTAGGATTTTTCTATAAACAGCGCCAAATTGTTATTACAAAAATTAAAATTTGAGAGTCACCAGTCAACAATACTAAATAATCTTTTAAGTTCACCGATGACATCAAACAGTTCAAACAGTTACATAAAAAAAATACCTTCACAGTTTAATAAAAAAATACGCAGAATTGTTGAATTTCGCGGAGTGTACGAATCAAGTTGTCATATTGGATGCTTACTTAGTTTATTGTTGGCTGTTCAAAAGATAACACGTGTTTTGGTGTGTTCAGTAGTTTTTTTTTTCATTTTTGGGAATATTAAGAAGTAGCATGGGGCCAAGTCCGGCGAATACGGGTTCTAAGGCGTCATCGCGGCATTGCTCCTGGCCAAAAATATCAATCACGAACAGTCAATCAATCGTATTGTGATGCAATTGCCATGAGCTTTCACTATAAATCCGGGCGTTTTCTTCGGATTACAAATAATATGCCGTTGAAATCAAACAAAACAGTGAACAGATCATATCGCACACCCATTTTCATTAGTACGACTTCATTCAGCAACTCCTGAGCAATGTCCATTTGGCACTGTTTTGACAGTCAGATCGGTTGTTGATGTTCTGGGGTGTCCAAGCTCGCCTTCTTCAACGTTTTCATGATTCTCTTTGATTCGTTTAGAACACTTATAAGTGAATGCTTATTTTATTCACAGAAGACTAGCCAAAAGCGAGTTTATAGAAAGTTTGGATATATTGGCTGTTTAATCAATAAAATGTATTTCCAATAAATTTTCCATTTAATTGAAATAAAGTTAAACGCAATGTTTTTTATCATCATCATTAGAGGGTTGACACATTGATTAAAGAAAGGGGACTCAGTTTTATGTTGCACAATTGATACGAGTAGCGTTTTCTAAAATATCAAGAGGATTTAATTGATTCCGAGTAAAAATAGAACCCAATGTGGAGAAACAAATGTTATTGTAACAGACACAAATCCAGGTGTCTCCCCTAATTCAACACTCTTATTATTTTTTTATGAAATGATGCATTTATTAAAGCATTTGGTTAGCATCGCTAGTCTGTTTTAAGATTTCCAATAAGATGTTTTGTGATATAGCAAAAATGGTTTTCAGTATGATTGTTGGTGGTGCTTAAAATGAAAATTGATTTAAAAATTCTGAAAGTTCTTCCTGTTGATAATTTATAACTGGTAGCTGGATAATCTCTATGAGGAAGAAATGGTACAAATAAATATTTAAAAGGAAGAACATTACTTCAACAGAGCAATACCCGGAAGAATAGGCAGAAGTGCAAATCTAATTAATAATTTTCTGAGAGTAGCAACGAGCCATTTTGAAAGCGGTTTCTAATTTGATGAAACCAGCTACTAAAACTACTTCTGCAAAAGTACCATGAAGCTGCTAGGAGTGGTTTGGCTAAATTACACTTGAGTTGGAAAACTAAATGGCAATACGTTTTGTTTAGTAATGAAATTAAATTCAACTTGGATGTGCCAGATGGATTCAGGTGCCTAAGCAGTTCAAAAGTACTTAAACATGCTTAAAATGCAGAAAGCTACTGGAGGTTATGCAGAGTCAAAGTATTATTTTTGAGGAGGATAATGCACCCATCCATCAAGCTAAAATAGTGAAGGAGAAAAGAAAAAATATGTTTGTGGTTTCAAAACATAAATTTAGGATTTCCAATATTTTCTTCCATTTCTCCCTTTATTTGGGGAAGGGTTATTACGACAAGTTGGGTGTCAATAAGGCGATATGAAATAATTTACTCAACAAATTATTACAAAAAAAAGAATATTTGGTTTGCGATATTTTACTGAAGTTTATTGTGTCTGAGGCTTACTCAAAGACACTTCAAAAAATAAGCCGCTTTAAATAAAAATCCGTGCAAGGACTGACCTTAGGGGAAAATCCAACTTTATGTCTGCATGACTAAGTGAGGCCAATGAAGTGCCCTAAAACGAACTTTTAAAAATATTGGTAAATTATTCAATTTTATTAGTCTTTTTACAATTTTTAAAGCCATTTATACGGTTTTGTTTGCATGAATATTCCGCAATGTCAACTTGGCGTATTCTTTCGAACCTGAGGTGTTAGTGTATATTCTTTGAAAAAGCTTTATAGAGCGCTTTTTACTTATGCGCATAAGAATAAGCGCTCATGGAAAATGCTCACATGGAAAATTACGCACGGGGAGAAATGCCCACATAGAAAAAACGTACAAGAAAAAAACGCACGTGTCTGATTTAAGTTTGAAGAATGGCATTTTGAACGGAGAATTTATTAAGTATTTGTACTATTTGACGCTAGTGATGAAGACTTTATTAAAATCTGAAATTTTTTTTCGACAGTTCGGTTTATTCTCCAAACTACAAAATACAATTCTAACTTTATACATTAAGTATGAGGCAAGGACGTACTGACCTAGCGAATTATATTTACTAAATCAAAAACTCAACGAAAACCCTCATTTCTGGGTGTCTGATGCCCCTCAAGTAATAGAAAGAGAAGCTTGTCTGCATTAAATACAAATACGATTCTTTCGGCTTTTTATAGCCACCAATTTTATTAAGTTAATTCAGAAATCTGGTTAGTTCACGTTGTAATTCTCTGCTTAGTAAAGAATTTTTTTCAGATAATTCATCCAGCGCATGAATTTAACGGTGATATCTTAATAATTTTAAATCCGAGGAGCCTAAAGATTCTACTGCTAATTTAACAGGCTCCAATGCCGATATAAATTCATTAATTAAGTTCATTTCTCTAGATTATTAAACTTTTTCGAACAGCTGATTTTAATTTGGAGAAGCGTTTCAGTATAGCTAATAAACTGTTCCATCGTCGCTGTTCTGTCGCTGTTCCTGTCCAGAATTAAAGACATTTCCTTTTCAAATTCATTAGAGACGTGCTTTTGGAGAAATATCTTTACCAGTAGTCTTCACTAAAATCTACATCTCTTTCGTCTTCGTCGTCCTCTTTAGAAAAATTGCTTCATTTCCTAACTCAAATAATGTGACAGTTTTCTGGTATAAAATTTAAATTACTGCTTCCGATAATTGATGAATTTATTTAAAATTGATCCCATCTTCTTCATAACTGCTGCACTGTGTATCGTTATTGCAACAGTATTACTAAAATTTGTTCCAAATTTTTGTAATTTACTTTCCAGAATTTCAACGCATTTACCTGCAATATATCTTTGTAATCGCCCAAGCCATAAATTTTTAAATTATTTTTGGTTATTGACAAAAAACATTTTTATTGAAATTTACCGCTAAATGTATTTTATTTACCGGTAATTCAGTAAAGAAATTTACACAAGTGGATTTACCGTGCACCGGTAATTCAGCCGCTAGACAGAATCAATAAATTAGAAAAAATTTGTTGAACATAACAAAACCAGAGATGAAGAAATTAGATTTAATGTACAAAGTGATTTTTCTCATTTTCAGAGGGTCTCACATTTTATATTTGAGGCCAAATTTTTAAGAACCTTACCCTAAGATACTAGTCGAAATTTATATATGTATTTAGTAAAATCCCGGAATTTAGTGAAGTATCGGCAACATTTGTAATACTTAGCCTTTCACCACCTACAATTAACTGGCATCGACCAGTTTTGGTGAAAGCTATTGAAAAGTAATGAGAACTTAATCTCTGTAATTCCGGTAAAAGAAAAAAAGATTTCTGAAATATTCTGGATTGTCAAGCAGCATTAAATAATCGCTTGTTAAAAAAATAAATATGAATCTCGTGTCTTGTAGAAAACAACAAATTTATTGAATCTAACTAACCATCTATACCGATCTCGCGAATTAGCAATCTGAAAATGTAAGTAAAGCGAGAGGCAAGTAATGTTTTCTATTGTCTAAATGAACTTTCGAAGAGCATCATAAGATTACTAAATTTAATTTTTCACCTTATTAGAAAATCGGAACTATCCTAAACAAAGTCAAAAGTTCAAATTCCAAATATAATAATACCGACATGCTCCAGTCTCGTGCCAATCAAATGATCTCATTTCGTGAAGAATTTTAGAATCGCAATAAACTATATAAAATAACAAGTTTTCATATTTAGACTTTCCAAAACCGACAGAAAAGATATAGATAAATAAATTTCCAATTAAAATACAAAAAATCAGGAAGAAAATGCAAAAAAAACATGATCTTGTTGTAATTTGTTCTTTCTTTGATTTGATATGATTACATGATAACACTCGATCAATTTATTTAGGTCATCAAATAACCATTTTGCAATGGTAATAATAATAAAAAAAAAAAAATCAAATGAAGTTCATTATAACTGAATCAACACTATACCAAAGTAGTTATAATGTCTATTATTTTGTAATGATCTGTAATAATTTTATGCGCGATCTTTTATAAATGTTGCTACTGTCTTTTTTTAACAATTTTTATGATCAAACTGCGTGACTTAATCAAATTTCATGTCTACTTATATAATGAATTAATGATTAAATGTAAATTAGATTTTGATTAACTTCCGAGCTTAAGACGTAATGTATTAAATATGTATATTAGGGAAGCTTAAATAAACATATATTTTAAAAATTGAAAGTGATCGTTCGGATATGCTAGCCATAGTCGATCTTCATGCAGAAAATGCAAAATAAACAAAAATTTCACTTTAGATACAAAACTTTCATTCGCATTTTTATTTACGTGTATGGTTTTATCATCACGATCATGTATGGATCATTTAGTATATGGTTCATATGTAAATTATTTGCGGTTAAGAATTAATGTAATTATATATAAATCCGGAGTCTAATAATTATCCGACATATCGTTTTACTATATACAAAAAACTATTGTCGATCGTAATATTATTTAAAAAACTATAAATGAAAGTATAACAAATACGTATCCATTTTTATTATTGATTTTCATGTTTTAGTAGCTGCCGCTCTGTTGTGGTGTAATAAGAAATTATTTTAATGGTCAGTTAAGCATTGTTGATTGATATATCTCTAACGTATATAATACGTCTTACAAAACTTTGGTTTACGATACAAAAAAACATTAAATTTTGCGGTTTTATTATGTATTATATACGAGGGTATACATAAAATAAATACATAGTGTTAGCTATTAGACAGTCGCGCACGATTAACGCGAAAAAATAAAAAAATCTGCGCCTTTTATAAAATAACTAAGTCAACCGCATTGTCTTAACGCGGTATAACAAGAAGCGAGATCAGGAAATTGCAATTTCTTGTATACCTCTTGATCTTAATATTTTTTTTTCAAATCAATTATTTGCGATAAACGTTGCAATTCTCACATAATTAATTGATATCCACTTTGCTGCAATATAAATAAACAAGATCAACAATTATACGTCTTGTTTATTTTTTTTTTTATTAAGATCACGCTAACCCAAAAACAACAAATTATATTTTATACGATTGCGAGTAATTTAATATTTAATAAATGACTTAAGGTCAATTTAACCAAAAAATAATAATTTCTTATTTCCATGCGATCACTCGATCTCGCACGAACGCCATCATTTTGATGTGAGATCTTTTTGGGACCGGAGATAATTTAACGAATCATTTTTTTATAATATGATTTTAAGTATTGTACTACACCTTATAATCTTTGTTTGATGATCGCGCATACGTTAAGGTCATGATCGAGTACATTTTTGTAATATATACTTAATATGTATGTATGTAACTAGAACACAAAACAATTTAAATAAATATTCATATTGTAGTTTAACGTGTATATACGGAAAAATAAGATCGCATTCGATCTTTATATTATGTACATTTACAAATGTGTAACAAGGAAATATAATAAACTCGTACAAACATACACAAATAATTCATAAATTATTGTTTACAACCGACTTCACTCGAATATGTAAACGGAATCACTCTTGATATTGTTACCTCATACAAAAGAAATTTTTATTTATTTTTTGTTGTTGTTGTTATTTGGTAAAGTAGCACCTCAAAAATTAAAAGACCGAAAACTATAAAGACGGTTAATTAACAAAAATAAAAAGATGCCAACGAATAAGTGATCTTCATCAAAAAAATATGTGTTAATGATCTTGATCATATATGTATGTATGTATTCATCACATATGATGTGATGCTCGACAAAATGTCTATACGTACTTTTATAGCCTTCGTACGCAGTCAGTCGATCATAAATCTGTAGGTAGTAAAAGTTTCCGGTTTGAAATTTTATTTTGCTTAAACATCTAATTAATTATACTAAATAAAATTTATTTAGGTTATGTAACTGAAATCGCAAAAAAATAATAAACGCTAAACATTTTTTTATATTTAGTCAGCATTTAGGGGATTTTTTTTAACGATCGATCGCTTGATCGTCAATTATTATATCGATGAAATTGGTATCAAGATGAAATGTTTTATAAATCTTGGTGATCATGATCATGAATTAAATTATATTTGTTTACCATAAACCGATAATAATAAACGTTTTTCTATGTATTTATTTTGAACGATCGCGCACGTATTTTTGTGCTGATCGTGGCTTAACTGGTGGAATTATTTTGTTTGTATTTTTTGTATCATTTATTAGTAACGAACGAGTGGTTTTTGATTGAATTTAATTTGACGTGATCGATATTACGGTAGCCATTTATAATTCATCGATCCTAATAATTGCAATTTTCTCAGTAACTATAATGAGCGATCGTGTCTTCTGAATATGGACATTTGTAATGTAAATTGGCCTATGTCAATTGTTTGCATTATAAATAGTATAGGGTATTGATTTTAATCAACCATGTTGTATAAACTCGTCAAATTAAAGAAAAATAAACTTTATACCGAGCAAAATCGAAAATTGTCGGTTATACCGCAAGAACGGTTTACTACTACTTCTAAAAAATATTTACTACTTCCTCAGCATGCCTGAACTAATCGAATGAATTCCAGATTATCGGATATTATTCAGGCTCAGTGGGTTATTTCTTAAAACGGTTTTTATGTTGAGCTTATCGGGACGTTAAAACGGTGTGAAGTGCACAAGTTGCAGCATCAGGTTTGAACATTTTAAGTGATTTTCACAATTATTAAAAATGCGTCGAATATGCCCAACCCGTTTTATCTTAATAACAAAAATTGTTTTTATGGAGAACATTTACTCCGCTGGTTTTTATTTTTATCGGATTTTAATTAATATTAAGCTTTATTTTTATTTAAACTTTTCTTTATTTTGGAAGCCATTATTACATGTCTTTATTTCACTTTTCTTCGACGAACCCTTTAATTAAATTATCACCCTTTTTGTTCTTTTTTTAAGGTGTGTACCATACGAACGGTTGACAATGATATACGGTTGACAATTCATATATAATTCATTAATCCTAAATATACCCCGGCCTTGAAAGGATTCCCTTTCAAAGAATATTTAAACTACAGCCATTGTATGCAAACAAAAATTAATTCAAAATGGCTGTAATATGTATGAGTATGAGATAACGACAATCGATTTTTAAAATTGATATTTGGGTGACCTTTTGTAGTAATTGCCACCTTTTAAGACGATTAACTTGGACATCAGAGTAATTGGGTTCAATCAGCGCTTCCAATGGTCGCCCTATTAATAAATGACCTGGAGTGATCGCGGTGAAATCCTTAGAATCGTTGGACTTAATATACAATGGTATTGAATTGAGTATTGCTTCTACTTTGGTAAGAACAGTTGTGAATTCCTCGAAGGTTAAACAAACACTGCCCACAATCCGGATTAAGTGATGTTTGGCTGACTTGACTACCGCCTCCCATAGTCCGCCCATATGTGGAACCTTCGGTGGTATGAAATGAAACTCAGTTTTCTTAATTGAGCACAGGTTAATGAATTCTTGTTGATGTGAATCGGATTCCCCAATTCTGACGTAGCCCCGACAAAATTGGTGCCGTTGTCAGAATATAAATTTTCGTAATTGATCTTTGTTGACAGCTCGGAGACCAGTTCAATGTGTAAGGCCTTACTTGACATGTATGCGAAAATAGCGATGTATGCCTTGGACATCGTATTTCGATTAATTTTTATTTGAAGAGGACCAGCGTAGTCCACTCCGCTATTTATAAATGAATGACACATCTTCTCTCAAAGATGTGGATAATTGCCCATAAATTGTTTGGTTGGTTTTGGTTTATTTTTGAAACAGATGATGCATTTCCTAGTTATTTTTCTTATAATACCTTTTGCTCTTTTAGGCCAATAGGATTGTCGAACAATTGACAACAGAGCTTGTTGATCAACATGGTAGTGTTTCTCATGAAGATCTCGAATGACTAATCCGGTGAAATGACAATGCCTTGGTAGCACAATCTGGTGTTTTGTATCGAATGATTGATCTGAATTTCGTATTCGTCCAGCCACTCGAATAATTTCGATGTAAACTAAAACTATATTCAGACTCCTCAGCAATTTGCCTCGTCGTTGACTTGTTCATATTAAACAATCTGAATAAGTTTCTCCTTTAACGGAAATTTTTACAGGCAGTCTTTTGGTTCCCCTATGAGTTTCCCGGTTAACCCAGCAGTCGCTGAGTTGGTCTTGGAATTTGTGGAGACGAATGTTTTGAGTTCTTTTGATTCTCCCCTGCTTTTTATTTTCGATATGTAGATGACATAGTTACGGCCATCCCCAAACAAAAGGTTGATGATTTTTTTGAAGCTTTTAACGCATTCAATGGTATAGCGCATCAATTGACTTCCAGATTTGGCATGCCTATCAATTGGTTGCGAAACTCCAGCCACTCAGTTTCGTTCTTTTTCGGTTACGGTTGATCCCACCACATTTATTTGCCACAACTGTTATAATCCGACTTTAGCTGTCAGTATTATTGGACCGATCAACCATAATGGATCGTAGAATCTTGCGATATCAGACAAAATTGTCCGCTTTGTCACTTTTCGTTCAGCCAGCAGAAATTTGTCGACTGAAAACACAAAGCTATCGGATTTAGGTTGCCAGGTTAATCCTAACGTCTTCACTATACTATCTTCGGAAATAGTTGTTTCTCTATTACGATCATTCAAAGGAATTTTTTCTAACACCTCGGTTCTGTTAGCACACCATTTGTGTATAGATGAAAGCCCCCCTCTATTCAACATCTCAATCAATTGTTGTTGTAATTCAATAGCATTCGCTAGTTTATCGGACCCAGACAAAACATCTTCCACATAGAAATTATTTTTTGTGATTTCGGCTACGATTGGAAAATCGGTTTGGTCATCATCAGCGAGTTGTTAGAGAAAGCGTGTTGCCAAGAACGGTGCACATGCAGTGCCATATGTGACCGTACTTAATGAAAATGTTTGAATTGGTTCATTTGGAACATCTCTCCATAAAATTTATTGAAGTTGCTGATCGCTTTCATCAACAAGTACCTGCCGATAAATCTTGATAATGTCAGCCGAAAATGCAAATCGATGTTTTCGAAATCGAACAATAATCCCGAAAAGTTCTTGTTGAACCGTAATTCCGACTTTAATCGCGTTATTCAAGGACAACTCCGTATTCGACGTTGTCGATGCGTCGAACACCACGTGCAGTTTGGTTATACTGCTTCCTGGTCTAAAAATGGCGTGATGTGGCATGAAATATTGGATTCCTTCAGGATTTGGATTTAAAGATGGGCTTATGTGGCCCAATTCTAATTCTCGCATAGAATCGCGATATTGTTCTTTCAAGATCTCATTTTTGAAGAATTTATTCTCCAATGATTGAAATCAATTGGCGGCTATTGATTTGTATTCACCCAACTGACGAATATTTTCCTTGATGGGCAACCTTACAATATATCGACCATTGTTCTGGCGCTTGGCGTGTTCACAAAAATGGGTTTCCACTTTTTCCCCTCGATTGTCAACTCTCCGGCAGAATCACAATTCTCCATTTCCAAAAATCTCTTGATCTGATCCATTAGATCAACCTCAACCTAAGTAGACATTCCGCAGAAGTTCGGTATTGGGTTACTTGATGCTCTAGGAATCGCCTTCCCTCCGACCACCCATCCACCTTGATTCGTCATTTGGATGTCCTGAAACCAATTCATTTATCATCAAATTTCTTGGTTAAGTCAGATACCAAACTACAATGGAATTGGTGCACAATTGCAAAAGTTCCGTTTGAGGCAGGAATGGAGTTTCTTAAACGAAACATGGCCAGAAATCAACAAATATTCCAACACATTGCTAATAATACTTTGGTACATAAATACAAGATATAAATAAAAAAAATTAAATTTGCCAAAGAGAAACTTGTTTTTTAAATATACGACAAATCCAGGCATTTTCTACACTTCCAGGGACAAATGGAATACGCACGTTTGTCAATAAATTTAAGTGAAATTTTGTATTTACGTTATTAAGCCGATTCTGTAAGTAGTTCCTACTATAAAATCAAAATATTCACGCTCGCTGAAGAATTCCTTCGGCCATATCATTATGCTTTAGTCGATATCTTAAATCAAAAATTATATTCGCAAAATTTATTGTTACTTATTGAGCCCCTGCTCTTACTGAGATGATAATTGAAAGGACCGGCGTAGCCCATACCACAATTTGTAAATGGTTTGCTTGTTACAACTCGTGATATATGTAAATCTGCCATAATTTGAGTACGGAGTGTTGCTTTATTTCGTTGACAGACTATGCAATTTCGAACGAGATTCATCGCTTTATTCCTTAGTGATGGTATCCAAAACGTCTGCCGCGTGATATTTGTTAGTAACGAAGGTCCATCGTGTTTGTGTTGGAGACGAATGTCCAGTAAAATTGACCGAGTAATAATCGAACTAGCTTCAATTTCTTTTCCGAATAATAGTTGTTAATATAATAGTTGGTATCGACAGATGAGGTATAGGCTATTTAGGAATTCATCTGAGTGAGGAACTGGATCACTTATCCTTTGAATTTTTGGTTTTCGAGCATTATTGATGAACCTTGTGATATAACTTACGACGAGCTATAATTTTTGAAATTATGAATATTTTCTGATCAGTTGGCCCATCCACTCATCGTGTAAAAATACGGAAGATGGTTGTGAGATATGTAATCCGATCGCAATATTATGTGAGGCTGGCTGTAGTGGCCAGTTTTCTGATGAACACCGCAGCCAATGTGGACCGTGCTATCAAATTGAGTGCGAGATTAAAGACTTAGGTGAGAGCCCTCGAGATGCGCAGTCTACTGGATTGAATTCCGACGGTATATATTTCCAACAAGAACGCGGTAGGATGTTCAAAATCCCTGCAGTTCGAATAACGATAAATGTGGGCCACTTACTTGGATGATCACTAAGCCAATCAAGAACTTGCTTTGAGTCAATCCATGCATTAGATTCCGCCAAGACGATTTTCATCGTATGTGCATTCATTAATGGTTACCGCAATGTTTGGATGGTGTTGTGCTACATCGATTGACATTTGCTTCAAAGCCCTTGTTGCGAGGAATGGTGCTGAAGACAGCCCATATGTTACCGTTCTTGTAAAATTTTAAGAATTTTAATGTTTTAGAGAATTTAAGCGAAACAAACTGTGAGTCTTAAAACAATTAACGAATTTGCAAAATATGAAAGAATTTAGCAAATTTAAAGAACTTGTAGGCATTGAAGAAAGAGTTTGGTAAATTAAGAAGAATTTTCCTAGACGATTTCAAATGTATAAATAGAAATTTAAAAATGAAAAATCTTTAAGAATTTAAATTTAAATTTAATTTATTAAAATTTGAGGAATTAGAAGATTTTTTATCTTTCAATATAATTTTAAGCATCATAAAAATTTCAGGAATTAGAGTAATTTTAAGTATTTGCTGACTTTAAAAATCTGAAGTTTCGAAAGATTCTAAACTACAAGTTGAAGTAAACGAATAAATAATTTTCCAAAAATTCCAAGAAAATCTTTTTGGGTATCAGTGATGACTTTTCTATTATGCAATGGATTACAGTTTAAAGTCGGTTAGTAATACCTCATCTACAGCAAATTATGCTTTTACATCATATCTAGAAATTATGAATTAAGTCTAACTTTAACTGACTATTATACTGGTAGAAAAAAGAGTTGGCCTGGCATCTATATGTTGCAAAACACGGATGAAAATAGCTCGGTTAACCTATGACTTAAAACGTTCTCCTCCGCCACTCTAGTATTTAAAAGGTATTGAAATTGACTGCATTTAACTTTAAATTTTTAATTTATTTACGTTTGGCGCTATTATTGGTAGGGCCTCCTGCGCCGTGCCCATCGTGGAGCACATCCGTGATTTCCAGTAAGTTCGGCTCGAAAATATAAGTCCATTATGTTTATTTAAACCAGCACATATAGGTAGCATAAACCAGTAATGTGCCGCCTCTGACCGTTTATGTAATTGTTTTATTCTATTTTGACACTAAGTGCCTTACTTTGATATCTGGAGGCGTATTTCAATAAGAAGCGACACAAACAATTGCAAATTCTTCCTATTAAGTTCCAAAATTGACCAATACCTTAGGACAAAAATTAATTTTAAAAATAATTTTAGTTTGTTTCAATTTTAGGAAAACAAATTAAGCCAACCATAATACAAAATGAAATAACTGTTGTAGAACTATCAGTAGAAGCAATACGAGCGATACAATTCCTTTGATCTTTGTCTGAAAGGTTGACACTAAAATATTAAGAACTCTAACGGAACACTCAAATTAAATAGACGTTTTATCAATTCTAAGTGTAAATTGGGCCGCACTATGATAATTCTATTTCTAGATTTAATTTTTCTCGATTACATACTTATTTCTGAATTTTTTTTGTTTCTGCATTTTTTTTTTTTTTTTCTATATAAGGTAGCCAACCCGAAGGAAATTTTCATGAAAATTCGGACTTTTAACCCAATTGATCCTACACGTTCGACCAATCGACACACTCGGATTTTCGATGTTTGGCCCATTGACCCATTCGGCCTTTAGAAATTCGGCTTTTGACACATTTGGCCTTTAGGCGGGCAGATTTCGACATTCGGCCTTTCAATATTCCGTTTCGGCCTGGGGATTTCCAAAAAAAAACAATTTTTCGAGTCATCTAGCTTTAAGTTTATCTAGTCTAGTACATTTAATATGGGCTCAATTCACAAAGTTTTAAGTAAAACTCACAAAAAACAGCAGTTTCAGATTTAATATTTTCTTTTATTGTTAACAGAATTATCACAAATACATTGCAATTAAAGATTTATTACTCAGCAGACCGTTTCTACCTACAAAAATTCGATGAATTTAAAAACAAACGTTTCACTTCCAACGCCTCAAATAAATTTGGCTAATTTGCGGTCAATTTACCAGATTATCTATTTTTCTTGCAACCACTGTCGTGTTTAAGATGGGATTTCTACTGCTGCTAAATCATCAGTTAAATTTTCTGATTCGGCAATTCGGCAATTCTTTGTTTTAGGCTTTAGAAAACGTGATATTTTGACAAACAATTGTTTTGCCTGTCTGACGATCGGGGTGTGCTATGTCATTGATAAATTGATAATAAAAAATACAAAAAAAAGTTATTGCTTTTTCCCAGAACTAATAATTCGTATCTTCGAATGTAAGGTGTCAGTAAAAACTAAAACGTTTTCAATTTGATTTGCATGAATTTTAAATTTGAAATATTCAAAATGTTTACCAGAGACTGCTTTATTTGAAGATTCAAAATAAGGGAATGCGCACATAGCATCACAATAAAGTATTTAAAAGTTTAAAAAACAGAGATTGATTCTTAGGCAAGTGAGAATAAGGAAAAAATTGAGTTTCTCAAAAAGTTGCTCAGATTAAGAACTTGTATCGGCTCAACAATCAAGTTATAGCTTAATACAAAAATATACTGTGTTATTGAGCAACTCACATCGGTTGGTTGATCTGCCTTTTAGAGTTCATTTTCTACTATAATTGCTTAACATAGTGTTGCCCAAAATATTTGTTTACGTTTGTTTCAAATGTTATTTCCAGGGTGATTTAAAACTTGCTAAAATTATTCAATAGGCCCCTATTCGTTTTCATGTGACGCCGGGGCTTTGTTTGCTCTTTTTTTTAAATTGTCAAGTTTTATTGAGCAAAATTTGGCTTATTTTAGTGTATATCTTCTACGACTTACATTAACCACCAAATGTCGTAAATTTACTTTGGTTAAAGGTAACAAAATCAGTTTCATAAAATTTCGCTTGTAAACGCTTGGACGATAACGAATAAGGTAACCGATTTTCGACCTTTCGGACAAAAAATCTAACAATTCTTCACATTAAATTTCAAACTATTCAAGTCTCCATATTCTTTCAAATGATCAAACACATCCAAAATGCATATTTGGCCGTATTCTAGTTTAAAAATAGCCCAAGTTCATCCAATAAATAGCCATATTCCAAATCATTTTAGAATCTCATTTCCATAGAGCATTTCATTATAAACATGAACATATCTAAAATATCCTTTTTTTGTATACTACACTACCTCTATTGTTCTGAAATATCAGCTTTCTGTCTTTTTATCATATTCCGCTTTAAGATGCTTAGTTCTGAAACATATCAGCTGGAATACTATCGAAGTGAAAAAATCAAATTTCCACCTCGGTTCTGCAGCTCAGTATTGAAGTATAAAATTTACAGTTATATTTTACATTTTACTGAACTATTAGAGAGTTTTACGACAATTTGATAATAAAATGAGTTTGAATGGAAACGATTAGTATCATTTTAATTGAATTTATAAATATTTGGAGATCGATCAACCTCATTCAGGAAATTAGAATTTGAAAGGTGAAAAATGCTTAAAAATCATCAAAACAAATTAAATCGATTTTTTACCTATCGTGATTTTCAGCAAAGCCCCTATTTAACCATATACAACGAAAAGGACACAAACTGCCAAATAATTGATTTTGACAATTTCCATCCCTTTTGCAGAAACTAACGCTGCCTAAAGTTGATGCAAGTCGCCAATAGCATCAGAAATTCATTCATATAAAGATTATGTATTGTAGTATCACCACCGACAATAAAATCTTGAATGTAGTAGATGTTCAAATTCTAATTCCCTCATCTTACATTTAAAATTCATCATCCACCAAAATCCGTTCAAAAAGGTGTCGAAAATAAAAAAAACGTTTGAATTTCAAAAAACTACAAATAAAAAATACAAAATAAAGCGTTGAAAAAAATGTCCAACCGATTCAAATGAGTTCGTTACTTACATTTAAAAAGATTATTAGAATACCTCCACTACATATTCAAATTCAAACTTGACAGAAACAAAACCGAATCGTGTTAGTCCTTTTTCGTTTTTTATTGAGTAATGTACATTATTGCATTGCGTATTTTTTATTTAGCAGTGAAATTTGAATTAATCGTCAATTAGTTTTTATTTTTGTGTTTTATTAAGCAAGTGTAACAATTAAATAAGTTTTGGCTATGAAATTGCGAATGGGAGCATCGTGAAAATCAGGTTAGATTTGTGTTTTTAAAAACCAAGTTATGAGAGTGTTTCAAAGGAGCGTGTTTTCTATCTTTTTGAAGAGGCGCATATTTGCGAATTGTGAGTGTATACACAATTATTAGGATAATTTTTGACAAATACTTAAGCCCGCCAAAATTAACGGGGAAAAATAAAGTCGATTTGTTGTTAAAATCTTTGTTGGTAAAGATTTAATTCTTATAATTAAAATTTATTAAATAATTATTAAAGAACAAAGGAACTGGTAGAACATTAATTTCAACATTTAATCTAAAGATAAACGGAAGCTCCGTATTCGTAAATGCTAGAGGTGTTCGACTATGGTAATTGATAATAATTCTGATTTTGTAATGTTTGCGTTTTCCTTGTTTGTATTGCTCAAATGGTCCACAGCTATGCTCCGTCCAGATTTAAGCAGAAGCACTAGGTAAACAGTTATTCGGCCAATTCTCACATCGCTCCTTTCAATGTTGTGATCTGAGCAAACAGCACAAATTTTCAGAAAGAAATGTTGAACCTTGTGTATGCTCTCTAAAGAGAGTAATTTAAATTTTTAAGAATTTTCAACAGTATACCAAAGATGTATAACTGCGGAGTTAAGTCTTAAGGGTCGAATATGAAAAATGGCCAATGCGATTTTGATTGCTGTTCACCATGCCTCAGTTCTAACTAATCTAATATTAATTGTGTGTCTGTGATTTGGCGGCTTGTGAGTAAAGGATAACATAAATCCTTATGCCCAATTATGGTATTGGGGAAAAGGTGTAAATGGTAGATTTTGCATATAGTTTAACGGACGTTTTATGTGAGAAAAGGGTCGTTCTAGCAGATGGATATTCCTAAATTTTAGATCAATGACAATCTGTTTGTGTTGTAGGTCGTTTTTGCAAGAAAAAGTTTCTTTGGTGGTGGCGATTGCAATTAAAGGTAGAATAGAATAATTCTGTACCAACACACAATTGGTTTAAAACTATTCCAAATTGGAATGAAAAAATCCTCAAATTAAAATGCTTACTGTTATCTCAAATTAAAATTTTATCGTCATATTTCGAACTTATGGCAATAAAATAAATTCAAAATAGCTACTCTGGCGAAATATTGTAACTGCAGATAGAATGAAATTATTTTATTTATTCTAGATGGAAATGATAGTTGTTGGAAAATTACTAAAGGGGACATTCTTTAATAATGTTACACAATTTGTATGAAACGTTTACCCCACATCCTCCATATATCACAGTATGTCACATTCCACTAAGCCAAGACGATAAAGCAATCAATCATTCTCAAGCATTTCAAGGACTGAGTTAGTCTATAGTGACTGCCTGTAATAGAGGGGACAGAAGAATGGCGCCATTAAGCACACAGCAGTCGGGTATTATATTGCATACAAAAAATGTTCCTGTCATCTAGACGCTCGCTCAAGCGGTAATAAACTAGGATTGGGAACTACAAAGTTTATTTAAAGAAATTGAAATTATTGTTATATGTCTATATTTGTTGACAAACTTACTTGAACTCTAACGGAGTAACGTTAATCTAATATACCTAAATTTACCAATAACGTTAACATAAATCAGTCATATGTTGATTTGAGCCAAGTGCTTAAATGACAAATGGAAGAACTTCCAAAAGGTCTAAACTCGTTTGCTTCCACAAAGCCTAAATTTAGCTTTTTAACAAGTATCCAGCGCGCCCCGATTTCATTTTGATAACATTTTCAATTTCTCGAGATTTTCGAAATTATTCGACTTTGGAATCGAAGTGGCGTGGTATTTATTAGAGTGTTATTTACTGATTATTCAGGGGGTCTCAAAATAGTCAATTTATTCGAGATTTTCGAAATTATTTGGGAATCCTAAAGCCTATTTCATGCGATTGTACGGTTTAGCGTTAACTTGATTAATGTTATTATAATTCGGTAAATTTTAACAGATTTACAGATTATTCGAGAGCATTTGTGGTTCATATAAAGATTATTTTTTTCCCCCGGGTTAATCGAGATTTTTCCAACTAATTCCGATTTTTTAATCAATTTACGATTTTTTAGGCAATGTTTTGTACTTAAATTTTAGTAACGGTATATTACAGACTTACACAAACAAATCTGAATCTTGACGTTTATATGACGCAGGCTTTACAAATTTACCGATAATTCGAAATTTTTGGAAGTTTCCTAAATTTTTTAAAATTCTTTGATACTCCGACTTTTTTAAGATTATTTCGAAATTGTTGAGACTTTTCAAATTATTTTCCAATTGTGTGATATGTTTAGATAATTTCTTAGCGATGTGTTGTTTGCATAATGATTTTATTTCAGATTTTCTAGGCTTTAATATTAAAATTCAGGAGGCCTATTATGAAATTTTTCGAGTTTGAATTTTTACAATATCAAACACCTTACCGATAACAATGTCTTGACGTTACAAATAGTATGTACTAAAAGCTAAATTATGACTAACATTGAAAATTAGTCTAATTTGACAAATGTTAGTTAAGGGGTGACGATTTAGGCTAATTTATTGCGATTTTATTAGGAAAATCACTTTTCCCCTTTAGGGGAAAATATTCCCAAACACTGTAGGCAAGCGAAGAAAAAAATGAACTTAATTTTTTTGTATGAAAATTATTAATCGCGCACGAAAAATTAAAACCAATTATTTCAAAATGGCGAGTCGTTGGGATCACATCAAAGATCAAAATCTCTATTACCATTTACCAATGATATATAAATATATATAAAATATCTGTCTTTTTCTACTAAACGAAACGATTCTCTATTTCGACGAAAGGAAATTATTTTGGGGTTGACATACGAACAATCGTAATGTCAAATTCACTGTTCGTGTTGAACGCGAGATGGAAACAGAAATTATCAATTCGTATTCGAATTTTATAATTTATAGAATTGATGGAATTTATAAAATCTTTGTTTATTTATTTATTCTCAATTATCGCTAACAAACAGATAAACATATCCAATTACATGTTAGCTTAGGTACATTACATGTTAGCTTAAGTACATTACATTAAGTGAAGTTAATTTAAGTTAGTAAATTAAAATAAATTTCAGTCAAAAATAAAAATAAATAAAAATTAACAAATCTTATACAATATTTAAACTATGATAAAATCTAGTAATTTGTTTTTTAAAAACCTGGAATGTGAATGTGTGAATTTATTATGATTCATTTGCAATCTCACTAGAGGAGAATGAAATCTGTAGTTGCTTTTGTAAGTTTGAATATCAAAACAGACAGAAAATTGCATATTATATCTCGTCCGAGTTCTGCATCGAATTAAATTTGTCAGGTTAGTTTCAATTAAACGATTGGATATTTTGTAAAGAGCAAATTCATCAAAAATATCCCTTCTGCTCTCCAGTGAAATTAAACCATAACGCTTAAGACGTATATTGTACGGTTCATACGGAACTTTGCTTTTATAGTTTAAGAAACGCGTAAATTTTTTTTGTACTCTTTCAACGGTGAGTTTATGACATTCATATACAGGATTCCATATAGTGGTTAAGTATTCAAGGTTGCTACGAACCAGTCCATTAAACATTGATATAAATGATGAAGGATTATTGAAACCACTACAAGTCCTCATCACAAAGCCAAGAATTTTTAATGATTTGTTGGTGATGTGCTGAATATGGATATTAAATTTGAATTTGTTGTCAACAATAACTCCTAAATCTTTCACTTGATCTATTGAAATAAGGGGAGCATCGCTTAAAGAGTAATCAAATCCAGAAGAAACTCTTGGTTTAATTTTCAATACATAGCATTTGTCGATGTTTAAATTCATGTCATTGATAACACACCAATCATGTATGCGATTTAGATCGTTTTGAAGTTTCTGACAGTCATCGATTGATTTAATCGATAAAAAAAGCTTGAGGTCATCAGCAAAGAGCAATACGGAACATTCAAGATTATCAACAATATCATTTATGAATAAAATAAAAAGTAGAGGCCCGAGAATGGAGCCCTGAGGGACACCTGAACACGGAGATATTGCACGAGACTTAACATTATCTAAAACAACATATTGTGTTCTGTTAACTAAATACGAACGTATCCATTGTAACATAAGTTCATCAATACCGAAACTTCTTAATTTTTCAATTAGAATATTATGATTGACCTTATCAAAAGCTTTTTGGAAATCTGTATAAATAACATCAACACCGAAATTTAAGTCAAGCGAATTATATACATATTCTGAAAAGTTTAGCAGGTTAGACTGTGTGGATCTTTGTTTGAAAAATCCATGTTGATGGACAGTGACATTACTTTTCAGTTTTTCGAAGAGTAAGTTGTGAATAATTTTTCAAAAATTTTTGAGAAGCAATTCAAAATAGAGATAGGCCTATAATTTTTAATATTTGTAATGTCACCTCCTTTATGTATTGGAGTTATATAAGCATTCTTTCACATTGAAGGAAAAGTACCCTCAATCAGTGATTTTCCAAATATAATTACAAGTGGCTAACACAATTATTCAGCAGATTCATTCAGAAACACAGGTGGTATCAAATCGGGACCACATCCCTTATTTGAATCAAATGATTGAAGCTCAGTTAAAATGACATTTTCACAAATATTAACGGCTGGAATTGTATTGATATTATTTGGATGAACATATTCTTCTGAAACATTACGGTTATTATATACAGATTCAAAGAAATCCGCAAACATATTACTAATATCATTTGCATTAGAAGCTGAGTCGTTAAGAAGATGCATATTACCAGAGTTCTCCACAGATTTAATATAATTCGTATGATAAATTTTAATTGCTTGCTTCAATTTAGACCTAATTTTAGAGAACATGCTATAATATTCAACATCATTATTTTTTTTGAATAATAATCTAAATCGATTTTTTATTACAATTAAACTAATATTGTTTTATTAGTATACCAACAAGGGTATGAATTTTTAGAATATGAAACGAGAGGAACATGCGTTTCAATAATTTGATATAAAATTTCATAAAATGTAGAAACGGACTCATCTGTATTTAAATCATGAAGCAGATCCATCCAATTTATTATAGAGAGATCATGCCGGATATTACCAAAGTCAGAAATCCGACAATCCCTTCTTTTTGATTTATTTTCCTTTAGTAAAGAAACAGTTTTTATGTTTAAGTCAATTTCAAGTGCGGGATGATGTCTATCAGTTTTAACTAATACATCAGTTGATTCACTACAATTAATAGAAGCGAAACAAATGTTAGAAAAAACTAAATCAAGTATATTATTATTAACATTGTATATATAATTAAACTGTTGAAGTCCCGTAAAATTAATACATTCAGTTAATGTTTGTGCAGATCGATTGCCACAGAAGTCCGGCTCAATTAAACCGTTAGGTTTAAGATTCCATTTAATAAATGATAAATTAAAATCACCAATAATAAGAAAATTAGAATTCGTTTTGTTTTGATTCATAATTAAGTTGATATTGTCAAAATAGTTGTCATAGTCACTTGTTTTAGCTTCCGGAAAAATATATGGCACATTGAGATACAAATTTGTCAAGCCAAAGTTAATACATACCCAAATTTCTTCTGAGTAACATTCCCATTTGGAAATGCGATATGAAACAAACTTATTTTTTATAGCAATAAGGCAGCCTCCACCGTCAACTTTATCTGGGAATTGAATAAGATCTCTATCTTTACGATATAATACATAATTTTCTGTAAAGAGTTCTGTATTCAAAATTGAATCATTTAAATTTGTTTCATTTAAACAAATAATATCATAATCAGTTGCCAATAATGAATTATAAAATTGTTTTGTCTTTGTTCGCAAACCATTCACATTCTGAAAATAAACAGTTATATACATATTACTAATTGTTACTTATAAAATATTATAGATTATAACAGAACTGATTAGACTGAAAAACACGGCAAATTTAATAAACAAAAACGTAAAACACAATTAATCCGAAACAAACTTAAGCTGAGTTGTTGTCAGATTACAATAATTTGTCAATGAATGCTTCTGATGTAATTTTTATGATTTTTGATGATTCGCCATTTTTAACTAGGATGTCACCGTTTTGTACCCAGATAAATTTGTAATTACACTGAGATTTAAGCTAATTGGCTTTATAAAATAAATTTTATTTAAAGGCCGTTAGATGGATGATCCGTGACGTAAATCGAATTATTATGCGATGACGAAAAACCAATATCAGATGTGTTAATAGAACGATCAATTGATATTTTTTTCGCTTTAAAACCGTCCTTTATTTTATATTTCGTTTCAAGATTTTCACAGGTGATGACAACTGGATTAATTAAATTGACACTACGGTTTTTAGTTAATCGATGAATATTTTTAATTTTTCCAACACAAGATGGTACTTCGACAAAGGAAAAAATTTGCTTAGAGACATCAACAAGATTTTCCTTTGATGTCTCAGGTACACCGTGTATAATTAAATTCAAACTACGTTCATTATCTGCAAAAATACGAGTATTAATTGAATATTTGAGTGATGAAATATCAGATTTTAATTTTGCATTCTCCTTTTCCACACGGAAAAAAATAAACTGGTCCTCAGCTAAGAAAACAGACTTTTAATTCAAGAAAATGTACTTTTTCTTGACTTAAAAGCTAATTTTCTTATTTCTATCGAGTTTTTCTTGATGTAAGAATTGTGTTTCTTGAAATGAAGAAAAACTCGAAAGAAATAAAAAAATTAGCTTTTAAATCAAGAAAAAGTACATTTTCTTGAATTAAAAATCCGTTTTCTTAGCTGAGGATGAGGACCAGTTTATTTTTTTCCGTGCAATATTAAAATTCTTGCTTCGTGTCCTTCCACAACCTTAACAATTTTTACTACTTTTTCCAATTGATTATTAATTAAGTCACGCGATGCTGAAAAATTATCATGTTCAGATCGAAGGTTTTTTAGTTCTTCACTTAAAGATAAAATAGACGAGGTAATTGAACTATGTCACCATCATTATCATCGCCATTTGTGTTAAAAATGGAACGATTCCTAGAGGTCTGACCACGGCATTGAGCACAGTTCCATTGAACAGCACCACTTTCAACTTCTTTTAAAAGATTTATAGAGACACTAGCACAGGATATATGAAAGATATTCCCACAAGAAATACACTTAATATGTTTCGAACCTCTTGTAAGTTTTAGAGCACAGTTAGTAACAGTGCATTGTTATAATTAATCACAAAACACTAAAAAAAAAATCCCAGTATGAACACAATATTTATTCACAAGGTAATCCAGTTAACTTGTTTAAAGTTTCTTGCTTTATAAAAACAATCAAGATAAAAATAAACACTATTATTATTTTATTTAACACGTTCACGACCGTAGGACGCATATATGCGTCCTATAGTTTTATCCATAGACCAGGGACGCATATATGCGTCGCATTTTTTTATGTAAGTAATATATTAAAGTTTCTATATTGGTTTAAAGATTCTCATGAATTTTTTTTCGGTTTAGGGGAAAACTCGTATATGCGTCATATATTAACAACGTCATAAACCCCATAGAAAACCTAAATAAAACATTTATTTTACCATTAGGCTTCAATTAGCTTATTTCGTGCAAATTTATCATCTGGTTAATGGGCACCCCTAGCCTGAGCACCTCGGTCGGGAACGTATTAAAGTTTGAACAATTTTTTTTTATTATTTTTATTATTGAAATTATTTTCTCCGCGAAAAAAAAAAACAAAACCGTTCGCCTTAGTGAACTGAATTAAGTTCAGAATGAACTGCTTGTAGAATTTATAGGTTTTATAAACATATTAAAATTTATATAATTCAGTCTTTGAATCGCTTATAAAATTGATAGAATGTATCGCTTTACAATTTTTAAGAACTAAATTTGAGAGATTTGCAGAATTTAAGGCACTTACTGAAGTTTTAAACTTTATTCATCGAATTTATAGAATTATTCGTAGAATTTATTAAATTTTAAAATGTAAAATGTATAGAAATTAATTACTGAATTTACAGAATTATGTATTAAAGTTCATAGGATTTATCGAAATTTTTAAATTTATAAAATGTGTAGATTTCAAAGAATTTATAGAAATTATTGAATTTTTAGGATAAGTATAATTTGGGTTTGTAGAATTTATAGAAGTGGCCCAAAACAGTTTATATGTAAAACCCATAGAACTTAAAATTTAAAGAATTTCTGTAATTTATAGAATTAATGGAATTTATAAAATTCATAAAATATTTAGAATTTATAGAGCTTAAAAAAATATTAGAATTTATACAATTTATAGACTTTGTCAAATTTAGAAAATTTATTGGATTTTAAGATTTATAGAATTTATCAAATTTACGAATCTTTTTAGAACTAAAGAATTTTACTTCTATTTACTTACTGAAGTTTCAAACTTTATTCATAGAATTTATAGAACTTATAAAATTTAGAGGATTTATAGAATTTATTTAATTTATAAAATTTATAGAAATGATTGAATTTATAGAATTGTTAAAGTTTATAGGGATTTGAGTTTGTAGAATTTATAAAACATATACACTTGTTATGTGATTAATATAACTCAAAGAATCTACAAAATTTGAAGAATTTGTATTATTCAAAAATTTTATAGAATTTATAAAATTAATACAATTTAAAAAATTCATAAAATTTATAGGATTAATAGAACTTAAGAAACTTATTGGATTTTTAAACTTTATAGAATTTGTAGGATTAACATAATTTATAGCAAGGCCAGATTTTATGAACGAGGATAAATGATTAATCCTCTGATTTAGCGTAGTTTGCCTTGTATAAAACAATGCAAACTACGCTAAATCAGAGGATTAATCATTTATCCTCGTTCATAAAATCGGGCCTTAGAATTTTTATATTTAAAAAATTTATTTAATTATTAGAAATTCTAAAAACTTTATAAATTCTATACAATTTTTAATTCTAAAAATGTAAGTAGTAACTACGATTTAGTATCGTTCATACAAATATCTAATATTTTAAACGAAATAAAAAAAAATTGTTGTTTTTTGTAAAATTTCAATTTTTAATTAGAGATTATTAAAAAAAAAAAAAAAAGCATCAATTCCGCAATTGATTCCGAAATTCCGGAATCAAAAACATTTAAATTCGAAAATTCCGGAATTACTTTTAGGCCAAAAATTGGATGCCCTACTCAAATCTATTTGGATACATTTCGCTTGGAATAGGATTTCCTATGGATCATGTTTAAATGTCAAATTTTCTTAAACCGCAAGAGCTACCATCTTTTCATCAAAACTCCGAAAGCATAAGCAATATTCACATAATGCCACTAGGTATCACTAAATATTTACTGTCAAAAATTGTACATGTTTGTGTGCATTTTGAAAACATAAACAAAAATATTTTCGTGTTAGTGTTATAAAAATGATATAAGTGGTAATTAAATTGATTTTAGCTGTCCCCTTTTGAAAAACGTCTGTAATATTTTTTTGATTGTGTAGTGACATCTAGTGGTAAACGCTCTGTATTTTTTCTTTGATCGTGCTGCCTCTTTCGGAAAACATGATCTATTGTGTAATGCTATCGAAAAATGTGTAGTGTTCCATTGGAAACAATTTGCTACTGCAAAGTACTTGTAAGTAGATGTCCAATGGAACGCAAATTTTCGTGACAGTAGTAAAACATAACCTCAATTTAAATAAAACTGGTAGATTTTGACAAAAAATACGTTGTTCCATTAATAATAATTATTAATTTAAGTAATAAAACGTTATACAACAAAATAATTAAAATATTTTTGATATTTAAAAATTGCCGTGAGGTATCACAAACATAAACAAATTTTTTTTTTAACCCTAATCCAACCAGCATATTTTTGTTATGTCAGCAAATTCAAATTCTAATCAAATAACTTACTAAATTTTTGCAGAGAATGCCAAGTACGTTGTATGGAATGTATGGAACTGTCTCAAAATAAAATACATACAAGTTTATAACTAAGTAAACATTATTTTGAAAATCGAAGCATTTGTCAAATGAGCCAAAAGGCACACCTTGGTTGGATTAGGGTTAAAACAATGACATTCCACACAAACAAAATTGGTGTAGAGTCATCTATTAGAATATTTTAAACTAAAATCCCTCTGCCTCTAATTTTGTGCGTAACTACTTCTCAACTAAACCATCGTTTGAGCATGAGTAGTTGAGAGTAGATACAAATACTTGTGAGTAGTTTACTCAGACCAATGAAACACAATAATTAATTGAATGAGATTTTTGTTTCTGAAAATCAATTTATTTTTCCACAAAATCTTATTTTAGTTCAAAACGCTTTTCTCAACATTATTTCAATTTCATCTAGTCTCCCAAAAAAATCGATTTCTCGAACTCTGCAAAATGGACATTACTTTAGGAATGTGAATGTTACAAGGGTATGATTGATGTAAATCTTTTTCCATCGAGCCATTCATTCATGTCCAAGCCGATAAACCACCTTCTTCCGAGTATATCCACTTGGAGAAATATTTTATCAAAGTTACTATTTTGCCAAATCGCCCACGTAATTTATAGTTTTTGTGAACAGAACTCTGGCATTCTTCGTTTTTTCTTTACGGCATAATTATATATGGTTTATTTGTATCTAATTTAAATAATGATTGAAGCACAATATTTTCAACATCTTCCAATAAAAAAGTTAGAGTAAACTGTAAATATTATAAACACCCAAAAATTTGATTTATTGTACATGAGGTGTTGTTACTTATCAATTTTTGACATTCGTTTAGCATCAATTCATCAGACAGCTATCAAATTACGTATATTATGATTTGACAGAATTCTGGATATAAAAATTTCCAGCCAATATTTCGCTATACTATCCTGATAGTATCTCATTTTAAAAAATTACAATTTCCATGTACATATGTATGTGCACAGAACAGTGCGACCTAAATTTTAGTTAAATTAAAAAAAAAACAAAAAAAAAATTAAAATTTATAGAAATCTTTAAAAAAACAGAAAACAAAAAAAATTTAATTAAGAAAATAAGAAGAAATATATAAAAAACTACCAACATACACGAATTTAACACAGAGCCAACAATTTTTTTTGTTTTTTAATTTAATTTAACGGTTATCTGTTTATTTACTCGTTTCGTGTCTGATTAATTTATGATCATCTTATGCTGGCTAACAATACCTACAGAATGTATACAACTTACAAGCAATTTTAAAATATAAATTGAAATGGAATTGTGAATTTATTTATGATATACACGAATGGAGTAGCTAGTTTCGGCGCGTTCAGGTTGGTTAACTTTAAACGAATTGAGGTTTATTTATAATACTGGTTTTATGATAGTTGTGATGTGATTTTGTGAACTACCGGAACTAGCCATCCATATAGAAAGTGAAATGTTTATGAGTTTAGAATTTTATTGAAAAGTGTGTTGTGTGTTAGAGTAATAAGTGTTTCATTGGAACATTTTGTAACCTAATTAATTCTAGGAATTTTATGCACAGACGGAAAAAATAATTGTATTTAGGATAGAAAAACACCTCAAGTTTTACATCTAGAATGTAGCAGAATTCAACTGTTTGAGACCTGGTGGGCGGTTTTCAAACTAGGTTTAAAGGAGGTCAAACAAGTAAAACAAATTTATAATTTAATACTTGGTGATTTATTTAAACTTTTTATTTATTGATTATTAGTGGGGGGGGGGGGGGGGGTCCCACCGCCCGCGGCTGCCAGGATCAACGCCAATCTCTTTTATTTTTATATTTTCTCTTTGCTCATTTTTTTCCATGAACTCTGTTTTTTTTATCAGAAAAAAACGTTGCATTCAAACGTGGCTGATTTTAGCTGGTCTTTAGAGTAGATTGGCTGTAAAAATTGGTGTCTCTCAAGTGCTTGAGTGTAACTTAAATGGCCTTACGTAAAATGTTGAACTCTTTTATCTCAAGGATAATTGATTGCGTGCCCTTGTTAGTATTTATAAGTTAAGTGGCTTACGTAGGCAAACGCATAACTAACGCTATAAGCGGATTAAGAATTTGTATTACCTAGCTGAATGATCTACTCCAATTATTATACAAAATATATTGCAGTTCTGTGTTGGTTTGGCTTAATTGGTTTTGTAAAATTAGAAACGGCGAATAAACAGGGCCCACTCCAAACGCCACAGCTACTAGATTGGCAACAAATGTAATACCGAAAGCTTGTGTTATAATTCAATTTAAGAAATGAATTACGTTTCTCGTAAAATATGTTAATTTTTACCAGCATAGGTACTCACTTTAGATCACTTTTTAATTTCACTTTAGATTTTTAAAACTTTTTTGAAAAACAGGGCACGTAAGAATTATTCACTAAATTTTCTGATTTTATCACGAAAGCAAAGTTTCAGCATATACTACGCACTTCAATTGAAGTTACAGTATTGTAAATTCTAATCCATCCAAATTTCAAATTCACCTGCTATCTCTCGTATATCGAGTTATGGGTTTCGGAAAGGCGCAATTGGTGAAAAACTTCTTTATGTGAGAAATTCTGAAATTTCGAAAAATGCTCGAAACTATTAGTGCTTGCATAATCGAATACCTATGGCATTTCGATTTAACTTCGAAATGCAATGACCAAAATTATTGAAATCTTGCCAAAAATAAAACCAAACATTTTGTTTGTCCAAAACAGCTTTTGTCGACGTTTTGAAAAGCAACCAAAAAAATGTCCGTCCGTCTGTCTTGATTGTTTTTACGATTTGGATTTTTGTTTCCGCCAGTCTATTTATTCGTTTCGTCGGGAACCTGCCATACGAATTGAACCAAAACTAATTATTAACACCTGGTATTACCGATATTGGTCAATTTTTATATTATGCTGGTTATGAGAACTAATTTGGGCGGTGAGTTTGGAGTAAAGTTAAAGGTTGAGTTGCCCGCCTCCCACTTTGGAGTTTATTTAGGGTTTGAATTGAAGGAAATTGAGTTAGAGAGCATGAGTTAATTTGAGTGCAGTTAGTCGTGTACGCACGAAATATTGAGTGGGGCTTTGTGTTTGAAGTTTAGTAGGGGTTGTGTTTAGGTCGAGTTTGGAGTTAAGTTAGGATTGATTTGAGTTCATGTACGCAAGCAGTTTCCGGACCTTTGGGGATTCAGTTGAGCGTTTAGTTGATTTTTGAATTTGAAGTTGAGTTGTGTTAGTGAGAGGTTCCATTGGCGATTTATTTGGGGTGAGCTGTGGGTTGAGTAAGACGTTAGCATGAAATATTTTTTCGGACAATTTTGATTTGGGCATTAAGTTTGGGGTTGGTTGAAGGCTCAGTTTGAGGTGGAGTTGGGGGTTGAGTTGAGTGGTTTGGGATTTGGTTTAGGTGGATTTATTTCGGGGTTGAGTTGACATTTCAATTGATAGTCCTTGAGTTGTGAGTTGAATTCAAGTCGGTTCGTACTTTGTTGATTCAAATTTGATGATTGAGTTGTATAGACTATAGTGTTGAGTTGGGATTTTTTTGGAAATTCAGTAGGAGGTCGAGTTGGAGATTGAGTTGGGTTGAATAAGGCATTAAGAGAGATTGATTTGAGGGTTGAGTTGGAGGTTTGATTGAGTTGACTTGAGATGAATTCACATGTATATGCATTTAATTTTCCAGTCGTAATTCGGAACGGATCTTTTTTCGAGATTTTCGGGAATATTTGAAATTTTTTTGAGCCTATTCAAATTATTCTAGTATCTTGCGATGATTCGAGATTATTCGAGTCTATTCGAGTTTCAAATCTATTCGATATAATTTAACATTTGTAACGTGTTATAGTTGCGCGGTGTTCTAGTCTTAGTATTAGGTTGACATTTTCGATATGTCATGAGAATTTTTGAGGTTTTTAAGCTTGCTTGAGATTTACCTGGTGGCTTCGTCTTTTTCGAGATTTTATCATTATTTCGAGTTTATTCGAGATTTTCGAAATTATTAGAGCTTAGTTTGAAGTAATTATAAAGCATAGAGTTACATCATTCTTGAAATTCGAGATTTTTGGATTAATTTAGATTATCGATATTATTAAATATTTTCGAGATTAATCGAAATTTTTAGTAATTTTTAAATTTTTCAAAATAATTGTAGTGCCTTCATGGAAAAATTGATGCGAGGGCATCAACTATTTTCTTTGACAACACAAAGGCTCTATTCATTACGCTCTTGGATTCCTTTTATTCATGCATTTGCTTGCCACGACTTCAATATATCGAATAATCGTCCGGCTGGTTTGCGTCAAATAGTAAAAGATGCTCGGACCGATGATGGATATCACTACAACTTGTAAGATTTAAATCGTGATGACTAATTTCTAACGGAATTTTTAAACCTCACCTCTTATTTTTGAGCTGCGTAATAGTTTTTCCACTATTTTTTTTTATGGTGGCCTTTTAAAAAATAGTCACAATAATCCCAGAGTCTTTAAGCCCAATTTTTTTTTTTTTAGTGAATGTCTTACACCATTTCTAGATATTTTGAAATATTTGACACAACTAATCTGTGTTGGTGCGCTCTTTTTTCTCACCATTTGTTTTAGTTGTTCGATTTAGCAATGCTGCGTTTCGAATACTCAGATTTTCCTTACTGATATTTCTAACCAAACATCAGATTAGGCAGTTAGAAGGCCCGGTTTACGTCTCATTTGTTGTCTAATTTTCATTTGACTTTACCTTCAGAGGCAAGCAATTTGAAAAGCAGCTGAACGTAAAGTACTGACTCAAAAATGCATGAAAGTTTTAACTTCCGTTTACATTGGTTCCTAAACAACTAAGGGTAATACAGTATAAGAATTATTTTTAAAGGAGAGAAATTATGGAGCTTGTGAATTGTATTAAGTACAAAAAACCAGTTCAAATCGCATAAAAAAAGTAAAAAATTTTAAGTAACGGCTATCAGTTAGGTTAGTTGTTCAAGACCCCAAACAATACAATAATTAGGATGGGTAATACAAATTTACTTTCTAATTTACTCGCTAGATTAAAGAATTTACCTAACCTAAAACTAAATTAACTAATTTTTCATTTTCTATTTTTTCAGACCTACAATCCAACATACACACACGTATACCGCTGAGTAAAATTACAACAGTAATTTATTAATAAATGTTACATAAACATTTTACCACCATATGCTGCAATCCATCATGACTTGATGAAGTTCAAGAACACACACACACACACACTCACTCAAAAATCATTCATAAAATCAAAATTAAATTATAATTACAAAAAAAAAAATCCGTTACAACACCGTTATTGAATAAACTATCCGATAGTAATTGAATAGAGTGTACCAAAACAATGCAAAACTTTTAACAATCCAAACACATATAATAATGGTTACAAGTAATTCAATGACAAAAATGTTAAATCGTCGCAATACGGGCGCTGCGGCGAGCCATCGACCATCTAGTGGCTCATCCGGTTTTCGATTACTCGACGGAGCTGGTGAACCATGTGAAACCGTCTCAACTATAAGTCGCAATTCCATATATAAATTAAAAATCGATTCAATGTTCGATGATTCAAGGTGAGTACAACACGATAACTATATAAGGTCGAGGTTACTTGACTTTTTATATATAAACTAATACATAATAATTAATTTCATTAATCTAACATACACAAAAAAAAAATTTACTGCTTTTCAATAAATTTGGTGTACCGTTACAAGACATTCAAAAAAAAAACATCTTTTCATGATCACTCATAATGGATGGTTAAGATTTTTTAAACATAAATTGCACCATCATCTGAATTTATTTTACCTTACCACAATCTTTGTTCGATCTATCATCGGCTGGCGATGAACTTAATTTCAGATTTTGGTTTGCGGTTTTTTGTAAATGTTGTGCAATCAAATAAAATAAAAATTCATATAATAAATTAACCGTTTGCAAATTAGTTTTCGTGTACGGAATTAGTGATCGATCTTCTTTTATCGATCGTATGACATAAGAAACATAAAAAATAAGCAGGCACGCAAAAAAAATTCTAATCGGTAAACGTTAGAAAATCGGAACAATTCAATCATATCGTAAACTAATTTCTTGACTACGAGTATCATGATGTTTATAGCTAAAAGATATTTTTTCAACTCATCGACCGCAACCGGCTTGAATATACGTCTGGAGTTATTAACGGTTGATGATGCCCCAAAATTTTGAGTATCGGAGTTGTAAAATTGATATTTCTACAGGCGTGGGGTTTCCCATTGGGAAGTAAGAATCTTTCCTGCGAAATGTATTACATATTTGTTTGCTAGCCAAAAGTAACCAATTTTCAAAATTTTCAAGCCAATTTACTTTGAAAAATGACCTGGGTTTTAAATTGCCTAAGGGTTAGGAAGTCGGATACCCCACGCTATTTCAGAGATGTTTCGTTATAGGTTTACCTTGTGGATAATTTTTACCTTTAAGCCTCGTGATTTTTTTGTGAGACTCAAGTTTTAAATTGCCTAATGCTTAATCAGTTTTGTACCTTCCGCCATTTCAGGGAAATGGCTCAAAAAATTTCGAAAGTCGCTTTGTTTAGTTTCCTTAATGTGGGATTTGCTTTAAATTGCCTAAGAATTTATAAGTCTAATACAAAGGAGAAATTTCGAACAGGCGGAATTCTTTGCAAGTACATACCCCAAATAGAGAACTCACATAACTGAACTTTTATCTGAGATTTGTGATATGAAATATCTTCTTTATGCAGTTCCTAATACAAAATTGATTAATTCTGGCTCTGAAGAATTCCTTCAACCAAACCATACATTGTGAAACACTGCCAAAGACAGTTTGTTTCAAGACCTTAAATCAAAAATTACATTCGCCAAATATACTTTGCCAACTTAGGAACAAACTCATTTGTAGATGGATTTTAGTAAAATTTTACATATGAAATATTTTGTTGGTCAAATAAATAATTCATAATATAAATCCTATTAGAAAGAGAAGCTTGTCTGTATTAAAATCAATAAGATTCTTTCGGCTTTTTATAGACAAAATATATTACCAATAATGACAGTCACAACATTTTTCGACTTGTTAATCAGAAAAAATGGAAAGGTAAATCATTTGTTCTCTATGTGGTAATTTGGTTTCGTATTGAAAAGTTCGGCCCAATCTTCAGGTAGCTCCGACCAAACTACAAAATACAAATCTAACTTCATACATTAAGTATAAGGCAACAACGTACTGATCTAGCGAATTATATTCACTTCTCAAAAACTCAAGGAAAACCCTCATTTCTGTTGTTTTATGCACACAAATTATAAAATGCCGTTATGGTTGGCAAGCTTCTCTTAAAAATTATTATTTGTGTGGGCATAAAACACACAGAAATGAGAGTTTTCCTTGAGTTTTTGATTTAGTGAATATAATTCGCTAGGTCAGTACGTTCTTGTCTTATACCTAATGTATGAAGTTAAAATTGTATTTTGTAGTTTGGTCGTAGCTACCTGAAGAGTAGACCGAACTTTTGTTCGTACGAACTTTTCAGAACGAAACCAAACTACCACATAGATTTATACATTGTTACGTTTTGTATGACTCTTGGGTTAAAAAGTACGGGGTTGGATTTTGATATTTCTACTTTTTTTGGTAAAAATGATTGGCTTCTTCATTTTTTCTGATTAACAAGTCGAAAAATGTTGTTAATCTTGTTGAACAAGCGTATAATTTCATGGGTTGAAAAATTTTTCGGCCATCAGGTTGGGCTAGGATCAGATTATTCTTTTAAATAAAACATGGCCCAATAGTAGCCTAAAGCAGTGCTTCCTGTATTACACCCCAAAAGGCCTAAAATCGCATTAGCACATTTTTAAAAGTTGAGAGTTGAATTTAGTTGAGTTAAGAGTTGATTGAAAAGTTAAATAGCTTGCGGATGCCTGAAATATTCCGATTATTTTCTATGTGCTACAATAATTATTCCAATCCGTTATATTGAAAGTAGTGAAATTATTATTTTTCTGGTTTCTCCGGCATTTTGCCGCTAATAAATTTAGCGACATGAATGAATATTATTTAAAAACCACAGGATAATGCAAAAAAAATTTCGTGGATGCCCGGCAAAAGTTTGAAAAACCAGTACGTACATATTCCGAGAAACCAGGACGCCTGTTTTAATAATTTAACTCCGTGAATTGCATCTCGTGCATCTCTGAGATCGATACGAGATACAAAGAAATTGATATTTGACCTTCCTAATTTTTTGCAAAAATATAGCTGAACCCATAGTTTAACCGATAGCCGGCATGCGGTTTTGAACCAGTAAAATTTTTTTTATTAAACATTTAATTTTATGTTTCGGCCTTAGTAGTAAATTAAGATTTTTAATTTTTAATACTAAGATAAGCAAATTCCAATAGAACTTTCTAATTTTTTGCGTAGATATAGCTGAACCCTTAACTCAATCGATAGCTGTTTGCGAGAAAAGTGACACATCTCAAAAATGGCCAATTGAATTGCGCGGCATTATCAGAATGTATGATTTCTGGTACTCCCAAAATATCGAACGTCTTTTCGACAGAGGCTTCATCTAAGGTTTTAGCACTACGAATTTAGTCAACTGGTCCACTATGATTAAAATCATTGTTTTCCCCTTCAATCTAGAATATGGTCCTAGTAAATGGACATAAAGAGTTTACCAAGATCTGCCCGCAAATACTTTTTGTCCTAATGGGGAACGTAATATTTTATTGGTAGCTTTTGTCGTTTTACACGTTTCAAATTTGGTAACATATTCATAAATTGTTTAGACATCCTGGGCCAGTAATAAAATCGCCTAATTCTTTCGAGCGTCTTTTGAATTCCTCCGTGAGCTGCTAATGAGGGATCATGCTCTTGCTGCAATATTTGTTTTTTTTTTTTTTTTTTTATGGGAATATCGCTCAATATCTGATCAGATTTATGGTAATGAATTTCTTACTATATTTTACTAAATTTGTTTTAGTTCTATTTTAGTAAATTCTTCATTGAAGTATATAGATCAATGAAAATTTTACTAAAATATCCTAAACAAGAAAACTTTGCTACTCAATTAATGACATTTAGGGGTAATGTGTTTCACAGTATTATTAAAGTGGATAATGTATTTTTTACCAAATATGTATTCGTAATTAATATCGTTTAATTAATAATCTAGTTAATTCCTCACTACCAGGACCCATTTATAAGAAAGCATAATAGTAAAATCGTTGATCAGTCCTATCGCTATGGGTATCAAAATTCGAACAAAACGCACGACGATTTCAAATATGTGTAGTGTTAATTTGGGAATTTTATAGCAACAATGCCGTGTATTTTCATTCCGTTCCAATTTCATCCCTATTATTTGGCATTATGGCATCACATAGACCATTGCCATGGGGGCTAAGAAATCTTACAAGAATCAGAATACTTTCTCAAATGAGTAGTTATATGAGTTCAGATGTTCAAAAGTCTGAAGAAAAAAGTTATTTTGATAAGAATTACAGACACTATCAAGGATACGTCTATTGATTCGTTAAGAACACAAAGAAATCGTAATTGAAAATTGTTTAGTGAAAATCTCAAAAACTACAAATAAAATCATTTTAATTTCTTGCAAGTAAATAGATGCTATCGAGAGTAGTACTTCCTGAAAAAATAATGTTGAAAAATTGTTACTCTGCCAAGTTATGGGCCAATAAAATCAAGATATGCAGCTTTACGTCAACAAATTTGTCACTGCAAACTTACAGAGCATAATTTTCATTTATAGAGTCTAGGTACATTTCATAAATACCAATTTAGTACTAATCGGAAATTTTACGGTTATAGGGCGAATTTACATTTTGTGAATAGGGGCCTAAATTTCTTCAATATAAGTTCATTTAACTGTAAGTTTGTTTTCGGTGTTGTTTTTTTTCAATTAAAAAACAGACACACGGCACTTAGACGAAAATAATAAATAATAACTGCACCTTTTGATTATTTAAAAAAAAAAAATCGATATGAAATCGATACTGATCTATCTATTTGTTAAAATAAATTCAATCATAGATACAATATAAGTCGGACACCAGCCGAAATCTCTTTCATTTATTCGTTTTTGTATTGTAAATTCAATTGTAAGTGCATAGATAGTTTACCATCGACTCGCAAATCTCTTTGAATTTATTCTTTCGATTTAGTAAATTCAATTGTAGATAGTTTACCGTTGAACCAACGGAACCTGTCTCACCTTGCTGCTGAAGTATCATATTTGAATGGCGCTACCTGCACTATTCAAATATGGTACATCAAAGGCAAGGTGAGACAGGTTCCGTTGGTTCAACGGTAAATTATCTACAATTGAATTAACTAAATCGAACTAATAAAATCAAAGAGATTTACGAGTCGATGGTAAACTATCTATGCACTTACAATTGAATTTACAATACGAAAACGAATAAATGCAAGAGATTTCGGCTGGTGTCTGACTTATATTGTATCTATGATTGAATTTATTTTAACAAATAGATAGGTCAGTATTGATTACCTCCTTCGTGAAGAATAGACGCAAAATCGATATGCGCTTAATAAAATTAAATTAAAATAATCAAAAGGTGCGGTATTTGTTCTTTTTAATTATTTATAACTGAAGAAAAGATGATTTATGTGAATGAAAACAAAAATAATGAGCTCAGTGCACCGAACTCATCGTCAACCAACAATATAAATTCTGATAGTGACCTTGGTCAGGGTAATATACAACAATTAGTGTAAAAGGGGTGATGGGTGTTTTTCTGTTCATACCAAGCGAAAATGAAGCTTAAGCAAACAACAGAACAGAAGCAAAGCGACAAGAATGGAACAAGGGCGGACCAAATACCTCTCAGTAAGAGGTACTCCAGTTAAAAGTAGCAGCTCCAGAAGCTACAGCAGCTAATGTTAAGAACGAGAGCCGCCGTCAATTTACTTAAGAGAGGCCTTAAATAATAAACTTGTGGAAAAATCAAGTCGTTAGCCGATTTAAAATTGCATATTACCTTTCTCAAAAGGGGTAACTTAAACGAAGTGAAGACACAGCCATTCAGATTAATGGGTTCAGAGCCTTAGATAATCATGTTAATATAAGAGGAATTGAGAACTATAGATGTAAGCGAGATACAGTCTGCTCTTAGTGAAAAAGGCCAAATCTCTTACGAATATTCTAACCAACGAAAAAAAACTCAACCTGTTCTTCGCCTGGAACTAGAGTCAGATGCAGGAAAAGAGAAATGGCACGATTTACATAACCTAGAATATTTACTCTATCGCAAAATCATGGTCGAGGAACCCAAGAGGAGGACCGGACTAGTTCAGAGCGTAAATACGACCACCCCAAATTAAACAGCACCTTGCACGAAGTTTGTGTTATATGTGGTAAATTTTACGATTGCGACAGTGCAAAATGGTGAAAATGATCCTACAGTAAAACGCTGTAGTAACTGTGGTGAAAATCACCCCATAAATTACAGAGGTTGCCCCGTATACTTGGATTTAAAGAGTAAAATCAATCCAAAATTGCGATATAAGCAAAGATTGGTCATGAAAAAATTACAACCAAAGAACTTGGATGCCAAGAACTTCAATTGTTTAACAAACTGGAAATTTGGGGACAAATGCCAGCAGTTTAGCGCAACCTGAGTTCTCTTCCTGGAATGTGCCGCTCAGAAAGCAAAAGTTAATTTTATTGAAGAAGCAGTATCAATTCATGCAACTGTAAACAAACTAACCGAAACGATAAAAAGTGCCATGATGTTGATGGAGAAACAAATGAGCATGATGACGCAAAATATCAACATACTAATCCAAATTATCGTCAAAAACCAACAATGATTGTCTTAAAAATATCTATTTGGAATGCGAATGGTCTTTCGCAGTACAAATCTGAGTTACAAGCCTTTCTTATCGCACACAATATAGTTGCCAATCGAGTATCAGAAACACGCTTCACGAATAAAACCATTTTTAAAATTAAGGGATATTCATTCAGTACACGACTCCTAACACCCGGACGGAAAAGCACACGATGGCACTACCATCTTAATCAAAAAGAGAAAGCATTAGGAAGACAGCAAGTATGAAAAAGAGAACATCCAAACAAATAATATTTGCCTAGAAGAATGGTTTGAAAAATGTGTAATATCGACCGTTTATTGCCCTCCAAAACATGCAATTAAAAAGTAACAATTAATCGACTTAATCAGCTGGCCAATAAATTCATTGTGGGTAGTGATTACAAATCTAAACATGTGCAATAGGGATCGATAAGGCTGTCTCTGGATTATTTATCTGCTGGTCAGCTAACTTACTCTCCCACGGATCAACAGAAAGTTCCTGATTTAATTGACTTCTCTGTAACTAAAGGCGTTCCACCTTCCACGTACATATGTGAAAACAACCGATTGATATGATCTATCTAAAGATTACTCACCGTTAATAATAACAGTGAATAACGACGCCCTAAAGGCATTGCCCCATGCACAAACGGCAAGCCGGTATTTCAAACCGTCAAATTCAATTATTGAGAAAATTCTTTGTCTTTCAATATGAAAATTATTAAAAAAATAGTTTGAATCTATAAGTTCAACCTTATTCGTGAACATATTTATTAAAATTAATTTAATTTCATTCAAAAACTTCAATTTTATATTTTAACGGACGGATTTTTGCTTGACGGCCGGCAAAACATAAAATTAGGGCTTTTTGAATGACATTAAATTAATTTTAATAAAATTTTCTTAGAATAAGGTGGAACTTATAGATTAGAACTATTTTTTAATAATTTTCATATTGCAAAGGGAACGGTTTTAAATCCCGGGTTTTCGTTTTGCATAGGGCCATGCCTTAAGGATAGAAATACCAAAACGTCTTACAAACATGCGAACTAATTGAGGTCAATACAGGAGATTAGTCAAATCAAATGTCTGCTGAATATTAGTCAATATCTCGAGGCTGGTCGTCTATTCACCACCTGTCGACCCCCTAGGTAGCTGAGTTTCGACTCAGGCGATAACTAATAATTAATCATTTATAATTATTAAAAAGATGGAAATAAGTATTCCATTTTTAATAAAATTTCAACTGTGGCTTATATCACTGATTAATAATGTATATGAAAAACACATAAATTTGTTAACTTACAATTTAAAATGAAACTTTATTTTAATGGATATTTACAAAAATTAAATAAATAAAGAAATTAAAATAAGTTACAACTTTCTTATAGTGATAACATTTAAAGTTATTTTATCTAAGTTGTTCAATGTAAATTGAATAACACTCTACATTTAGTATTTCTTAGTAGGGGTAGTGAACCCCGTGACAACTTCATGAAAATTTGCACATATATTGTTAATCCAGTACACTAACCAAAAAACATTACGAGATCGATGGGATCTTCGGATAATTCACAGTTATTTTATCTAAGTTGTTCAATGTAAATTGAATAACACTCTACATTTAGTATTTCTTAGTAGGGGTAGTGAACCCCGTGACAACTTCATGAAAATTTGCACATATATTGTTAATCCAGTACACTAACCAAAAAACATTACGAGATCGATGGGATCTTCGGATAATTTACAGTTATTTTATCTAAGTTGTTCAATGTAAATTGAATAACACTCTGCATTTAGTATTTCTTAGTAGGGGTAGTGAACCCCGTGACAACTTCATGAAAATTTGCACATATATTGTTAATCCAGTACACTAATCAAAAAACATTACGAGATCGATGGGATCTTCGGATAATTTACAGTTATTTTATCTAAGTTGTTCAATGTAAATTGAATAACACTCTGCATTTAGTATTTCTTAGTAGGGGTAGTGAACCCCGTGACAACATCATGAAAATTTGCACATATATTGTTAATCCAGTACACTAACCAAAAAACATTACGAGATCGATGGGATCTTCGGATAATTCACAGTTATTTTATCTAAGTTGTTCAATGTAAATTGAATAACACTCTACATTTAGTATTTCTTAGTAGGGGTAGTGAACCCCGTGACAACTTCATGAAAACTTGCACATATATTGTTAATCCAGTACACTAATCAAAAAACATTACGAGATCGATGGGATCTTCGGATAATTCACAGTTATTTTATCTAAGTTGTTCAATGTAAATTGAATAACACTCTACATTTAGTATTTCTTAGTAGGGGTAGTGAACCCCGTGACAACTTCATGAAAATTTGCACATATATTGTTAATCCAGTACACTAACCAAAAAACATTACGAGATCGATGGGATCTTCGGATAATTCACAGTTATTTTATCTAAGTTGTTCAATGTAAATTGAATAACACTCTACATTTAGTATTTCTTAGTAGGGGTAGTGAACCCCGTGACAACTTCATGAAAACTTGCACATATATTGTTAATCCAGTACACTAACCAAAAAACATTACGAGATCGATGGGATCTTCGGATAATTCACAGTTATTTTATCTAAGTTGTTCAATGTAAATTGAATAACACTCTACATTTAGTATTTCTTAGTAGGGGTAGTGAACCCCGTGACAACTTCATGAAAACTTGCACATATATTGTTAATCCAGTACACTAATCAAAAAACATTACGAGATCGATGGGATCTTCGGATAATTCACAGTTATTTTATCTAAGTTGTTCAATGTAAATTGAATAACACTCTACATTTAGTATTTCTTAGTAGGGGTAGTGAACCCCGTGACAACTTCATGAAAATTTGCACATATATTGTTAATCCAGTACACTAACCAAAAAACATTACGAGATCGATGGGATCTTCGGAAAATTGTTTATAAGTAAATATCTAATTTTATATATCGACCTTACTAATTAATCGCTTTTCAATTTTGTACACAACACACCATTTACTTTTATTTAACCTTAAACCTGTGTGTATGTTTTACAACTTACTTCGATGTTACGGGAAATAGAATTCCTTAATATTAATTTTAATTAAATGGGGATAATGCAATTTTTGAAATGCTTTTGAGTTATGTGTCCTTAATTTATTTATAAAATGATGCAATGAGTAGCAAAGTTAACCTTAAAGCCATGTTTGGAGAAATGTATTCCCCAAAAGACGGTTTGAAAATTAAACAAAAATGTGAGTTAATTGAATATTCCAAGAATGTTTAATGAAGTTAAATAAAAGAAAGTAGAATGGGTATTTTCTAAATTATCGAAACTAACATTTAAATTGCATGTTAATTTCATAAATTTATTTTTGGATGAAACTATATTCGCTAGCTTAATCACAAATACCCCTGGATGTATGCATTTGAATAGCTAGTGCAGCTAGTAAAATTTAGTAAATTCTTCATTCGCGTTCAGATTTGGGCACGATTCTTATATATGTTCGATTTTCGCACACTCTCAAATTTTCAAAAGATTCCGGATTTTTCTCTATCTTACCCAAGATCTTGTAGTTTTCGTCGTCAAAATCATGAGAATTTAAGTCAACTACTTTAGATGACATATCGATTTGGATTTTAATTTCTCCTATTGTATCACAATACACTCGTGAAAGACCATCAGACACTACATTTTGATATCCGTTTTGATGTTCAATTGAAAAGTCAAAGCCTTGTAACTGTAAACTCCAGAGACATAAAGCAATGGGTTGTTCATCGCCCTGATCACTTTTCTGAAACAACACTCCACCCAAACATTCTGTACTCGCATTGGCCCTAATTAAAATCGTTTGGTGTAATTAGGATTAGTTAAGACATTAGCACAAGTCAAAAGATATTTAATTTTTTTGAACGCAGCTTGTATTTCGGAAGACCAAACAAATGAAATATTTATCCTTAAAAGTGAGGTTATGGGAGCTGTAACATCTGCAAAGTTTGGTACAAATCGTCGGTACCATACCCAAGAAACGTTTTACTTATTTCACGGAAACGGGTGGAGGAATTTGGGAGATACCCTCAATATTTGCGGGATCACTACGCAGCTCCTCTTCATCTACGAAATAACCTAAGTATTTGATCTCACGCATCGAAATCAAATTTTCTGTCTTGCTTAGGATCTAGACAGGTTCCAGAAATGTTCGTTGTACAAAAGTTTCACCTGCGGTATTATTGAATGGCCGAAGATAACTTACATCGAGTAGCTGTAGTTTCTGAGTAGTATGAGGAGGTAGCGACAACAAGATTATACCACTCTCATACGCATATTTAATAGCATCTAGATTTTTTGTATGCGTCGTGTGGCCATCTAAGATAAGAAGCACTTTCCTTTCAACAGAACAACGGACATTTTTAACAAAATATTTAAGGAACTCTGCAGAGATGATATAGATAATCCATCCGTTATCGAATACACACTGTAATGTTCCAGCAGGATCATCGTCCGAAAGCGAGGCCTTTATATTTGTACGGGGCCTATATCATGATAGGTGGAACCATTTGACCAGCGGCATTAACACAACAAACTACTGTTACCGTTTTGCCTCTTTCTTCGCTTGAAACAAGTACTTTGGCAGGTCTATGAACATTTTGCGTCCCGGTTTTATCCATATTATAAATGTCTTTGCTGAGAAAAAATTTGTTTTTTAAATGGGATCGAGATTATGATAACAATTTTCAATTTCATGTCGATCCATCCCCATTGCACGATTAAGTGATTAGGATTCCGGTTTTCTGAAACAAAGTTGGGAATGATGACAATGCAAAGAAGTAGCCCAATCCGTTCCGGCCATACCTAATTCCTCATTAAAGCTATTTGGTATACTATTTTTCGTGCTAATGTTAATTACAGTAAAACTCGGTTAAAAAGTACGTCAAGGCCAAGGGACTATACTGAGCGAACGTTATATCCCGAGTGAACGTTATATTCAAGTAAATTTATAGAAATAAACAAATATGATACATTTTGATGTAAATCCATATATCGTCGTCCTAACTGTGAATTAACGTATTTGATATTTTTTCAAAATCTATACCAAAATGTTCGTCTTGAGAAACTGAAGCCAATTCCCACACCAACGTTAATTAATTCTTAGGAGACATCTTCGTCATAACGGTGAACCAACGCAGGTGCAAAAAATTCAGACAGAACTTCTCACAATGGACCATTTTGTATTAGAGATGAGATTTTGAAAAAATGTCAGATACGTTAATTCACAGTTAGGACGACGATATATTTCAATTTGTATTCAAGTAAATATTTGGTTATGTTCATAAAATTAGATAAATAAATTAGATTTCGACTTTAATTCTAAAAACACAAATAAAAAAAAAATAAATAAAAAAAATAAAAAAATAAATTCAAAATAAAAAAAAGGCAAAGAAGAAATGTACATATAAAAACGTGCTTGAGTTTATTTTGTTTTTTAGTCGTGAAGATTTAGTTTTAATATTATTATTTCAATAAATTGTGCAGCGATAAGATAAAAAAATTTAATACTACAGATCTAATTAAAATAGTTGAATAGATATTACAAAGTAATAATTCAAAGAGTATTAGATAGATATTACAAAGTAATCATTTTTGGTTTATTTTGATTGCTGTGTACACTTACCACAGATAATTTTTAAACTGTATTTGTACTATGTCTGAAACCTGTAACACTTGCTCTTCCAATATTACAAAGGGAAGATTTCCTGGTGTCAAATGTGGTGGACCTTGTATGAAACCATTCCATATCAAATGCGCTCGCATATCTGATGATCTTCTACAAGGCATCAAAAATCGATCTGTGAATTGGTTATGTGAAGACTGTCGTGCAACGTCAAACCAATCAATTATGGATGATGATCAGGTTGCGTCGGACTCGGCAAATATGAACGTTAGTTTATCCGATGTTATGACCCAGCTTAAACGCATGGAAAGTAAGCTATCAGCACTTGAAGATTTAAAAACCATTGTTACATCGTTAAAATTTGAATATGAGGAAATCAAGTCGAAAGTTTGTGTTTTAGAGGAAAAATTGCTTGTGCAAGACAACAAATTACGTCATTTGGAAGCTGAAATCGATAAACCAAATCAACAGCAAAATGTATCCAACATTATTATCAGTGGCTTACCATCTAACCATGAAGACATTCGTAGTTTAATAACTTGTGTTATCAAAAAAATAGGGGTGAACATAAATGGTGATCAAATAGTCTCAGTTGAGAAGATCGATAAAAAAATTACTGTCAACGCTGCTGCAAATAGAAACCACTTCAAGCCATTGTTAAGAGATTTCTTTATTGTGAAACTAAACTCAACTGAACTTAAAAACAATATTTTAATGCAAATGCGAAAACACAAATCACTGTCTACTCAAGATTTGGATGTATTTCTACCAGTAAACCATCCAGTCCAGCGTATCTACATTATGCATCACTTAACAGCGTTCCAGTCAAATTTATACCGTGAGGCTAAAAATATAAAAACATTATATAAGTATAATTATTTATGGTGCAAAGCTGGACAAATATATTTACGGAAATCTGCAGGGTCTGATGTTCATCGAATTGCTTCGGTCAACGATATTTTTCGGATTAAAAACATTCACAAGAAAATTGAAGGCAATACATCTGATTGAACTATCTGGGAACCTGGAAATTTATAGATTGTTAAGTATTGTGATTTATTTACCTGTACTAGCTCAGTTTTTATTTTTTCTTGTGTTTTTATTTTATTTTATGTCGATTTCATCGCCACTATCAATTGTTTTGTCTATTTACATTTCCTTAACAGATTTAATTATTCAAATTTTTTTGTGTTTAATTTCTTTTACGTTGGCACTATTGAATATTAATGCTATGAATGTAAAGCACGATATAAGTTATTTTTGGTCGTTTTACTCGTTTTTTGTTTTTTCTAATATTTTTAATTTTTACGTAAACATATTTTTTCTTATCATTAAGCGAATTTTAAATTCAACGCGATATTCTATGATTATTGCTCTATATTATATTTTTGCTCAATTTATTATTATCATTGTTTGTAAGTTATTTTTGATTTGCATCTTTTATGAGTAGTAAATATAGTATACTGCACCAAAATATTCGAAGTTTAAGAGCAAATTTTGATATGTTTAGTACGTTTGTAGCCAGTCTGAATACTCTACCTGATTTAATTTTTGTTTCTGAAATTTGGATTTATTCGAACGAAACAACAGAATTCAATTTGCCTAATTACAGCTTTAAAGCTTGCTGTAACGATAATTACCGCGCCGGTGGAGTTGGTGTCTTTATACATAAAAATCTAACAGTTATATCATGCTGTACTTGTAATTGGATTTCAGCTGATGTTCTTAGATTGGACATTCAACTAGGTAAAAATGTTTGGATTTTTCTGTGTTTTTACCGTTTTTGTAATAGTGATCTTAATGATTTTTGCAATAATTTAGATAATTTGCTGGGAACAATTAACAATAATAACATAGTGATCTTAGGTGATATTAATATAAATCTATTGAATAACGTAAGCTGTTTTAACTACCAAGCAATGCTTGCATCATATGGATTCCTCAGTGTATCTAACAATCCAACTAGGAATCTATCATGTTTAGACCATGTTTTTGTTAAATCCAGTAGTACATATACTTTTAGTATTGATAATTTACCAATACATTTTTCCGATCATAATTTAATTACCCTCAATATTTGGGCAGAATCGAATAGACCTGTGATATGTTATAGTGGAAAGAGTTCAAAAGTTAATTATGACAAACTTAGAGATCGTCTTCTAGTTGAAAACTGGGATCTTGTTTACCATGAAAAAAATTGTAATACAGCATTCGATATTTTCTTAAATAAATTAATTTCCCATATTGAACTTTCAAAAGAAACAATTACTTATCGCAGTAGCAAGAAGTTAAAGCCCTGGATGAATTATTATCTTTTGTGTAAAATTAATAAACTTAAAAAATTTTCTAAAAAATTAAGAAGGTATCCAAATAACACTCGGTTAGAAAATTATGTAAGAAAACTCTCTAAGCATGTAAATATGACTGTTAAACGGGTCAAAAGAGTATATTACAAAGATAAATTTGGTTTAATAGGGAATAATCCTAAGCTTATGTGGAAGGAAATTGATGATATTTTGGGTAGAAATACGTCCCAAAACAAAAACCAAATAACACAAATTTATGAATATCAATCAAATGTTCTTCTTACTGATGATCAGAATATATGTAATGAATTTAATAAATTTTTTATAAATGTTTCATCCGATATAACTTCCAATATTTTTCCTAATAGTACTAACAGTGGAGAGCAGAAACAATTTATTTTTGGAAACCGAGATAGTTACTGTACTTCTTGTTATTTCGATGAAATTAATTCTTTGGAGATTATTTCTGAAATTCAGAAGTTAAAAAACAAACATTCTAAAGGATTTGATGGAGTAGATAATATCATTGTTAAAAATTGTGCCTGGTATTTGGTTGATGTATTAAAATTTTTATTTAATTTAAGTCTAAAGAGCGGAATTTTTCCAGACGCCTTAAAAATAGCTGTTGTTATTCCAGTTTTTAAAAAGGGTGATGCTCTGCAATTAAACAATTACCGACCGATCTCACTATTGAGTACTTTTTCCAAATTATTTGAGAAATTAATTAAACGACGATTAGTCTCTTACCTTGGTAAAATAAAATTTTTTAGTGATCACCAATTTGGATTCATAGAAGGAAAATCTACGGAAGAAGCTCTTTTAAATTTTCTGAGCAATATTTATTTAGCAATTAACAACTCTCAGAAATGCTCAGCAGTATTTTTGGACATTTCAAAAGCATTTGATACTGTTAACCATGACATACTCATAATGAAATTGTCAAGTATTGGTGTTAGAGGCAAAATATTAGATTGGTTTATAAGTTACCTTCGTAAGCGTAGTCAAATTGTAAAAATTAATAATGTGAATAGTCCTCCAGGTCTTCTAAAATGTGGTGTTCCTCAGGGCTCAGTTTTGGGGCCCTTATTGTTTTTAATTTATTTCAATTCTATCTTTGAAATTAATCTTAGAGGGTGTGCTACAGCGTTTGCAGATGATTTGGCTTTGACATATGCGTCTAATGATTACGTTGATATTCAACGGTTTATCTATATTGATTTATGCACTCTAAGTAAATGGTTTTTTTATCATCGGCTTGTTGCTAGTGAAAAATCTAGAATTATGCATTTTAGACGGCCCGACATAACAGTTGATCAAAACTTTTTCAAGTATCACGTATACCCGTGTGATAAGAATCCATGTTTTGGGCAATGTTTTGATTTGCCCTGCGTAAATGAGTTTAAATACTTAGGTGTAACAATTGACTCACAGCTAAATTGGACCTCCCACCTAACTAATATCAGGAAAATTGTTATTACTGCAGTGCATAAATTTTATAATCTTCGACCTTTGTGCCCTTCTTTTATTTTAAGAAGGTTATATCATGCTCTTGTTGAATCTATCTTAATGTATGGTATAACTAGTTGGGGTGGAATTTACTTTGCTAATATTGCAGATCTTTTTGTAGCGCAAAAAAGAATTATCAAATTAATTTATGCTTGTCCAAGGAATACACCCACTATTCCGCTTTTTCGCGAGTTAAACTTGTTGCCTCTAAGGTATTTGTATGTTTTTAAAGTATTGAAAATGTTTTTTGTTCGTAGCAATAGTTATCATAGTCGAATATACCACGTGTATAATATGAGAAATCCAAACAATTTTGTCGGTCTTCGTTGTAATAGTGAAAGGTTTAGAAGATTTTATTTATATATGGCACCTTATTGGTTCCATCTTTTACCTAAAAATGTCAAAATGCTTCCATCTGCGCAGAAACATAAATTTAACAGGGAAATTCGGACTTGGTTACTTGACATCGATGATATCGAGCAATATTTTTAGTATAAATGTTGAATTATCATACATTATGTTCTAATGTGCCGTCGTGTAGTTAAATATATCTATTTTAATAACTGAGCTTGTATTTTGTTGAAGATTATTGTTAATTATGTAAACAAAGAATATTATATAAATTTTAATTAAAATTTGTTTTAAATTGCTCCACTACAGACATAATGTCTATAGGAGCTGTACTTTATTTCATATTTTATAATGTTGTTTCAACTAGATTTTAATTTTGTATTTATTTTATTGAAATAAAGATAGTAATAATAATAATAATAATAATAATAACAAATTAAAAGTAAAAATAATTCAATATCACGTAGAAATGAAGACGAAGAATATCTTTAGACCTTATACTTGCCAGAAAAATAATCTGTGATTTTCTGTTGCTTCAGAGAAGATAGAATTAATTTTTCCACCTTAATCTCGATTTGATGGAGCTTTTGAAGCTCACCTTCGGTTCCTTCATTATAACTTAAAAAAGTTTGAAGATATCTAATTGATTTTACTACATTTATAGCATTTGCCGGCATAGGCTCTAGAATTTCCATATCGCCATCGTCTGATTCAGACTCAGCACAATTTGGCACCTCCAGTATGCTTGCTATAATTGAACAATCATCAGTGGTTACATCGGTCTCTATATGCTCGTCAACATCTAAAAATTCTTTAAGTGAAATCCGTTCATTATTTTTAATTGTTGATTGAATTATTGGATTCTGCCATAATATTTCCATTTCCTCAATAGAATTGTCAGCAACATTATCAGGTCCCGTTAAAGCTCTAGTTATGCCAGCTTTTTTGAAACAATTACTGATCGTAATCGATTTCACTTTTTCCCATGATTTACTTATACAATTTACGGCATCCAGGAGGGTGATGTTTACGTCTTTAATGTTGGATTCAATAGGATCTTCTAAATCCCGTATAAGTTTTAGAAGCAAAAATTGCTTATAAAAATGTTTAACAATTTTTATCACTCCTTGATCCATGGGTTGGCATATGGCTGTGATGTTAGGCGGCAAGAATATCAATTTCATTGCCTTCAAAGTTATCCGCAATAAAGAGAACTGATCTGGTTTCTCTCGAGAATTTTTGGTCCAACTTCCTAATGTAATCTTCCCAAATTTTAGATGTCATCCATGCTTTATGGTTGGCAACGTATTGTAAAGGTAGCGATTTATTTTTTTTAAAACACCTTGGCTTAGCAGATTTTCCAATCATCAAAAGAGGGAGTTTCTCGGTACCATCTGCATTAGCCCTAATAAGCAAACTGACCCGTTCCTTGCTATGCTTTCCGTCGGAGTATATATTTGAAAAATAATCCTATTTCATCCAGATTGAATATATTGTTCAATGTGTAGTTCTGGACTAGCACCATTATTCTGAGCACAGTGGATTTTGAGATATTTCAATGAACTTTTCCGTTGTTATTATTATGATTGTTTGGTAGTTATGATGCAACTTATTGAAGTGTATGCTATATGAGATAATCTTTTTAATAGACTAGATAATCTTATGCTATCATACTTAGAATAATAAGTGATTGTGTAAATACAATTGTCTAATAACATGAATTTAACAAATTGAGCTGAGACTAATCTAAAGGTAAGAAGTTCATTTTAATGTTTGATGAAATTGTTATCTTGCTTATACCATTAGTAAACTGTAAACCTATGAGGCTGATTATTAAATATTAAATTTGGTATTTGAAATTTGGAGTTTGGGGTTAGAAATTTGAGGTTTCAAATTTGGAATTTGAGATTTGAAATTTGGAATCTGAGACTTGAAATTTAAAATTTGGAATTTGGAAATTGAAATTTAGAAGTTGAAGTTTGGAATTTGGAATTTAAAATTTGGAGTTTAAAGTTTGAAGTTTGGAAGGATATGAATTTTGGAATTTGAAATTTAAAGGAAATTTGAAATTTGAGGTTTCGAAATTGCAATTTGAATTGTGAAATTTGGAATTTGAAATTTGGAATTTAGAATCTGAGATTTTAAATTTAAAATTTTGAATTTTCGAATTTGAAATTTAGAATTTGAAGTTTAGAGTTTGAAATTTAAAATTTATAATTTGAAATTTAAGATTTAGGATTTAAAATTTTGAATTTGGAATTTGAAGTTCGAAATTTTAAATTTGGAATTTGAAATTTGGAATTAGAAATTTGGAACTTGGAATCTGAGATTTGAAATTTAAAATTTTGAATTTTCGAATTTGAAATTTAGAATTTGAAGTTTGGAATTTGAAATTTGGTATATGAAATTTGTCGTTTGGAATTTAAAATTTGAGATTTGAAATTTGGAATGAGAAATTTAGAATTTAAAGTTTGGAATTTGGAATTTAAAATTTGGAGTTCAAAAATTCTAGAATTTAGAATTTGAGATTTGAAATTTGAAGTTTTAAATTTGAAATTTAAAATTTAGGATATGAAATTTGGAATTTGAAATTTAAAATTTAAAGTTTGAAGTTTGGAATTTGGAATTTGAAATTTGAGATTTGAAATTTGGAAGTTGAAGTTTGAAATTTGAATAATGAAGTTAGGAATTTGGAATCTGAAATTTTAAATTAAAAATTTTGAATTTTCGAATTTGAAATTTAGAATTTGAAGTTTGGAGTTTGAAATTTAAAATTTGTAATTTAAAATTTGGAATTTGAAATTTAAGATTTAGGATTTAAAATTTTGAATTTGGAATTTGAAGTTTGAAATTTGGAATTTGGAATCTGAGATTTGAAAGTTAAAACTTTGAATTTTCGAATTTGAAATTTAGAATTTGAAGTTTAAAATTTGAAATTTAAAATTTCTAATTTAAAATTTGATATTTGGTATATGAAATTTTGGGTTTTAGAATTTTGGTTTGGGAATTTTAAATTTAAAATTTGAAATTTGAGATTTAAAATTTGGAATTTGAAATTTGGAATTTTAAGTTCTAAATTTGAAATTGAAATTTAAAATTAATATTTTAAATTTGGGATTTGAAATTTAAGATTGGGGATTTAAAATTTTGAATTTTGAATTTGAAGTTTGAAATTTAAAATTTAGTACGAAACTTGGAATTTGAAATTTAAAGTTTGAAGTTTGGAATTTGGAATGTGAGAATTGGAATTTTTTAAATTGAAATTTAAAATTTGAATTGTGAAATATGAAATTTGAAAATGAAATTTGGAATTTGAAATCTGAGGTTTGAAATTTAAAATTTTGAATTTTCGAATTTGAAATTTAGAATTTGCAGTTTGGAATTTGAAATTTGGTATATAAAATTTTGAATTTTAAAATTTGGGACCAGCACGGTAGCTTATTTTCGATCCAATCGTTCACAATTTCAACTGGTGCATCGGCTTTTTCACCCATAATATTTTTAAACGATAAATTGTTTCGCTGCTTAAAGCCATCCAACCAACCATTGGTTGCTCGAAATTCGGTGATTTTCACCAGTTTGGCAAATTCTTCAGCCTTGGTTTTGGCTAAAGTAGCACCAATTGAAACATTTTTGGATCTCATTATTTTAATCCATTTTATAATCGCATCTTCTACCCTGTGGAATTTACCACTTCTGATTTTTTTTCCTTTCGATGAACAGACGGCTTCCTTGAATTTTTTTTATTACTAACAATTGAAGAAATTGTGGTTTTTGATAAACCATACATTTTACCAATTTCAGAGTGTGATAACACATACAAACAAACAAAAAATTCGTTTCACGAAATTCAACGATTTTCCTCGGTATAATATGAAGTATACGAGTGCACACAATTACATACTTGTATCTCGTATGTAACTCGTGCGTACGCTATAACCAAAATAAATTTCATGGAGCTTTTTTCGTGGGAAAAGAACTGTGTTCTTCATATCCTTATAAGCCGGAGTACGTAATAAGCATTAGAATTTCTTTGTAAAACGTGTTGTATAACTTCTGGAAAAGACTAATGTACGTTATTGACAGGGTAAACTTATTAAAAGCGAGTTTTACTGTATATGTAAAGGATGAGAAAAAGTATGGAAACCCTTACAAATCTTGTAGAGTTCGGTCCAAAAAAAAAAATGAGCAAGGTTTATTCTTAGGTAATTTTCAACAAAGAATTTAATGGTAAGCTTGGTTGTGACCTTGACCTTAATTTTCAAGGTCATTTGGAGGTCAAGGTCAATTTTTTAAATTAGAACTCCTATTTTTGATGACAGTATCGAAATTTTACGTCCGAGTATGTATTTTCCATGGCCTCCCAAGATCATCTGAAGGAATTTACATTGCGAGGTGAAAGTATGAAAACCCATAGAAATCTCGCGGATGATGTCAAAAAAAAAAAAATAAGCAAGGTTTAGTCTTAGGTAATTTTTGACAAGGAATTTAACGGTGAGCTTGTTTGTGACCTTGACCTTCACCTTCACGGTCATATTGCGGTCAAGGTCTTTTTTTATAGGGAAACTCCAGTTTTTAACATCGGATTTGAAAAGAGCGATCAATTGTACGTCCGAATAAGTATTTTCCATGACCTCCTAAGGTCATCTGAAGGAATATAATACTTATGATTTGCTACGAACATTAAAAAAAATAAAAATTAAAAAAATTAATTCTTTATTTTTAAATTTTTTATTTTTTTTATTTTTTTTAAATTTCAAATCATAAGCTTTACAATTAAAACATATTCCTTCAGGTGCCCTTGGGAGGTCATGGACATATTCGAACGTACAATTGATCGCTATTTTCGAATCCGATGGCAAAAACTGGAGTTTCCCTATAAAAAATTACCTTGACCTCAATATGACCTTGAAGATGAAGGTCAAGGTCACAACCAAGCATTTAATTGATTGTTCCAAATTACCTAAGAATAAACCTTACTCGATTTTTTTTTAGACCGAACTCCGCGGAATTTCTAGGGGTTTTCATACTTTTTACTCACCCTGTGCATACATATAATTAACACAGATATAAGGAAAAAAGGATTTAATAATTCAGCCTTTCAAAATTCATCCCTCATCTTCGCTTGAACTAGAAAGTTCTACCAAACTGAACCTATGCTTTATGTACAGTTTGGTGGCTAGCTTAAGTAATTTCATGTCTTCATCTGTATCGGATTTTTCTTTCGACCATTCGAAGTAGACAATTGTGTATTTTTACTGGTCGATGGTTCAATGTCTTTCTCGGTATTGTTAATATTAGGCGGCTTTGTATTAATTATGCCGCTTTGAACAATGTTCATGGATTAAATGAAAAATGGCCAACTGGCAGCTTTCGGCCCTGTATTTTCGGTCCCTCTACCTGTAGGCGGCTCAATTACTGTCTAAAAATAGAATAAAATGCTATATCAGTTAATATATTACATATTTACGTACTCTTCCATTTTTTTTTAATTTCCGCCAGTCTTCTGTGGTGATTTGAGCCTCCTCTTCAACTTTCCTGTAAAAATGAATATAGAATTATTAAAATAGTTCCACAAATAGTTTACATAGTTCATTAATTAATTTATCTTATTCCCAACTGGATTGGACGACGAAAAGCTTTCCATTGAACACATGTTCTAATTTTATTTTACCCGTTTCCTTAAATTTTTGCCGAGGCCCACATTTTGAAAAAAGCCTAAAAGGATGAAAATTTTGTGTTAACATCTTATACGTGTAATCTTTAACCTATAGGTTCAATATTTTCCTTTAAATTCCTTTTATCTATCTCATTTATAGAACCAAACGCACACAGATGAACACGTCGAATACCATTTCCTCTTCATCATTCAGCTCCTTGACAAACGAAAAATTTCACTTCGTCTCAAAATTCAACAGAGTTAAGAATTACAAAAGATTTATTTAATTCGAGAAACTGAAATTAGAGGCTAATTTGTTAATCAAATAAAATAATATGCACTTAATTCAAATTCATTGAATGACCCCGCGTACATTCTCTAGATTGATTTATTATCCAAAATACACATTATAAATCTCAAAATTTTACATTAATTTACGGTTAGTCCACAGTGTATAATAAAAAATAAAAAATCTAAAACCTTTTAACGCGACTCCAAATTTTTGGTGCGCATCCGGATGGCACACTGTAATTACGCGCGCATTCACTTCTTTAAAAAAAAAGTGTGAATATAAAAACTGACACACATACACAAACAAATGCAATAAAATGATCAATTTAAATAAAAAATTCATAAAATCTGAATCAGTAGAATGCATCTCAAATAACCGATCGGTGATGAAAGTAATAAAAATCAAAACTTTCATTGCGCCACCGAAAATGCATAACACACAAAGAAAGCTATCGTCTCTAATGTGTTTTGATATTTTTTTGGTTGTTGTTGCTGTTCATCACAGTATACACAGTATATGTAAATATTGACATTAAAAACGTCATTTTTTGTTGGCCAGTCAAACTCTTTTGATAAAAAATTTTCATTCCATCTTATCAATTGTCAACACGCGGCGCGGCGCTCATGGTAAAAAAAAAAAATTTGGAAAACTTTTACTTTAATTTCCATAAACTTCAAATTATGTGAACTTTAAAAGTAATAAAATTACTGGATCCGGATTTTCTCTTCTTTATTATAAGTTTTATAACATTCATATTGTGATTTATAATAAATTAAAATATTTGATAATTATTAATGATAAAAGGGCTATTTGTGTGCTCTCAAAAACTTTCTTTTAATTAAAGACAAAATTTTGATTTGAAAACATAACGATTTATCATAACAAACACTCGCAATATACACAAAATTAAAATGTAGGCACAACCAGATCAAAACATTATCGTCACGGTGGTTAGCAAATTTGCGATTCGACGAACAACAAAAATGTTTAACAAACCATTACAATTTTGTTTTTTTTAAAGATTTAATGGAATTAGATTACACACAGGCCGAAAATTTAAATAGAATTTTACACACACAAACACTTTACAACCTCGTACACTTTTATAAAACACTTACACATATATATACTTTACATAAGTGAAAGCAGCATCTTTCTATACCACCACATACACAATAATATTTATTATTTCGATCTAAATCTTAATAACGATTCATATTTTAACGTATTTAAAAATACGCTGAGTAATAAATTTTCCACCTTATCATAAGACAAGTTAATGCCGTTAATGCTGTTTTTTGTGTGCACGAAAAGAAATACGCGCCACAACAAAAAGAAAACTGAGAACAACTAATGTGAACGATACAATAAAACAACAAAACTTTGTAAATGTTGAGATGGACAAGCGAAAATGTGTAAAATTCTTGATAAAGTGCGAAAGTGAAATTTGACAGCTTTTTGTAATTAATGGCGGTCGCATGAACCGTGGGCATATAATGTACGTATGAGTAAAAAATACTTTATGCGATTAGAATGCGTTTTGTAACAAGTTGAGATGTTTATAAACCGGTATTGATTTATTGTTAGTTGGAAAATTAAATTTTTTTTTATTGGAATTTATTACTCTGTAAAAGTGATATGGAATCACGTTACGAGTATTTCACGAAACAAGATAATTTTTTTGCAAGCAATTGAAAGAAAAAAAAAATACAACCTTGTAGGGTATAAACACCGCCCGAGGAACTATAGTCTTTATTACAAATATTATACAAAATTAATTTAAAAGTTTGAGCCAAACTATTTACTTTAGCGCATCCTTTCATTTTTGTAAATATTTATTTTGACTTATTTTCTAATCTTGCTTCATTTTCGATTTCTGGAGCTTTCTAAAATTCTACATTAATGAATTCATTTATTAATTTTAGTAGCTATCGTGAGTTTGAGGTATTCAGCCTGTTATGATTCATACAGAGATCTCTTAAGTTAAACAATCCCTTCTCCGTAAACTCCAGCCTCTTCAAGAGTGATAAATCCCTGTTGCTCCTGGGATAAGGAGATAAAGTAGTCGGTTTATTTTCCATTATTAGATAGTACACATTTCTTCATTGTTTAGGCTAACCTCAGAGCCTTCTTAATATATTTGGGTAACCATAGGCTAACCAAAAGTTGGCGCTTTAATAAATAGAATTAGAAATTGTTTATGAAATCGTACAAAAAGCAGGTGTTTTGAGTATAATTCTTCAGAAGGCCTATCCTCCAAAATCGTTTCAAGGCCAATAATGCTTAGAATAAATACTTAGAATAAATACGGAGAAATCTTCACGAATCGAACGGCAAAAAAACTTAAACCTACAGGACGTAAGAGGGGTTATATGCACCCGAAGAAAGCTGAGGTGACTTTTTCTTCCGGTCTATTATAAAAATAGTTCTCTATTGGTAATTGTAAAAGCAAAATAAAAACAAACGAATAATTATTTATTCATTATTCACTGATTATGCACAGAATATTCACAGATTTTTCACTTATTATTACTCATTGATCACTGATTATACACGAATTATTAACCTTAATTCGATAATTCCCTCATTATTCACTGATAATTCATTCTTTACACACTGACTTGTATTGAATCTTTCAGTGAATAATGACTTAACAATGAGCCAATTAATGAATAATGAGTTAATTCATCATTCAGTAATCAAGGTGAATAATTGGTGGATAATAAGTGAATAATAAATGAATTATTATTGAATAAGTGAATAATCAGTTTGTATTGAGTACATAATCTGTAAATACTAAGTGAATACTGAGCAAATATTTAGCGAATATAGTCGATGAATAATAACTAAATAATGAGTGAATAAAAATTTAATGATGGAGGAATATTCAGTGCAAAAGCGTGAATAATCAGTGAATAAAGAATGAATAATGAGGAATAATTAAAATTTACTGAGTGAAGAACGGCAGACTACTGAGCGGATAATGTTTGAATAACGAGTGCATAATGCGCGAATTCATTTGTGAATAAAGAGTAAACAATCCGTGAATAATATCTATACAATGAGTGAATTGTGAGTCAATTATACGTGAGTAATTGGTAATTATTAATTAGTGAGTTTAGTATCCTGTTAACTATAACTTAACGTTAACTGAAAGTTAAAAAAGTCGTTAATGCTTATTGCACCTTTGCTATATCGGCATCATTAAACTAATGCATCTCAGCCGAAATTAACCGTCACTTTTTCTTAGTCATGTGGCCTGGGAAATATTTTCATGTGGAAAGCCTAGGAAAATTCGTTTTCACGAGCCAAAATATTCTATTTTTTTCTAAATGCGCTAAAGCAATGCTAGCTGCTGAGTGCTGACTGAATAATTAATGAAGAAGAGTGAAAAATCAGTCATGTACAACTTAGTGAAGGAACTTTAGTGGACAAATAGTTGACACATTTTTCATCAACTTTGGAACATTTATGTAAATTAAGTCTTTGCGCTGGTGTGTTGCTGTATTCGTTCTTGGTCCCATTCTTTCATAATTTACATGGACTCTATGTGCAAAATTGACTTTAGTGGAATGTTGGTTGCTTTTTCCGAAGGCTGTTTGTGGGTAGATACCGTTAATAAAACATCTTCGGATCTGGCACTTAATATTTGGTGTAATAGCCATTTTATGGTTTTAAGCTCGAAAACGATCAATTGGTTAGCTCAACAAATTTTAATCTAATTCATTCAATCAGTTGTACCGGATTTTGTAATGAGAAATGTTTCCGAATTGGTCAAAACTAATGAAAATAAATACTTCGGTTTTATGGTTGTATGGTCCAGCTGACCTACTAAAAAGTATGGAGCTACAAGTACAGTCAAACTTGGATATAAAAAATCGGGATATAACGAAAGCCTTGTTATAAGGAATTTATATAAAATCCCAAACTTCGAGAAATACGTCGAACTTGGCTATAACGAACCTCAAGACACTAAAAATTTTGTTCGTTATAAGGAAGAAACGTTGTATCAAGAGATCAATTTACCTACATTTGTATGTATTTCTCGAAGTTTGGGATTACATAAGTTCCTATAACAAGACTTTCGCTATTATCACGATTTTTTATATCCAAGCTTATATACAAATGTAGGTAAATTGATCTCTTGATATAACGTTTCTTCCTTAAAACGAACAAAATTTGTAGTCCCTTGATTTTCGTTAAAACCAAGTTCGACTGTAATCCCAAAAATCCGAAATAATCTTAAAGATAATTTAGATACCGCAGACAATACAATACCATTTGAGTCAAGATTAATAAGCCTTAAGAATCATCTCTACATTTTGAAGCAGATTTGAAGGCTCGGCATTATCAATCTCAACCGTAATCTATCATTTTCTAGACTATATAGATATTATACCGATTAATTTTAAAACTGTTTAAAAATGAAAGGAATTATTCGAGTTTTGATTGAAAAATATGTAAATGAAAGGTACCTATGTAAATTTTTAATCGAAAAGAGTTCAACATAATGTGATGAATATGATTATCAAATTGAAATAAAATTCAATTTTGCTTTCAAATTTTACTCGTAATGAAAGTCTAACGTTCTAAACATTTTGTTTACTCTTCGATATAGATTTAAATGGCTGTTGTTCATGCTCTTAAAGAAAACCAATTTGATTGTTGTTTCTTAATTTAGTTAGACGCCCCGTTGATTTAGTTAGACGCCCCGATTTTAAGCCTAAAATTACAAATTTTTAGAAACAAAATATGTAGTTGAAATTTTCATAAAGCTTAAAGTTCTTAAATTATAATTAGAGTGCCGATTATAATACCATTATTTTAAATCCAAATAGTAATCCAGGTACACTATTTGAAACGATAAACCATGGTACACAATTTGGTTTTAGAATTTGAAAAGCTTAAAAAACAAAATTACGCAAGGTTTGTAAGATGGTTATAGCTTTCATTCTAATCGCAAAGCGTTTTTGAATGGATAATTGATTGAAACTTATCACTTTTTCGCCTAAAATTATCGCATTGTGCCTTATAATGCATTGTGTCTTCATTCACAACTAGATGAATATTTTTAGGTAATTACCTTCGGAATTTTCAAAAAATTTGGGTCAGTCGTAGGTAAAAATTTCTAAAATTAACAATATTATAAAAAAAAACAATTTGCTCAACATAAAAAATATAAGATTGGGAGATATACACGAAACTTCATACTGAAACCCAATTTTCAGCACCTTCTTCCATCTGCTTATCTACGAGTTTTTATTGCACACCACGAAATGATCTAGTCAGTGCATCAATGCTCCCATATGATATACTTACAAATAAATGAATAAAAATCAAGAGTGGAAATGGTTAAATAGATGAAATCTTAAGTAACTTTTAGAGCTAGAAATTCGCTCAACGGTTTTAAGATTGTCCGGCAAGTTATTATACAAAGTGAGTCCTCTACTAAAAATGCTATTTTGGGTGGTTGAGGAGAGTCTGGCAAAAACTGTCCTATATAACAAATTCGTTCTGGTATTATGCTCATGATACAAATAGTTACTCGTAAAAACGAAATTTGTTTTCGTTGCATGTAATTTTATGTATGCAGACCATCAAATCAAAATTGACCAGCTGAGGGATCGGCAAAAAGTTGTCATTGTATAAATCAACAGTATGCGTTCGGAAGGGTAAATTAAACATATTCCTATTCGCTTTATTTTGCCCAACTCGAATTTCTTGCAATTTATACTTAGATGCAGAGCGCCATGTAGGACGAAGATACGACAAAATAGAGCGAACATAAGCAAAATATATTGATTTTAGAACCTGTTCTGGAAGAGCAAAAGATATTTTAAGTGCTCCAGCAAGACCAGAAAGTCTCTTAAACATAACGGCAATGTGGGGGCCCCAACTTGATGTAATCTTATTTCTACAGTAAACTTATCTGATCCTTTTATTGCTGCACGAGAAATTATTTGTTGCAAAGGGAGTTCCAATATTATTACAAACTTTTTGCTTCCCACCTAAAAATATCGTAATTGATCACCAATTTCTTTTCCCTTTGCTTTTTAAACCACTCAATTACCATTGTTTCTATTATTACAGGAAATGCTGACTTTCGCCCTGCATCTGTAACTTTTTCTTAATTTCTTTGTGATTTCATGAATTTATTTTCGCGAAAAACCCATTTCCTTATTTAAAAACATTGCTACTCAGTAAGTTTTTGTAAAGAATTGGGCGACTCACCACGGTTTGCTCGACCCACAACTTCCAATTTCTCAGATTTTAAAAGCCGAATTATATATGGCTCTTGTGTTGCCAAATCCGAAAAGTTATATTCCAGTGTTTAAAAATGGTCGCACAAAACTATATAAAATATATTTTTGTAGCGATAACAAATAGACGTCGCGGTTCCAGTTATATACTACAAAAAAAAAATGTCTGTTGAAATCTAAATAGTATTCCATGGTATGCTATTTGGAACTTTCTAACTAATATTATACCAGTGGTACACTATTTGGGGAGGTATTCTATTCGGCACTCTACGGTATTTCAATTAAACATCTCGACTTTTTACAAATAAATATGAGATGTTAATACTTTTCGACCGAACAAATTTTACGATGAGTTATAACAATTGACGAAGATTGGACGCAATAATAATTGCGATAATGCCAATTTTTAATGCAAAAAAAAATTATCAGATTGAAGTTTCCGATAAATTAACAAACAACCTTACAATATTTAACAAATAAAGATGATGTCCTACAGTAAAATTATATACGACGTAATTCGATGGCGTTTGACTTTGACAATGCATTCTAGAAATGCCGAAATAATACTAGGGCTACAGTCGAATTCTCGGGTAAATCATTTACTACAGTAAATTTAGATTTTTAATGTTCGTTTTTTTTTTGTTAAATTACGCATATTTTTCTATTTCATACTCGTTCAATTCTTATAAAAATAAAGAATAAGATATCTAAACGTGAAACATTTACCTTTTTTTAATTCCTTTACCCTCTCCATGAAAAAAGGTAAATATATTCACCAAATTTAGTTGATTCACTCTAGAATTCGACCGCAGCCTAAATATGCTATAGCTAGCGTGACTGTAGAACGCTTTGAAATAATAGAACAAATTAAGAATGCAAATTGAATGTCAGGTATTATTTTGTTTGTGGCGTGGTGGTGGAATAGAGCGGCAAAAGTCTTCGGTTCCGGTGCTGACGCAATTTTATATTTTTTATTTTTATTTTTAGAATTCATGGAATTCATGTAATGATCAAATATTTTACGGGAACGCATTATCGAAACAAAAATGTCGCAACAAAAATGTGGAAGTACTTTTGTCGCAATCTAATAATATTTCTATCAAAAATATCACAGCATAATTGTTTCGCAAACAAAAAAATTGACGATGAAATATAGTCACGTGTTTCTCGCATACAACTATCTAAAATTCTCATTGCAAAAAATATCGAATACAAAATGTTTCGCCACAAATTTAATCGCTTTACGTTGTGAGCAATAATTTAACTTTTGGGATACAACAGGAAGAATTGTATAAATCCTGGAAAAGTGGGGGTTTTTTTTACATTAAAAAATTGTTAAATTTACAAAAGTTGCTTTTTTAACATTTGTGGTACTATCAGAAGAAGCGATAAGGGCGAAAAAAAACTCTTTGATATATTGTGTCTGCAAGGTTAACGAAGCAATTATTATTAATTAATACACAATCCTAACAACTAAAATCTTTACTCTCAAGGAAAAGTGACTTATTTCAAATTTGGTAATTTTTTAGGAGATTTAGTTTAATATTCTTTTAACGATGAGACAAAAGTTACAAGAGATATCTCTAATTTCATCTAGCTTGCATATTTTTTATTAAAGATTGACACATCGGAGTCGGGTTGATATTTAAATAAGTAAAACCTCCAAAGTTGTACACCTCTTTAACTTGGACATTTCTATATATTGGACATTTTTTAAAGTCCCTTCAAAAACACATGGATTTATATTTTTTTTAATCGAATTTACCTTTATATTTTGGACCACCTCCTTAACTTGTATGTTGGCCAGAATTTCTTGGCGATAAAACAATTTTCCTTGGTACATTTACTCTATATGTTGGTTCTCTGTTTTCGTAAAACGCATTACATACACATTTCCACGATGCACGATTTCCGGCTATATAATACAACAGTGTGCCAAAAAGATAACTGAAAAACATGAATTGAATGAACTTCAAACATCCAATGGAAGTTAGTTTTTGAGACATTTGTATCTTTAGTTAAAGTTATGAACCGAAAGATTGGTTCAATGCTGATTGATCTCGGTTTATTCCTAAATTCTATAACATAAAACAGTTTGGTGTTGAAAAATGAAAAGTGTTATAGTGGGAAACTGTCGAAAAAAAGGTTGACTGTGCTGTTATGTTGTAGTGCGATGGGGGACATATTGAATCAATAGTAGGGACAATGATTTACCGGTGATAAGGAAGTTAAATAAATCAGCTTGGTTGATCGGCTGCATATTCGAAGAATGGGTCCGTGGAATTGAAGACATCATGCGTAAAGAAAACGGAAAATTTTAGTAACTGTCGACAACTGTCCAGCTCATGTTGAAGATTTGACTAACTTTCGCCTTTGCTCTCAACCGGCAAGAATGACATCGGTCATTTAGCCTTTTGGCCAAGGCATAATCAAGGTTTTTAAAAGCTACTACAGGAACCATCTAATAAATAGTTTTCTTAAAACTCGAAAATTACAAACAAAAATTTCAGATTTCTTTAATTTTAAGGTCAGGTGCAATACTACACTACTGTCCCATTTTTTTAAAATCCTAATTCTCTTTTTACACGGTCTTTGTTTGTACGGTTTTGAGTTTTTAAATGATCACAATTGTAAAGGAAATCAAGAAACGATAACATTTTTAAAAATGTTTCTATAACTTGGACAACTCCCTATGTTGGACAAAATTTGTAGTCCCTTGAGTGTCCAATATACACAGGTTTCACGTAATTGAAATAAACTGTCAATTGTGGACTAAAACCAGTTTTGACCTAAATCGATTTAAGTCACTTTTCCTTGAGAGTAAAGAAATTATCAAAAAATTTACATCTTTCATAAATAATATTTTTGGCTTGCTATATATTGTTTGCGACATTTTTGCGTTGCGATACGTAACTTTTTTTTTTTGCTATATTAATCCTTGCGATTTAATTTTCATTCGAAGAAAATGTTTTCGAAATTTTTGTCAAGCGTTTATTTTGTTTGCTATATTTTTACTGCGATGTTCTTGTTTTCGATAATAAGGTAGGGAGCCTGTTTTCCGCTTTATAGTTATGTTACAGAAATTACACAAAAAAATACATGATAAGCGTTTAAGATGCGCCTAATTATAATAATTCTTAAACGCCTTTAATCTCGAGCTTCTATTCGGCTAAAAAATAACGGCTAAAAAAATATCAAATGGTCAAATGGTCGCTGCACATCACCATTATGTACAGCTATCGTTTACGTTACACGACTTCTTTTTACGAAATTTTGCTATAGTGTAATACAAAAAGGTAAAAATAAACCTAAATAAACCAAAAAGAAATTTTGTTATATTCGTAAACATAAACTATTAATTAAACAGAATTTGCGCAATGCGAGGGATGACTATATATATAAATTTTATCCGTACTAGGACAGGCTGTACCCCCTTGATCTAGCGCATGATTTGTAGAAATCAGCATATACATATATTTATGAGACCCGTTAAACATTTATTTTAAGATATGTACGTGAATGTCGAATTTTATATTTTAATTATTCTTATATATGTATATAGATTGAATGACGCCGAAAGCAAATCACGTTTTGTATCGTGAAATTCTTGTAATTCTTAAGGTTCAAACAAAATGGTGTCCATTCCGTTCCGCCAGGTACTTTGAATGAAAAATGGAAACTTCAATGATAAGAACGAAGGAAAATAGCACGAAAGCACGATAGTGCCTGAGACGTTAGACTTGTCATGTTATAAAATATGACTTTTACAATTTTTTAAATTCTTTATATAAAATATTTCTTACTTAATTTATATTTTGCAAAATTTTCAAAATTTTCCATTTGTAGAAATTTTAAAAATTCCCTAAAATTATTCATCCTTACCTATTAATTTTTTGTTGTTGATATTTTTGAAAACTTTTCAGTTTATTCAAATCCTCACGTTATTGTTACATGTAGTTCAACATATTTTGTATACTACGTGAACACCTTGATATTCTTGAAATCCAGAAATTTTCAAAATTAGGAAATGGTCGATTTCCTAAAACTCCTCAATATTAATAAAAAATAGTAACTCTTTAAAAGTAGAACCGTGGATAGTTTAAATTTCAGTTGGTACAATAATTACTAGCATTTATGATTAAAAATCATCATACCATTGATTTCGAAATGCTTCAATAGTATGAGAGTATTTTTTCGATTAAATTCTTATAATTCAAGTTCCACTGTCAGTTCCTAAAAAATCATTAAACTCTGATATTTTCGCTGATATTGTATTTAGAAATATAAATTTAAAATTTTTTGTACACACATTGGATGCAACATTAATTCTGATTATTTTGAAGCTCAAATTCTATTATCCTCGGTTGTTTACATGTTTGATTTCAAATTTATAAATTTTTTCCAAATTTCTAAAATTAGAACATATCAACAAATACAGGATTCCTCACTAACTGTAGTTTCGGTTTCCTCTTAAGCCCAAATAACCCATAAGAGCTAAACGTCTCCTCGCAAAACTCCAACTTGTTTTTTATTAACCCAATTTCTAAATCAAGATTACCGGCGCCTACATTAAAACCCAATTTTATTTTCATATATTGCATCGTTCTATCGATGTCGGATCCTGTTGAATATAACAACATAATATGTGTAGTAATAAGAAAATATTAGACTTTTAAGTCATAACGATGTCTCTATCATTTTATTAATTGTTTATAATCAGTTGAATATTTTTGCTACTCTCAATATCACAAATAATTCATAGCTGAAAACGATCAAATATGCGGCCACACACTGAGAGAACACTTTGTTTGCGCCAACCGAATTTTTTGCCTACCGAATTAAGCGGTTGTAGTAAATGAGATAATATTGTTGTGATACCAATAATTTGAGATTGGTATAAATTGATTATTGATTTTTGGCAGCCGCCATAAAACCCATTTCCCGACCCGCCGTAATTTTAGTCAAAAGAATTATTTTTATTTTTGTTATTTATAACATTATCTGTCCCGGTGGCCCAGTGTTTAGCATGCTTGCTTTAAGCTCCGGAGATCCCGGGTTCGATTCCCGGCGGGTGATGAAAAAATCACGGCTGGTTACTGTTGGATCAATGAATTAATCAATTATTATCCGTTAAAAAAAAAATGATTACGAAACTTCGACATGAAGCGGCCAAATCCCTCCATGGAATGTAGCGCCAGCGGGAAAAAAAAAAGAAAAACATTATCTGCAAATAGTTTTTGAATCAATGGTTTGGAATGAATTTCTTATGACAACACGCTCATTTTCAATTTTCCTCGGAATAAAATCTGAGATAATTTCAAAGCGGTTACAAAATTGGAGTTGCAACTTAGGAAAAGTGAGCAATAGCATTCTTAAAACGATTATTAACAAGACAAATTATAACTAGCGGGACGTAAATTTGACGTGTAATTGGAGAGTGAACCACAATTAGGCTGAAAGTTTTTTAAAACAGAATATAATTTTAAAACGAAAATCACTTTTGCCAAGTCTATTAGCTAATAAATAATATAACGGTAGGGTAGCTCATTTACCTGGATCCACCTAAATAACACGACATTTACGTGTGCAGTCAAGAATTGAGCAGCAGCAAAAAATAAAAAACGAAAAGCAGGCCTTCAAATTCGACTGCATTTTTATGCAATCGACAGCCTAACAATATAGCGTATAAAGCAGTTATTATACATTCTCTTTAATGATGTGACTGCGCAGCCTGACTTTTATTGCTGCATTTTATTTCGCGACAATGTACTCTTTTTGCTGGAAAAATACATGTCAGCCTACGACTAAAATATGTTTCAGGACCTTGACTTGCCATTTCAAGGTCAACTCCCTTTTTAACCAACTACACTTTTTGGCAAAATTTTATTTTAAGGTTTCTACCGGTCAAGATAATTTTGTATTTATTAAAAATATAGTTGAACTTGATGGGACACCTCAAGGTCACCTAAAATACTTTAGTTATGTTTCTTTCCCCCTAAAAAAATAAAACAATTTTCAGGTGGTATAAATTGTCCCCCTGAATATTAGTGTAGTCTGTTATTTTATTTAATTTTCCTGAAAATAGACCTACAACGCCACAATTCTTAAACACGTTTTACAAACCTAACAGTCGTCGGAGTGCCGTAATACAAATTTCAAATCTCACTTTATAAAGTCCTATGATTACATGAAATGATAGTTGTGGTCAAGAGACACCGCTGAGGCTGATTATTCTTGTCGTATATCTACATCTCTTAACCATTCTAAGAATTTAAGTTCCACTGTCACACTAAGGTAGTGAGGGGGGGGGGGCAAAGGGGCCAGGATGTCACTTATTTAGTACTTCTTATACCCAGTTGCATAAATAAAGAGCCAATACGATTTTCTTTTAAGCAATTAGGTTTTTTTTGGCACACTATAAGGTAAGTCTAAAAAATTGGCCGGTTTACAATAGAGGGGTGCGTACCTAGATTTGTTTCATATATTGCCAGGAATTCTGAAAAATCTGAATTGTCATCTAATGTCACTAAGTGATGTAGTTCGAGTTAATTATGAATTTTTCATTTTGTTGTTATAATTGTATTTAAGTGGATATGAATTTAAATAACAAAAAAAATTTAAACTTTCAAAATTAATAATTAGGTACAATTTATCCCATAATTTAACCATTATAAATTTAAAAAAAAACATGATTTCTCCTTTTTTTTTGTTTTAGAGATTTTATTCTATATGCGCATGAAATTAGTTTAAATTATAATTTTGCATTGTGTAGGCAAAAAATTTGATTGACAATTTTTTTCTAAATTTTTTTTTTTTGCATTTTTATTCATCCAAATTGGGTTGAATATTTTGCGCTTTTAAAACAGAAATTTATACAATTTAATGTTTATCTATTGGTTTAATCTGACCTCTAAAAACCATTTATTTAATTACTCGTTGCTTTTGTTTTATTATTCGAGAAAAAATATTTGTCGGAAATTTTACAGTATAACTCCCAAAAAATGTTTAAAGTTAAAACACAGATAAGAATAGACAGATGGCGATCTTGTATGGGCCATATTTACATTCTAAATTTCAATACCAAATTCCAATCTAATCCTTTTAGAGCAAGACGTATATATTATAAAATAAAATTTTATTTGAAGTTGGTTTATGTTTGCTTTGATATAATCAAAATAGCCATACGTAAAAAAAGATAAAAGAGACAGAAATGTACGTCCTGCTCTAAAAGGATTGGATTGGAATTTGGTATTGAAATTTTGGGATGTAAATATAGCCCATACAAGAAACACATCTGTCTATACTTATCTGTGGTTAAAACTAAAATTTTTATTTTCTCAAATGTTTGCAATTGAATTGTGGATGGTTACAAAACGAGTACGTACAATTTACTATAAAATTAAACTGTTGTGTAGAAATTGTACAGATACTCGATAAAAATCGGATCAGTTAACCGAAAAGTGGATTTATTCATCCAATTAATCGATTAATAGATTAATATTAACCTATTTTGATTAGCAGTTTAATAAACGAAAATCTGATAAGTGCAACTAAGTCTGAATTTCACTTTGAATGTCTGCCAAGAGGTTATATTATTTTGTTTGCAGGGTGTTTGCAGACTGTTGCCTGGTAAAAGGCAAATTTTCCTAAAATTAAAAAAATTATTGAATATTCAAACTTCAGAAGTATTTTATCTTAATTAAATTTTAATTTTTAGTCTAATTTCGAAAAGTTAGTTTCGATTAAATTGTTAATAAAGATCTGAAAATAATGAAGGAACCAATTTTCATAGTAAAAATTCCAACTACTAATTTCATATTTCCAAGTTCATTTCAAAATTTTATGTTAAATTCAAAAATCATAAAAATGCTGACCAAATACGTCAAACCAAAGTTCTACAACGTTTAGTATCTTTCAAAATTTTGAATCGATGGTTTTAAAATTTTAGATAAAATTCAAAATTTAAAAATTCAATTCTAAATTTTCAGTAATCTCAGATAATGTTTTCATTTCTAGCTTGAATCTGCTGTATGTACTTGATGAGGTCAGTGGCCTCTTTCACCAATAACCCTCTGATATAGTGGAAATCATGTGATGTTTGTAGATTTTCATGATTATGTACCGAAGTCTCGAATAGATCTCTAAACGATGGGAAATCGTGATAACTTGCCCAAACAGGTATGTTTAAACGTGGCAACCGCAGGTCTTAATAGTTTACGTGTGATCTGTTGAGTGTTGTATCTAGAAGTGATTTTTGATGAACAGCTAAATGCCCGACAGCAGAAACAACTTGAGCCTCTACCTACTTTGATACCAAATTACGAGACGCCGCTTGTTTATGTAGCTCAACTTTCACGAAAAGATATTTTTCCTCAAATTTCGCACCATCAGCAGAAGTATTATAATTTTGTAATGAATATTGGAAATCTTTGAACTGAACGTATTGATTTTTTTGAGCAATTCTATTCGGGCGATTAATTCCTCGTATACGTCACCTCACCTTAACGGTATTTAAACAGTAATTAATTCAATTTGAGTTCTCGAAGGCCAACACGTCTATCCTCCTCGAGCCCGCACGGCTCACAACTTCTTTTAGGTTTAAATTGCTCCCTTCCACCTTTTTTTTTGTAATGATAATTCTGACAGGTTGCCCGGAATTTCTCAGCGCCAACCTTAACGGTTCGACCGCGGCTTTGATTTGCTGAGCCTGACGTATTCTCAGAATTTTAAGGATATGAGAGAGGGTTACATTGTTACGAGAAGTTTATAGTTCACGGTCAGTTACTTTTTGTGTGGCGATTGATATACGAAGGAAGAGTCAATTATTTTATCAGTTTTGGAAATTTCTACCCAATGATCATTTTATTTAGCAATTTGGAGATATCCTTTTATACTGTACGCAACTTAACTGTAAAACCAAACAAACATTGAATTTTTTTTTTTTCGTTTATTACGGTAAGATATTTATTTCTTCTTCCTCTTGGTTATCAAATAGATCACTGGAGTCGGATTCGTCTGACGATTCATAAAGTTCTTTCGCTGCCAAGTGTAACTCATTTCGATGAGGCAAACAAAAGCGTTTTCCATTCGGTTGTTTGTTTCTTGTAGTGAAGTAGAGGTTTCCAAGTTTCTTTTTGCCGGCGGAGTACCTTAATGCGGTACTTAGGATGTGAGATGATCTACGGCGATGTGTGTGTCCCCAATATTTGATTCTCTGAATCTTAACCCGTTTAGTAAATGTTCTTCCTTTCAATAATTCGCTGAGCTTTTGTGAATTTGATTTATGTGAACTGAACTCCGTCAATTTCTTCAAGAAGAATAGCTCATGTTGAATCAATCGGCAACGATTTGCGAAAGTGAGAGCTGCAGTTCTTAATCCATAGGTTATCATGGGGAACTATTCTTGTGTTGCACATCGTGAGTGCAGTTTGGAACGGTATTTTGTTTTTACGTATAAAGAGCTGCATCTGCTGGATGAGTCCAAGTGTTTGGTAGCATCTGGCCCGTATGGTGAGAGGTCGACTTACTTCCGCGGTCAACTGAGTGCCTAGCTACCGCAACGTGTTGACGTGGCGGAATGTGATTCCTGCTAAATTAATTTAATGACCCTTGCTTTACTTCTTTATTTTATCGGTCGTGTTGAACCACTAAATTGCAATGCGCTCCCAGAAGCATGTTTTAATTATGCGGTTAATAAATAAAAAGATGCATATTGTTGTAAACATTCAGCGATCACATTTAGGTTTACGGTATCGAATGCTTTTGCTAGGTTGAGGAAGAGTACACTCACTCGATGGCCAGCCCGCCATTGTTGCTCGTCAAGTACTCGACGTATGCTAAACATGTGGTCTTCTGTGGATCGATTAGCCTTAAAAGCAGTTTGATATGAGGGTGGTAATTTTAAGTGTTCGTCTAGTTTATTAAAGACGGGTTTATGGTTGCCTTCGTTCCTTCGTTCATTCGGTTTGAATTTTTTTTTAATCAATCGTATTCCTTGAAAATGACGTTATTTTTCGTTCCTGTTCCTTTGATTGGATTAGAAAAAAATTCAAACCGAATGAACGAAGGAACGAAGGCAACCATAAACCCGCCTTAAGTAATATTTTCGAATACAATTTGTACCCGACATTGCAAAGTGTGATCCTTCGGTAATCGGCAACATTTCTGGGATTTTTTTTTTGCTATTGGAATCTGAAGGATATTTATCCACTCTGGAGGAGGCTTATTTCTTATCCAGGCTTTTTCCATTATTTTGTGTATTGCTTGAATCACCGTATCTAGTGCACTTTTTAGTAGCTCGATTGGGATCCCGTCTATGCCAGGAGTGGTCCCTGGAGTGGTTAATGATGAACTTGATGTCAAAGTGGTGGGTGGAGGCCCCCGTGGGAAATAATCATTTTCTTGGAATAGATGTGACCAATTACCCTCAGATTTTACTAATTCGTTTAGCCAGGCGGAAACTGGAATGCTGTGCCGATTCGATGTGGTGTTTCCTCTCTTAAATTGTTTAAAAAATGAGTACGTTTTGCGCAGGCGATCCGATGGGTTTTGGCGTAAGAGGTTCTAGAAAAAGCTCTGGCATTCTTTGAGCATTGTGGCTTGAGACAGCATTATTGAAGTTTAGCCGGCTGTGCTTCAAGTTTGTTTGAGCGATCCGATGTTTCGGATGGAATTTTTTTATAATGTTGGGCGCTTTTGTACCGTGCCAACGCTCGTCATGTTTTTGCTCCGCCGAGTGACTTTGGATTCAATATGGGCATTGAAATCCCCGAGCAGAACTATGATGCGGTTAATTATGGAGTGAATAATGTTGAAATTATATTTGCAGCTAGCCGACGACTGTGTTGTTTGGTGACGGTATATACACTGAGATGAAGCGAATCTATCCGAGGGTTGAATTTTCCCCGTGAGAGTAATGATGGCTCCAAAGTAATTTTTGTTTTTTGTGACTTGTATCTGTGTGCTTTTGCTGATTAGTATAGCCACTCCCTTCTTTCTAGTGTGCATCTCATTGGCGAGATACCAGGTGTAATTTCCGGTTGAACATGCCCCTGTGCCCATGTTTGTTTCCTGAACAGAGCAAATTTCAATTTGATTTTGATTTAGAATTTGGTCCGTTGCCTCTCGTTTAAGGAAGAGGAAATCTTGAGAGGTGCAGGTTGAGCCGGTTTTGGTTCCTCCCAGAGGATAAATGGATTGCTAGTGGGTACAATGTTGTGCTGTACTTTTTCGGTGATGCCATCATAGTGCATCCGGGAGTATAGTAGATTTATCTCCTGAAGGAAATTTTCATGGTTCGGGGAGAAGCTAGTACAATTCTGAGTGCTTTTGAAGTGTACAGTAATTTTGATGTTTCTCAGGTTGGCTGCTGAGGATAAACATTATGCGCCTCCCCAGAATCCGTCTTGTTGTAAGTCGGATAGGTAAATGGCACTAAATAAACAGTTTCCATCACCTGGGATTGTGTATACTTCCATTGAATTTTGGTTAAACCTCGTGGTGGGTTTATTTCCCAATTTTTTTTGTTAGTTATGTATATATCTATATATGTATGCTGCTGTGGCCTGAATTGAGGTCATTTTGTATCGGAACTTGTAAATTAGTTTCGAATTACAGTTCGTCGCAATACTTTTTTTAGTTTACGTAATTATTTAATTATTTTCCAGCAATCAATGCATTTCCGCAATTTAATTTTCAAACAACGGAATTTTACTCGGTAGGGGGAACTTGTTTACGCAATATTCTACGAGCCTACTTTTTATTAGTAGTAGTATTTAACTTAGGCCGCAAACCAAAAAAGAAAATAATTTTACTCAAGTATTTGTAGCACTCCACGGTAATTGCGATCCAATATTCACAGTAAGTTGATTAGAATTCTCCGTTCTTGTATCATCAGATCCACGACAACTTCAATAAAAAAAAACACATCGTGAATTCGGCCGGAAGGACCAAATGGATAACTCAAATAACTTTGTGAACTGTATTTGTTTCTCCATTCGATATTGAAAGGCCGAATGCCAGAAGGCTGTGTCTCTGGTCTTATCGTGTCTGCCAAGTGGCTGTGGTGGGTTTAATCGTATTAGATTTAAAAACGGTAGAGTTGCTAGATTCCAGTCGTACCTTTCGTCCGGTTCAGTCTTAACGACTTATGCCTAATTCGATAGCCACTTTATGAATTTTGTTTTGAATTTTAGTAAAATTTGAATAAATGGAGATGCTTTCTTTATGATATTTTCAAATTCAAATGAAATCTGAAATAAAGGTAAAATAATAAAATTAAAATTATGTTGTTTCATTTGCATAATATGGAACTTACGAGTTGAGGTGCAGTAACAAAATAAAATAAATCAACGAAAAGATTGATATTTGTTTGATGGATGTTTTTCTTCTGAAACTAACAGTATAGTCAGCAATTTTTCTTTAACTGCTTCAAGATGTTCCGGCAGCTTAGCATTCTTTAAATAATTTAAGGCATCTTGATTATACCAGCTTGAATCGGAAATTAGAGGACCCGGTAAGGTGGCTTCGATGCGTTAATTGTCTGCACTTTTCGTAAATTTTTTAGCTTGCTTATTAAATAAGCTGCTCTACTTTTTAAATCAAAGAAAAGGTTCTGTAAAATAAAAATATTTGATATTAATAATTTAGATTAAAATGAAATTAATCTAACTGACAATATTTTCCAAATCATCGTTTCTGGTACGCAGAGACGTATTGACCTCTGTTTTGCTGTATATACTGTTTAAAATCCTAAGAAATAGGCAGACGTTTTAATAAGAATGTATAGCATTAAAAACATTAAAAATTAGTAAACGAAAGCAGGGCAGAAAATAAAAAAAAAACAACAAACCTCACTATTAATTTTTAAAAGTGGACCCACCACAGCGTTACTACGCTTTAAAGCTCAGAGATCTTTTTCGTTCGGTAATTTGGATAATACATTATTATGTGTAGTGCCAAATCTGCGTGTTTCATTAAATCGGTTTGAGTAAATTTGTCCTCAAAACATTTGATAATCATGGTTATAAAATTTCAAATTTTCTAGCTCTTACATGAATTATTGAATTCTGACATCATAAAATTAAACGCTGAAGAAATTTATCGAATTTTGATATGAGATATGGAATTCTTTGATATGTCATCTCAAGATTTCAAAATTCAATATATCATTTCAAAATTTGAGATATTGTGTCAGAATATTACATGGTATATCCAATTATGTATTAATTTTGAGATGATGTATCGAATTTTCAAGTCATGAGATGATATAACAAATTCTGATAAGACCTTTCGAATTTTGACCGAATGTGTCCAATACGGAAAAAGTTAAAATATCGACGTGACATATAAAATTTGACTTGTGATATCGAATTCTAAAACCAAAAATTGAAATTCTCGCATATAACCTGTTGAACTCTGAGATAACTCCGATTCCGACTCCAACTCCAACTTCTCATTCATAGTACTGCTCGTATTCAAATTAACAAAAATTAAAAATCAAATTAAAGAATAATTAAACAAATAAAATGAAAATAAAAAATTTCTACAATTTAAATTAGGTAATTACAAATTTGTTGTTAAAATTAGTATGGCCTCAAGAATATTAAGGCTCGTACTTTTGAGGATTTTTTCCACTCTCTCCAAGCCATAAAAAAAAAAAATCCTGAATTTTTCTTATCCGAAGTCGTTTCGATTTCTCATGGTTATCTAGAAATTGTTAGAATTCATGTTTTTCTTCTACTTCTTCAACAGGATTTTCTTGATGGTTAATAAATGAAGATTACGGCTGGTCACTATGACTGTGAGCTTTTCGGTAATATCAAAAAATCATTTTAAACTATTGCTAAATTACATAGTACCGGTTTGCCCCTATTTTGTCGATCACCACTTAATAATACTCTAACCATGATTTTAATTTTGTTGCGAGGGTATTTGAGATTTTTCCTAAGTGAAACATTACGCTACGCCATCCTTTATAAAATTGACCGGAGGTCAAATATACTGATTGGAATCTTTCTGTAACTAAGGGTAAGGTGCATTTTAGGAGGAAAAAAAAATATAAAATGCAGAGTCGGAGTCGGTCAGTATTTTTCCGACTCCCGCTCCGCTGAAATATCGATTTCTAACATAATTTATTTTATACTGGTATAATGTATCGTCATGATGTACCGAATTCCAACATCAAAAACTCAAATTCAGACATGACATATTAAATTCAGACATAATAGTATATCAAGTTCTCACATCATAAATACAAATTCTGATATTGCAAATCTAACTCTTACATCATTTATCGGATTCTGACACGATAATTCGAACTCTGGCATCAAAAATTCAATGGCATAATTGGGATAATATTGGAATAATAGAATTCTGATATCATATCTAATTCCGACATGAACTATGGAATTCTGACATGATATATCGAATTTTGACACCAAAGATTCGAATTCTGGCATGGCATAATACTTCGAATTTTGATATGATATGTTGATTTCTGACATAACTTATTGAATGGTATAGAAGCTTGGATACATAATATCTCGTTGGGTTGATATAACTGGCAGTTAATTTCTGTTGGTTTTGTGGCCGCAGCCGTGGATGGATATATCAACTTAATTTTTACATTAAACGTCCAGCCAAGCAATCCAAGGGAAAGAACTCTATTAATTTAGGCGTTACTCCTTTTAGGATGTTCGGTTATACGAAGATTTTTGTTGACCAGCCTCTCTAAAATTGATAGAAAATTAAAGATGTATTGATGTGAAACTTTTTCATAAACGGTAGCTATATTCGCAAAAAAATTAAGAAAAACAAATTATCTGGCGAAAAAATCAACGCAGTCACTTTACGGTTGAAATGGCACACTCCAAAATAAGTTATATGGCATATAGGCGATGGAAATGCGATTCTCATATGAATTTAGATGAAGTTCTGGAATATGGCCAATTAAGATGAAACTTGGATATTTTTTAACTGATTGTGATAAACTTTGACGATAATTATAAGATCTGAACTGTGTAAGTTCTGATCATTGTGGATGAAATTTGGCTGTTTCTTTACCGATTTTCATGAAAAATAACGCATGTACTTTGGAAATTGGATTAACCAATAAATAAACAAACAAATTAAAATGTTTTAGTTGGTACCAAAATTATTTTATTAGCATATTATGTGGTTCAGGTCTGAGCCTTTTCGATCTTTTTTTAAATGCTGTTGACCGAACACGTTCAATATGGCATATTTCAAAACGGAATATTTCAAAATATTTCGGCATATTTAAAAACGGCATATGGTACACTACGGCATAATGTACACTACGGCATATTTTCATATGGCGTATGGTATAATAAGGCATTTTCTAAAACTTGGCTATTTCTTAGCCGAGTATGATGAAATTTGGCAAGTGCAATGAAAATGGAATACTAAACCGGATTTTAAACGAAGTTCTGTAATATGGCCAATTAGGGAGGAACTTACCTATTAATTAACCGAATATTATGAAATTCAACATATACGTTAGAAATGGCCTTCTTAAAAGAATTTTAGATGAATTTCTAGAACATGGCCAATCATGATGGAACTTGGGTATTTCTTAAACGATTATGATGAAATTCGACAAGTGTGATGGAAATGGGATCCTAAAATGAGTTTTAGTAGAAGTTCTGGAATATGGTTAATTTTGATAGAATTTGTCTATTTATTGGCCGATTATGATGAAATTCGGAAAGAGTGATGGAAATGGGATTGTTAAATGGTTTGTAGATAAAGTTCTGAGATATAGCGATTTGTACACAACTTGGCTATTTCATAACTGATTATGATGAAATTCGACAAATATGACGGAAATAGGATTCTAAAATGAGTTTTAGATAAAGTTCTGGAATATGGCCAATTCGAATGAAAATCGGCTATTCCTTAACCGATTATGATGAAACTCAACAGTTCGATGGAAATGGGATTCTAAAATGGTTTTAATCATCAACCTATAAAGTTACCCTATACTTACTAAAATTGCCCTTTACCTATTGGGATTTTATTTAAAAAAATAAAAAAAAACAATTTCGCTTAATATAATTTTCCTTCACTTCATGCAATTAAATTTATTCTCCCAACGGAAATAAAAATATTGGTAATAAAGATATAATCGGGATCTATAATTTTTCATTTATATTTAAATCTAATTTTAAAAGTAAAAATATGTATATTGGCCCTTCCGGTTTATTCTTTTGAACTAATTTTATACCAACATCAAAATTTAGCAACGTAATTGGATAATATCGCATTTATTCAAGGATTTTTTATTGTTTTAGTAATTACAAATCGACAAATGCGATGGAAATGAGATCTTAAACTAATTTGTAGTTCTGGAATAAGATAAATTAATCCGGAACTTGGCGATTTTTGAACCGATTATGCTGTAATCCATTCTCTTAATAAAATTTTACTTTACTTAACGAATTTTCCTTTAAACCTTTACCTAATAGAATTATCCTTCAATTAGGTAGTAGAATTATCCTTTATTTACTTAAATTTTCCTTTACCTTTGCGATTATTATGAAATTCGACAAGTGCGATGGAAATGGGATTACAACTACAAAATGTTGCAATTACAAAATCTTGCATAACAAAATAGTACAATTATTTTGCTGTTTAGTAGGTATCATTAATAGATTCTATATAATCCGCTCCTACGTGCGGCACGCAGTGCGACATGTTTGCTGATCCCGGCTCCTACGTCCCCCGAAGCTCAAATTTAAAGCCCATCGGAGGGCTAAGCGGGGGGAAGCGCAGCGACCTCCCGCGTGCCCGTGAGAGTTACCGTAGCCTTTAGCCTCTACAATAATTCTAAGTAAAGTTGGGCGATGTAATTTTTCTTCAATTTATTTTCCTCAGAATAGAGAAAAAAAATGTACGGAAAACTGTTATGCAAGATTTTGTATTGCAATATTTTATAATTGCAACATTTTGTAATTGCATTATTTTGTAATGCAAGATTACATTCCCAACCCAGTTTTTCTACGTCCCTTATTTTAAGTTAATTTTTCACATGAGCAGGCATTTATGTACATTAAGATGGTTCAGATTCAATTAATAAAAAACAAATTTTAATAATTAATTTGCATACACACAATTATTAATTCATATATTATTTTATAAAGTCCAACTTGCAATTTTCCAACAACAACTTGCAGCCTCCTATGCCAAGTTTCTAAATTGTTTTGAGTTCGTGGAAAGTTATTCTCAAAAGAGTCAGCAATAGACCAAAAATTGGGACTATATCATGGCGGTTTATTGTTTTTACCAGCACGACCCGAAATATAATTTGTATTTATCCATGATGCAATAATTTTTCCATCTTCGTCCAAAACATCCTCTAATTTATATATAAAAGTAAACAAGTTTTTGGTGACAAGATTTTGGAGAAAAGATTTTAGAAACCGTCTTTTGTAAACAGTCTTTTGAAAAACAGTAATACGTGGCCAACCCTATGCCGTTACGTACCATATGTCGTTTTAAAATATGCCGTTTTTAAATATGTCATAGTGTACCATATGCCGTAGTGTACCATATGCCGTTTTGACATATCGTCGGCGAGAAATGCAAAGTGTGTAAGTCCGAAAACAATTTTGTTCAGGAGACAAAGAAAACTATTTCACTCTCCTTATTGTCTACATGCAAATTCTAATTTTCATTTCAAATTTTTCCCTCTTAACATAACTTTTATAATATTTTATAAATGGTGATGGATGCACAATGTTCCCCTCTTTCGTTTAATATGAAAAACGAAAAATTGGGAAAAATGGACTTACACGAATTTAGTATATTATTACTTATTTAGAGTAAATGTAAGACTTTGAAAAAATCAATTTTGAATCAATTATCAATTGTAATCTTTTTTAGGTCTAACTTGAATTTTCGAAATTTCAGTTATAAAACTATTCGTTTTTTGAATTAATCTAACTAAATCTCAAAAAGAATAGGGTATTTAATTTTTTAAAAATTGATCTACATAATTCAAAATTACTCTATTCCAGCATAGAATAATATTTTTTGCTGTGTACTGAGTTTATTTACATATTTCATTTTGTTTGGTTTTAGATTTAGACACCACCCTAGTTCTCAAGTTTAAATAAAATTAGATTAACAATATAGCCAGTGTTTCATTTTATTGCGGGGGGTTTTCTGTACCAACCTCCTTTAACTCTTAAAAATGCTCTCTAAATTAACCAAAAATTCGAATTGAATAAGCCTACATTCTTGAGTCCAAAATTTGTAATTAATTGAGTGCAAAAAACCAGCAAGAAGTTTAATAAAACTATTAAATATCTCGGTTGCGAATATGAAATTTAAACAATGTTTTATCGATAAGCTATCTCTATTCCTTTGTATTAATAATGTTAACTGATTAAAATTTATTTGATTGCAATTTATTGCTGTTTAAACGTGTGACAGTAACTTCTTAATTCAATATGTTATGATAATCCGTTTTTTTTTCTTGGTTTTTCTATTTACGACGCCAGTTCAACCAACACCCGGTTTAGCTTATTTTAACTGTGTTTCTGTTTCAAGCAATTTATCAAACAATTCCATTTTGAAATTTAATAATAAATTTGATCTGCTGATTTCGATTAAAAGGTATGACAGTTTGTCTATGAAATCTGTTAAAAGCGATGTAAAGAAATATGAGATCTATTATAAAGATTTACGAGAAATGTCTAATGATAGGTTAGACGTTCAAAAGCAATTAAAAAAATGAATTAAAATTAGTTTCTCTTCTTTGTATTGACGAAATTGCAAACAATTCGATCAGATAAACTTGATTTTGTGCTTTATTTCCTGAAGAAAAAAAACACGAAACCAAAACGCGATTTGTATAGTGATCTAGATATATATTATATATAGAAGAAAATCTATCAATTTTTATGGCCTAGTTATTAGAAATGAACCCGTTAAATATTTATTTAAACTTCCCTGCTGATACCACAAAAATAAAAACAAATCAAGGAAATAACAAAATTTTAATCTTACAATTACAAAACATTACATTGCAACATACACTAAATGGTACAAAAGAAAGTATTAACATCTCGCTATAAATAACAACAATTATTATTAAACAATAACAGCAACAAAATTAGAAATATCATCTCAAACATTAAAAAAAAAAAAAACTAAAAGCAACCGTAAAATATACCCCACCATGCGCCACCGCCAAACAAAACTTAACAAAATTTATTCAATGTACTCACGTATTATGCAAGTTCATAACTATCGCGATAGTATCGTGATATTTTTTGTAAGTCTTTCGTTTCACATTGAAAATTATTTTGTTTTTGTTTTTTGCTGTTTCCAACATAAAGATGATACACTTATACCAAGGTAAATCAGCCAGCACCAAAAGCACGAGTTAAACGCGAAATATACAATTAAATTACAAAAAAAGAAAACGATAAAAAAAAATTACGATACATCCATAATTTAATTTCTTTCTAAAATAAAAAGTAAAAAAAGCAAAAACAACAAAATTGAAAAGAAAAAAGATGTTTTATATTTCATTTAAGATTATGAAGAAGTTCGGTTCGGTTCGTTGATAATTAGCCGCACAAACCATACCAATAAAATTAGGCTTCAGTGAATATTTAGATGAAAATTTGTAGTTGTAAAACGGTTAATAATTGTAATAACATTTAGTGATTTAGTGACTTATAAGTGAATTCTTTAATAATTAAATTTAGTGACCGTATATAGTGAGTGTATGTGACCAAATATTATGAAGTGGAAATTACAACAAAAAAATTTATAAATATTATGTTTTTTAAAAATTATTTTTCATCTAATGATTATTACAATCAATATCAATATCACGAGTTACGGTAATAAAACCGGGAAAATTGTTGTGTGCTAATAACAAAAATAATTTTTTTTGGTTTATGTGTGAAAATTAATCAAACATCATATCTAACTAAAAACAAAAATGGATTAACAAAATCATCATCTAACTACTAAATACTAAATATTTTTTGTTTTGGATATGCAAAAATCTTAATGGATAAGATGTAAAGTTTTTTTTTTTTTATTAATTAAATTATTTTTATTTTTAATTAAAATTAACGTTAATCATCGACGGCAAACCAAAATTGTTGTGATTGGCGTTAATTTTAAGTAATAATCATTGTTGTGTGTAGAAACAACAAAGTCTGGAAATTTAATTTAATTTTTTTAACAGTAATGGTTTGGTAACGCTTTCATTTCAAAATTAAAATTTTTGTTTTTGTTTTTCTTGGGAAATATTTTTTTTTTTTGTTTTTTAATGTTAATTTACAAATAAGTGTTAAATACTTAAGAATAAAAAAAAAAAAATTATGCAGCTGTTTGCTGATATGTTGGAATAAAACTGTATATGATTTGACCAAATATGTGATTCTGAATGGATTAGCGTGAAATTTTTAATTTTATGAGAATATGCTTTTCACAGTAATCATAATTAAATATGATTATTGGTCTCGCATTTGTTGTAAGATTTATTAAGGAAATTCAGTGTGCATTAAGAAATAAGAAGAATCGTTAACGGTTAAAAATATTATTTTTAAAGAGTTTAGAAATCTAAGATATTTTAAATCTTGATAAGCAAGGTTTTAGATTTGGATATGTATAATATTAATTGATGGGGGATGGGGCTTTCAGATGGCTTAAATTGGCTTTGATAGCTCTTGTAGCTTTCTTTGAAAATTTATTTATTTCTTTAAAAATGTAGGAATGTGATCTGAAAATTTAAATTATTCAAAATAGTTTGTTCTAAAAATGTCTAAAATTTTAAAAATTAGAGAATTATACATAATGGATGCGCTTATTTCATTTTCAATATTTTGAATTACCTTTTAAGTGAATTGACTGAAAAATTAAAACTCGACTAATGAATTTATGCGAAATAAGCATCACAAAAGCTAAACTTAACTTTGGAAGTTTACCTTGAAAATTTTATTTTTGAATACCATATCTAATTCAATAAAATTCGTTTTTCTGTGAATTAAAAAGTATTTTCAAAAGCATTGAAAATATCTATTTGGGTAAACAATTTTTAATTTTGATTATGAAATGAAAATATTTTAAATTTATTCCAGAAAATTTTTAATTATTCGAATTCTAAAAAATTTCGAAAAAGTATGTTAATTCTAAAATTTCGGGGATTCTAATTCCTGCAAATTTTAGAATAGTTCATGTCCGAAATTGCTAACATTTAAAAATAAAATTTCTAATTGCTATAGTACAAAAATTGAGTTAAACTACTCGATATAAATTCTAAAAATTCAAACACTAAAATTTAAAATTCTATTCTCTCTCAGAAACTAAATTTATAATTTGCTTGCAAATAAAAAAAATTGAAAGAAATATATAAATTCTAAATTCTAATGGTCAAAGTATAAAATTCTCTAAATACAGTAGGTATGTCCTAAAATCTTAATTTAATTTTGAAAAATTTGACAATTCAGATTTTTAAACCGTCAAAACACCTAACATTAACTTTAAAAGCTCTTGACAATTTCTTTGAAAATATTTACTTGTCAATCCCCAATGAAATTGTGGAATCTCTTAGAAACGAAACTTATATTCGAATTTACCAGTTGTAGGAGAGACGGGAATGTTAAAGGAATTGCACATTTTAAAATCAATATCGAGCTTTGAATACTACTTTTGAAGTGGCTTTAAAGTAATTTTAATGAAAAGTAAAAATAGTTTGTTAAATTTATTAATCAACGAAGAGCTAAACTTAATTTTGAAAACTTTTAACGCTTTCTTTAAAAGCATTTAGTATTCCAAATTGCTAGTTTCTAAAAATTTGGAAACTCACATCTGAATCACTCAGATCTCTTTGAATGGAAGGAATAAAAGTAGAATTGCGTACTTTAAAAATTAATTTAAAATCTTTAGACTCAAAATTTTAAAGTAAAAATAAAATCTAAGCTTTTAGATTTTCGTTAAATAATTTTATCTGCTAAATATCAGTTCTAAAAACGTAGGAATGTGATCTGAAAATAAAGATTATTCGAAATAGTTTGTTTTAAAAATGTGAAGAATCTAAGGATTATAATTTGTAATGGATGCGTTTTTTTTCAGATTTCAATATTTTGGATTAGCTTTTGAGCGATTTGACTGAAAAATTAAAACATTACTAATAAGTTAATTATAACTTTGAAAGCTTACTTTGAAAATTTTATTTAGGAATTCCATTTCTAATTCAATGAAATTAGTTTTTCTATAAATTTAAGAAGTATTTTAAATTTTGAATTTTGATTATAAAATAAAAAATTTTAAACTACTCAAAATTATAATAAATTTAGAAAAAGTATGCAAATTCTTTAATTTCTGCTATTCTAATTGTTACAAATTTTAGAATAGTTCAGGCCCGAAATTCTCAACATTTAAAAATTATATTTCTAACTGCTAGTACAAAAATTTGATTTATTGATTTATTTAGTGTGTACGACCAAGCCTAAGGCAAGTTTCCCGGAATACGCCGTGTCTATAGTGCTCCCTTTTACGAATAACAAAATCGAGGGAAAGGCAAGGTATGTTAGTAACAAAGAATCACCCCGGTTCCAGACACCTCTGTAGTTGATAGTTAGTAAATAAGACAACACAAGACAACACAATTTCTAAGCTACATAATTGTTAACTGCTTGTTGTTCCTGGAGAGTTGAGTCGGATATAACTTTATTACTGAAATAAGGATTAAATTTAATCCCTATAAAAATGATTATTTCTGAAACAATTTTAGATTCTGAAACAAATTAAATTATTTAACAGTATATTAAAAATAAAACCCTTAAAATTCTCTAAACACATTTGTCCTTATTAATCTCAGCATACATAAAATTGCATCCACATCAACCCTAGGCCACCTAAATAAATCAATAAACAATTTAAAATATCCTCTAGGTGACACCCCTAAAAATTATAACAATTAATTAACTATTTCATCAGCGTATAAGATTATTGCTAGCTTAGGTTCCTTCTGGAACTCATCCAATAGTCATCAAAAAAGGTTCTAGGGATATTTCCGTCAACCCAATCAGTCACTAAACATCCACTTACACACAACTCAGCAAAACATTCTATGAAAATAGCTTTAGAACATAAGTTATACATTTTTACCACAGTCAATTAATGATTTAAATTCCAAGTTAATTCAACACAAAAACTTCTGGAAATCTGCATTAGGTTTCAAGTCAGTGAAGTTAGCCCGAAATTTCAGCCCGAAATTTGGGTTCGTTTCTTGACTAAAATGTTGCTATCCAGAAAAAGTGTAAATGTTTTATAAAATGTAGCACAATGCAAACCAAGTTACCCTGAGTACCCCATTTTCATATCATGGGGATAAAATACTTTTTTGTAATTTCTCTCCAGACAGTTTCATTCATGCATGTGAATATGAGGTATGGTGAAGTTTAGAATTTTATAGGGATAATACCAGAGATAAAGCTAAGTAGTGACATATACGGCCAGATAAGCCATACTAGTACCAAGTTACCCAAAGCACCCCATTTTCATATCATGGGGATAAAATACTTTTTTTGTAACTTTTCTCCAGACAGTTTCATTCATGCATGTAAATATGTGTTATGGTGAAGTTTAGAATTTTATAGGGCTAATTCCAGAGATAAAGCTAAGTAGTGGCATATACGGCCAGATAGGCCATACTAGTACCAAGATACCCTCAGCACCCCATTTACATATCATATGCATAAAATACTTTTATTGTAATTTTTCTCCAGACAGTTTCATTCATGTATGTGTGTTATGGTGAAGTTTAGAATTTTATAGTGCTAATACCAGAGATAAAGCTAAGTAGTGGCATATACGGCCAGATATCTGGCCGTATATGCCACTACTTAGCTTTATCTCTGGTATTAGCCCTATAAAATTCTAAACTTCACCATAACACATATTTACATACATGAATGAAGCTGTCTGGAGAGAAATTACAAAAAAGTATTTTATCCAAAACAGTGGCAAATAACATTTTTTCTACATAATTTTTTCTAGAATCGTTTAAATTTTATATTTACATTTGTTTCGGGATGGTGCTACATTTTATACGACATTTACACTTTTTCTGGATAGCTACATTTTAGTCAAGAAACGAACCTAAATTTCGGGCTAACTTCACTGACTTTTAGGTTTCTCCGAATATTTCTGAAAATCAAGATCAAAATTTGTTAATTGTCACCAAATACTGCTTTTTAAAAAAAAACTAAAAATAATTAAACTCTGATATCCCCATGGTTTAGTTGTTAAAATTGCTATAATAAAGTAATTTATTAATTCAATTCATCATCATGGTCATTACCCTCTCAAAATTTAAATCAAATTAACTATATTCAAAACTTATAGAGCAGTGTACAAAAATCAAACAAATATTCCTGTTCTATGTAATGTATCCAGATTCAGGAATATATTTGTGTCGATTATGCACAAAATAAAATACAAAAATGTATGCAAGTATGCGTAAAAATAAAATGAAATATGAAAATTAACTGCATATACTAAAATGCATCAATTTTAATTTTAGTTCGATCTAAATATGATATTTTGTATTTAAATTGTATGTACATACAACTACACAAATATTAAAATCATGCACTTAAACTAGAAATCAAGAAATTTGATTTCTTCCACTATATAAAAAAAAAAATTGCCTAATAAATGCATCCCGGTGGATTGGATTTTCCAAATTTAATTAAATTAGTACACTTATAACCTTTATACAACATTAATTTATTAATTATTTATAATTTCACAGAAAAAATGTTCACCGTATACATATACCGAATACATAATATACTTTACACAACACAACACAACAACAACAACACAAAAGATAGAAATAAATAAAATAAAATTCAATTTTCAAAGAGGACGACAAAAACACGTGTATCCTCTTTGAGCGTCAATAACCCGATCTTCTAATTGCTAGTACAAAAATTGAATTAAAAAAATATCGAAAACTTAAATTTGACATTCTCGAATCTAATATCTCTCAGAAACTAAATTTATACTTGTTTTGCATAATATTTAAAATTCTAAAGTTCAAAGTATAAAATTCGCTAAATACACAAAATTAATGTCCTAAAATTTAAGTTCAAATCGGCTGAATAAACCTTCAAAACATTTATCATTAGCTTTAAAAGCTCTTTAAGATTTCTTTGAAAAGTTTTTACTTTAGAATTCTAATTCACACTTCCATAAATAAAAAAATATTCTCGAAAGCATTCAAAACATTTATTTCGATAAAGAATTTTAAATTGTAATAGCACCCACCAAGCCTTAAATTTATTTTTTTTTTTTTTTTTTATTTTTTTATTAAGGTGTTTTACAATATTTACTAAAAAGTTACATTGTTTGTAGTTGCACTAATTCTATTTAAATTATTTTGCAAGATAATTTATTGAATTGTATTGTTGCAAGCTGTTCATCTTGAAGTTTCCCACACAGATAATGGATGTTTATTCAAAAAATAAAAAATTTCGAAACTACATATCTCATGTTTTATACGGTTTTTGGTTCTTTAAAAGCTCCAGTAGGCTTTTATTAAAGCTTATAATATTTTTTGAATATTTAATCTCTCTTGGCAGTGAGTTAAATTGTGGTGACAAACTACTATTTAAGATATTTAAATTTGTATCTGTATTTGTTGCTATCAAGTAATGTGAAATACGTCTAGTCCCAGGGTTAAGACGACTTCGTATTTGTTGAAAATCGAAATCGTGCATTATTAAATTATTGGTCAGTTTATATATCAATAATATTAATTTTTCAATTTCAATTAACAAATTCAAACTTCTAAAATTTGTAAATAGTAACAAACCTGGATATTTAAAAGGTAAATGACACATGTACTTCAATGCTCGTTTCTGTAAAATAACAAATTCATCAAGTTTATATTTAACACAGTTACTCCAATTTGGAAGGACGTACAATATCAGAGCCTTCTAGAAGAGCCGTAATCATTATGACGTATTTTTTAGAAGCTTTTTTAGTGGTGTAACTTTTCACTGATTTCCATAGGAATCCATAGTAAAAATGGTGTTTTTTAGCTTGAAGTTTTTCAATGAAAAAAGCAAAAATGTTACAAAATGTTTCTACAAAAGTGTTCTACATATCTTTAGCAGCAATATACAAGAAGGGTGTATTGGTATTAAGTAAATATTAATCGCAGAAGTATTAAAATTAAATTATTTCTAAAATATATTTTTCGAACTTTCATTTTGAAAAATATGTCAAAGTTGGCTCTGACGAATTAAAATAACACTTCCTAAATTTATGTTTAGTTTTCCTAGTGCACGTTAGATATCTAGGATTTGTACAGAAAAATACGAAAAAAAATTATTTAATCCCAAAATTATGATACGTTCTTAATATTTTGAGAATTTATTTTGCTTTTCCTGCAATTTTTGAACTTGATATTTCCCCAGGTGACAATTGTTGGTACCATTTTTCAATATATTTACTGCCACCACTGCCATCTATGTAATGTATATTGACTTAATGCACACCATTTGTAGTAATAGACTTGGAGATGGTGACAGGTGACGTTCTCCCATTTTGTACCGCATGCCTTTTTAAGGGTTGATAATTAACCCTAAGATATGAAAGATAGAACGGTTTTTGGCCGCTGCATGCTTTCCGAAAATAAGGAAAATCGCTTTTCTTTTTGTGAAGAATTTTAGTATTTTTCCGTGATATTATACTGACTGCCTTTGTAACATAAGTTAATACAAACAAATTGAAACTCTAATAATGGAAGGCATGCAATCCGCAGCGGCGGAAAGGTCTCAAAGGGTTACGTAAAAATGAGAAAAATTAGATACAAAGGATTTTCGTGATTTCAAATTGCATGCCGATGTAAAGAATTAAAGTTTTAATCACAAAAACACTCTGGGAAAATTGGCATGCACCCCTCGTATGATCAAGGGTGAAAAATGCCGGGAAAACTCTGTAAACATTCAGTACAGGTTTTCCGTGATTTCAAATTGCCCCTAATAAAGATAAATATTAATTTTATAACGAAATAATTCTCTAACGCAAACGGCATGCATGTTGAATAAGACCATCGTATTATAAATAATAATAAATGTTGCACAAAATATTGAAAACATTTCCGTGTTTTTGATTTGCATGCCGTTTTGTATTTCATTTCATTTCATTAAACGCAGCCTAATACCACAGATAAGAATAGACATATGTGGATCTTGTATGGGCTATATTTACATACCAAAATATCAATACCAAATTCCAATCCAATCCTTTTAGAGCAGGACGTACATTTCTGTCTTTTTTTATCTTTTTTTACGCATGGCTATTTTGATTATATCAAAGCAAACATAAACCAACTTCAAGCAAAATTTTATTTTATAATATATACGTCCTGCTCTAAAAGGATTAGATTGGAATTTGGTATTGAAATTTAGAATGTAAATATGGCCCATATAAGATCCACATCTGTCTATTCCTATCTGTGCTAATACGTCAACCACCACGAGTACGTTAGAGGAGTTTCTATTATATGAATTGTGGTGACGATTTTTTCATTATTATTGGTTTCCTAAATTTTTATTTTGATGCTGTTGTGTTGTAAAAAAAACTTTATTATGTAAAATCTAAATAAAAAACTAATCGTCGTGTCACATCGCCAAACAATTATAAAACGAAAAGTTTGTAAATAAATGATTTTTACTGTATTAATTTTCTCTTCTGCCAAATCTGTATTTTTTTTTTAATGTTGTATCTCATTTTGCTTATAGGCGTATGAATATATAAGAAGATAATTATTTTAAGTTACCATTTTAGTTCATTTTTTGAACGTTTCATGGTGAGTTTATGGTCGCTTTTATCCACAAATATACTTGTGGCGAGGAACTCTACCGGCACAAATACATTCTTATTAAAACACGCACGATTTTATATAAATAAACCTTTATTTAGTGGTTTATATACAATGTTTGTTATTTTTCGCTTTATTGAATACAATTAAATTAACAATAGATTAGACTGTCATATGAAACCCAAAACTCATTTTGGGGATCGAGACGTTATTGCTTGTGCAAGTCTAGCAATTATTGTTTTTTTCTTTTCACCATTTTTATTTTTATATTCCCCTTATTATTTTTCCGGCTAACGCGAATTTCCCTGCTTGGTTTGATTGAATTCATCAAACCACTCAAACGAATGTTTTTTGCTTTACGGACTGCAGGGTAGATATCACCCTACACGACTGAAAAGACTTGACATTTCGTCGTACATATACTGTTATGACGTTTTGCTGATTTGTTTATCAAAACGTCATCTCATTATTGCCGACTTGCTTCCCAGTGCCACGTGTGAGCGGACAGTTCCAAACCGGGAGAAAAATGGGGAATATATGTAGGTAAGAAAAAGTGCTCATTGTTTAATTGGAATATATTATGGTACAGTAAAACTCTGTTATAAAGTACGGTCAAGCGACAAGGGACTTGAGAGAACGGTTTATTACTAGTATACGTTATATCCATAGTAATTTATTATACAATTTTATTAAAAAAACATGATGCATTTTAATGTAAAAGTAAATCCATACAAATTTTAATTTGTTTTCAATTTAATATCATACAATATTTTATTAGGTTTGTAAAAGTAAATGATTAAATTATATTTTGCAATATAAGATGTGTTGTAAAAGTGCTGGGAAATTTCCAAGTACGTTGTTGACCGGATAAACTTAATAAAAAGGGTATGTTAGAAGCTAGTTTTACTGTATGTATATTTCCGTTACCATTCATATTTGTAGACCGCCACATCACCTCCTTGCCGGTCTGGTACAGGTACTTTGGTGTGTCTTCCCGCTCGTGTTATTGCTGATTCCGGTAACGTTGAAGTTGTCTCTTTTTTTTCAGACAGGACTTCTTGCTACCGGCTGGGTTGGATATATTGTTGCTTGCTGCTGGTTGAGCCTCTGGGTTGAAGCGAATTATCTTGGTTTGTGCTTGCTTTGGTTTGATGGGTGGTGTTGTATTCCTTGGCTCTGGTTTGCTATTGGCTTGCGATGTTTCGGTCGAGTCATCCTCAGAGAAACACGGTTTTAGCCGGTCGATCGAAATGTGTCTGTTTTTGCCTCTGATGTTTACTATGAATGATTTTTCACTGCGTTTGATGACTGGGAATGAGCCCTCGTATGGCGGCTTCAATGCTCGTTTGCATAAGTCTGTCCTAATGAAGACATGTGTGCATGTAATTAGCGATTGTGGAACAAATACTGTTGGACTGCCGTACCTAGATTGTGGTGTTGGCCGAATTCGATCAAAGTGTTCTCGTAATTCCCTTACGAAGTTCGACTGATGGGTGTTGTTGTTTTTTCACAACAATCAGCTGGCTAGGTATTCGGAGTTTTTCGCCATATACTAACTCGGCTGCTGAAACTTGCAAGTTCTCTCGGTAAGCAGATCGTAATCCCAGTAATACCATCGGTAATGCTCGTGTCCAGTCCCAGTTCCCCTGGCACATAATAGCGGCCTTGAGTGTTCTGTTCCATCTCTCTATTAAACCGTTGCACTTCGGATTGTACGTGGTCGTTCTCTTACGTTCGAAGCCCAACATCTTGGAGAACTCGGCCAATAATTCTGACTCAAATTGTGAGTCTTGATCCGTTACTATAGATATTGGGACTCCGAAACATGAGGTCCAGTTGTTTAATACCGCTATCGCGATAGTCTTGGCTCGTATATCCGGTACTGCTACTGCCTCGGTCCATCGTGTAAACCGGTCAATTAGTGTCACGCAGTACCGCTGGCTCTCCGACACGGGCAGTGGACTGATTATGTCTAGATGTATTTCCATAAATCGCGTGCTTACTGGTGCAAATTCTCCTTTGGATTTTTGTATGTCTCGATACTTTCGCTCTCTAGCATGCGGTACAGCATTGAACCATTCTTCTTACGTCCATTTTGATGCCTGTCCAGATGAATTGGTCCGTCATCGTTTTTACGAATGCTGATAGATAGATCTGGATTAGATAACAAAAACGTGTTATGGCTAAGATCTTTAGGTGGTCGGATTCCAAAGTTATAGACGCGTAAAGATTTCCTTTGCAATACATTCACGTAAAAAACAAAAACATTAAAAGTACATAATAGAATATAGTTATATATAAAACTATGTTCAAAATTTTTGTTTGCCTTTGAAAGAATGTTTGAATGTATACAGGGTGTCCGGATTTGGGATGCTGAGAAAAAAATCGTATGGAAGGGGGGGGGGGGGGGGGTCCATTTTTGATATCCTTTGAGATACAGAGTGTTTAAAAAATTTGGTTCAGAAAAAAAAATACATAAAGAAAACTTAAATGCATAGTGAAATATTATAAATACAAATTGACTTTAAGTACTCAAGCATGTCCATGTTTTTCCTTTTGGGGCATTTCTTTAATCCTTTTGCTGTGTTGAATTGTTTTTTTTTCTCGCATAAAGCTGTTCGCCAGATTTGATTTTCTCAATTTTGTTGAAAATTACCGTACTTAGTACTCCATTTGTAATGGCAAACCCACAATTTTTTCCCTCAATTATTATTTTTAGCCTATTGTGCTATCCTTCAACAGAATTTTGTATATGCGGAAAATTTTGCGAAATTCTGTCTCCAATACACCAGAATTCTGGTGAATATTGCGGTTTTATGTTTTTTGTGCCGCTTATATAATTTTTGTTAAACCAACGCGCTATGGTTTTCCAATCTGGATCTTCCACATAAAGTTATTCAATTTATGAAAATAGGTTCCTACTTCGTTTGCGGGTACAAAAGCCAAACTTTTCAACATGCGTACTTGCAAATTAAATTCTTCATAATTTCCATATTTGGCAGCAAGTCTGTTTTTCTGCACCTGTCGCCGCTGGGAAGAATATTTTTGCTGCTGATGGTATCAATATTTCAAAATCCGAAATTACACGTTCGGGATTTAATGAAATTTCTCTTTCACACGCCAATAAACATAACTCGTAAAAAAACTCTTCATACGCCAATTTTGATTTTTTGCTCATCAAGCAAAATAGTAGTGGTACAATTTGTCCCTCAATTCTGCCGTGAATGCTGAATAGTTGTCGCATTATGGTCGGAACCACATAAAAAGTTCCATCCATGACCCAACAATTCGTTTCAGCCAATAATCTAAGAGATTTCGTCGTGCCTAATATAATATTTCGCTCTCCCAAAAATTCTTTGCCACTTAATACAAACAGTTCGCCTTCCAAATATTTTAGATCCTCAGGGATGGAAATTTCACTCAAACTTCTAGGTTCCTTAATAGAATTCATAGGAATACGAAAATTTTATTTTCTTTGTGCCTGACTGGAGAGCAAGTATCTGCGGCAATTTGGTTCGGTTTCGACGATTGAATCAGTTATTATTTTGGCAGGGCACATAAAACTGGCTTATGCCATACGTTTTATTTTATTGTTTGTTTAATTTATTACTTTTTTCAAATGCTTGCGGATCATGAAGGTACTGAGTAGTTTGTCATATAGTGCGTACATGCCATCTATTAATATCGTATGTACTCGGCTCATACAATTTCTTGATTTCCGTTGTGAACAACTCCATCTGTACACATTTCTCGTTTTTTTATCTAGAATATTTTATGACTGATTGTTTATCAAAAGATGAACCAAATGATTTATTGATCTTGAAAAATATTATGGAAAACCCTATATTGTTTTCTTTTATCCCCCGAATATATGTATTATTGTAGGGCACAGGCTATTGTTTACATTATATTCTATTAACGCCCAAAAAAATACTTTTCATTCAAATTTTTTTATTTGCGGGTCCCACTTAGAGAATTTTAACAATTACAAAAGGAAAGAATCAACCATTATAATTATTATTATTACTGGAGGGCCATGTGGGCGTTCAAGCCACCTCGCACTGAAGTAACCATTATATTAATATTGAAACTTATTATGAAAATCCCTAATGACATTATAACAATTTGGTCGTTACAAAATACAAAATAAAAACGCAGGACAAATTATTCGAAATATTATGTTGTAAAATTTTAATTTTGATTTCTAAAATCTAAAAATTCAGGGGAATATCAAAAGTATTTTTTAAGGAGAGTACAAAACAAACAAATTTGTAAATTTGATGGTCGAGCCTTTTTAAAAGATGAACATTATTTTGAAAGAGCTTTTACGCCGCTATTTAACTGAAAAGCTTGTTAAAACGTGTATTAATGGACTTAGGAATAAGATGTCAAAAGAGCTATAATTTACTTTGATGAAAGCAACAGATGAAGATACTTTGAAAATACAGTAGAATTCGTTTATAACAAACCCTTGTTATAATGAACACACGGTTAATACGAACGATTTTTTTAGTCCCTTAAATTTACATAATAAATTTTTCTTGTTTCCACTACATATAACGAACTTCGTTTATAAACTTATAATGAACATTAAAATGTTCCTACAATACATGTTTAGTACAAAAATCTACTGTTATAATGAACATCGATTATTATTTGTTTCGTGTTTTTAATTATATCTATTTTTGTCTATTCATTCATATCCACACACATAATTTTGAGTATATATTTTTTAAAAGTATCGGCCATAATTTTTTTAGAGGTAGCTGTTGTGAACAATATTTAAAATGGAACGAAAACGATACGCCATTTCAGTTCAAACAAAATTAAAAATTTTAAAAGAAGTTGATGAAAATAATCTTAGTTACCAAGCTATAGCAGACAAATATAACTGCGTGAAAGATTCTATTGCCAGTATTGTGAAGAAAAGAAAAATCTTGGAAGATTTGAATTTAAACTTAAAGCGGAAAAAATAAGAGTTGGAAAGTTGCCAGAAATTGAGTCTGCACTGTTGACATGGATTAAACAAATGCGTACAAAAGGGGTACCTTTAAGTGGCATTATTTTATAAGAAAAGGCCGCACTGTTTGCTTCAAAATTAACTGTCAATAACTTTAAACCAAATTATGGCTGGCTAGACCGCTTTAAAAAAAGAAACGGCTTGGTTTTCACAGACGTCGTAAGAGAAAAAGATGCTGTAACTATAGACGTGTGTACCGATTGGATCACCGAAAAATTGCCTCGTATTATTGACGGCTATAGAAAACAAGATGTTTTCAATTTGGATGAAACAGGTTATTCTACAAGTTACTTCCCAACAGAACCATAGAATTCAAAAATAAATCTTGCTCATGTGGAAAACTATGCAAAGATCGGGTTACGGTTTTGGTTGGTAGTAATTCTGATGGGTCCGAGAAGCTGCCTCTATTGGTAATAGGTAAAAGTGCGAAACCACGGTGTTTTAAAAATGTTAAGACTCTACCCGTCATATATAGAAATAATCGGAAAGCCTGGATGGCACATTTCGAATGGGAGGAATATTTAAAACAGTTGGATAAAAAATTCGTAAGTGAATCGTGACAAGTTTTATTCATCGCTGATAATTGTCCATCACATTTTGAAGTGCCAAATTTACGCGCTATTAAGTTGAAGTTTTTACCGCCAAATACACCAGCAATCTCGCAACCTATGGACCAAGGGGTCATAAAAATTATAAAAGGATATTATCATGAGTTCGTTGTCCGAAAATTAATATGCGATTTGGAAAATGAAGAAAACATTTTGCTGACAAACATTAAAATAAACCTGGGATAAAGTAAGAGCCGAAATCATCAAAAATTGTTTTGGCAAAGCCGGATTTTTTCAAGGCACGACCAATCAAATTGAAGAGATTAGTGATGATACTCTGCAATTGTTATGGACCAATCCGCGGCTGGAGACGATAGTCAGTGACATCCCACTCGAAGAATATGTTGGTGTCGATTCACACATTTTAACATCCGAGGAAATTAATAAAGATGACATTTTAAACGACATGCGAAAATTATAGATTCTGACGATGAATTTTCAGAAGAAGAATTTACGCATCCGTCTCAAAAAGATATTCAAAATTCCATTAAGGTGATTAGATTGGCGTTGAGCGTTGCTGATGGAACGCCATAATGAGTTGCAAAACTAGCATTTAATTGAAATATTGCATTTATGTATTGTAATTGAACTAGTATTATTTATGTACATATTTTGAAAATGATAATAAAGTATTCATTTTTGATTAATTGGAGTAAATACTCGTATATTTCTATTATACATTTATTCTTATATCATTTCGAATGCACAAACCAAATATTTACGGTTATAATGAACGGTGTTCATTATAACAAACATTTGGTTATAATGAACACCGTTCCTTATAACCAAACATTCGGTTATAATGAACGCTGTTCATTATAACCAAATATTTGGTTAAAATGAACACACGTTTATAATGAACAAAATTATTTGTCCCATGACCGTTCATTATAACCGAATTCTACTGTATTTACTAAGAATTTCAATTTTTAAAATGACAAAATTCAGAAATTTTAGATTTCAAATTATAAAATCAAAAAACGAAACGTTTCGCCTGGCTCACGTTATATTAGGGCACTTCAAGAAATAGGTTAAAATTAGCAACAAAATTAACGGACAAAATTTTAATTTGGAGTTCAAGACCTGCACGGAGAATCTAAAAAAGTTGTTTAATATCATAAGCATTATTTTTAACAGATTAGAGAAATATCAAATTGATAAAGCTTTTAATTAATTTAACCGAAAAGTTGAAAAGACTAACAACGTTATCAATGGAATTCCATTATATTGAATAAACGGTCAAAATCGCTAAAATTAATTTTGAAAGTCTTTATCGCTGTTGTTTTTAAATTCCACTTTTAACTCCATAATGACTTGATACTTCAGTAGATTAAGAAAGGCTTTCATAAATTAAGGAACCAATAAATTTTGACTTTTCATAGAACTCAGGCAATTGGAAAATACTTTGAATATATTTCAGAAATATTTAATTATTCAAAATTTGAAAGATTCATTTAAGAAAATTTCATCTCAGTTTTGTTATACATACCAAATATTTAGAAATCAAATTTCAAATTATTAATTTTTAAAAATTTGGAAACACGGAAAGGAGGGAATATTACGACGAATTTCATAAAATTCAATTTAAATAAATTAATTTAAAAATTGTGATATAAAGTTTTAAAGTAAAAAAAATTTGAAGCTTTTAGATATTCGAGAAATAATTCTTTCTGCTAAATTTAGATCTTAAACATGTTTGAATGTCAAAGTATTATTTTGAACTAGATTTAAACAAACAAGCTTTTACGTAATTTGACTGAAAAGTTGGAAAAGTTGAGCTTATACGAGTTTGTCGTTAAAAAAAAGCTTAACTTTGAAAGCTCTTGACGCTTTCTTTGAAAATATGTATTCTTGTGAAACACACTTGTAATTTTAAATTTGAATAGTATTGAGCAATATGAAAATTTCCCCTCTTTATAATGTTGGATTCATTGGACAAAATCGAAAACGGCTTCCTTTGTAAGTAAGACTGGCAAATTTTTGATTTGTTTGTGTCGGGGTGGATCTGGCACTCGGATTTATTGCATATTTTAAAATGTTTTATTTAAATCAGTTACAGATTTAAAAAATGTATTTTAAATTCTTTTTCTAAATTGAATCATTTCATTAGATAAAATGAGTGAGCAGCCATTAAAAAACTTCTTTAGGAATTTGCAACTAAAAGCGTGACTAAAATAAGTTTGGCAACTATTTATATGCAGGTAGTATAAATTAAGAAACCATTTGGCGCTACCCCATCTATAAATTCCTTACAAAGCTCAATTTTTTACATTACGGCTCTACAAAATACAGGAGCTCTGGTACGACTCGACCCTGTTAAACAATATTATTTAATTATTTTCTACTCTACTGCTGCTAAACTATAAAATTATAAAAAAGAGCTATAAAAATTATAATAAATTATGTATTATAAATTATCATTAAATTTAATGAAGTGAAGGGAAATAAAAAAATCAGAATTTTTGCAATAGGAGATCCAAATTAGTAAAGAAATTAACTAGCATTGAATGGGTGAACTGACGTGATGATTAAAGTTATTTAGACTACTTTGAATACAACATACCTTTATTATTTTTACCTTATCAATATGATGAAAACCCAAATTTTACGATGATTGTGAGAATTTTTTTGTAAACTTCTAATAAATTACCGCTATCATTATTATCCTACAATGAGCTATAACTTGCTATACTGTTTGCTGTCATATTACAAAGCCAGACAAACACGCCTCAAGTTTAACAATAATATTTAAGTATACCTCTTTTATGTTGCTGATGAAACAAGTTCAATATTTTGAGTTAAATGGGTAATAATGATGCTTAAAAAAAATGTTTCAGCACCTATGATATTGAGCTTTTTTCAAGCAGGCTAAACAAACATAGTAAAAGAAAGGTTGATCCATTATGAGGCCTAATCCACTAAAACCACTAATATCATTCCCAAAAGTGACAGTAATGGTGATTATTGAACATAATAAAAGTCGAATTATTTAGACGAATATTTGCATGTGCGAAATACGTTTCAAATTAAAACAAAAAGTTTAATTGCTAAATTAATTAGGCAGTAGTCTAACCCCTTGCTGTTTTCACTGTAAAATATCATAGTTTGTCTAAAAGTTTAATTCACCATCATATTTTGAAATTAATAAGATAATATATTTAAGACTTGAAAGCTTCTTAAGGTTTTATAATGAAATGTTATTTATGCGGGTACGCTTGAGGGTATAAACCATTAAAATTTCTAATTTTGAATTTCACTTTTAAAGATCCACAAATCAAGAAGATTTTGACGCTTATTCACATTTTGGATTTTTTAATTATGATGTATCACATAAATTTATTTTTAAGTAATGTAACATATGTGAATATAAGAAGAACTAATCTTAACTAAACTTTAAGCTAATCTGTCCAATATTTTGTTTCAAGGATTAATTTCAATAGACTCACTCGTATTGTACAATATCAGATTAAGACAATTAATTAAGCAATATTTTGTTCTGCTTTGTTACGTTTCATTTGGCGGAAATTGTTAATTAAAGATTAATTTCTTTAAGTAGCTAGTAGTAGTGAAGTAGCAAAAATCATGGGAAAAAATTCTTCAAAAAATTTTTTTTTGAAACTCCAAGGATTTCGACAATTATGATAGCTATTTAGATAGTTGTTTTTTTGATTACGTCATTTAAATACTCATTTAAGTAAAGCTTTTTCTCTACATTGTAATGTGCAAAAATATAACTTGAATCTCTTGCTTTTCGCTATCTCAACCTTGTTCAAATAACGATGGAAAATGATCAGTGGCTTAATAACTATTAGTTCAAAGTTAAGATTAGATAGATGGTAGCTTAGATTAAGCTTAAAGTAGACTACCCTTTCAAATATGTAGAACAGGGCATTTCTAGGAAATGTTTAAGAAAATGCGGTGGTTTAGTTTTTAGAGAAAGAAAAAATCGTTCCTGTTGCTATTAAATACTTTTTTTAAGACTGAAGGTGAAGTGAAAGCCAGAGTAACTACAAATAATCTGACTCCATAGAAACAGAAATGATTTAGGTTATGACAGATATTTAGATTTAGTAGAAGATTTGCTAAAATTGTTTGAAATTAAAACATTCGACATTAAATGATAAAGATTTTAGTGTTTTCTGGGTTGTATATGTATATGTTTTGTACTCCAAATTTACCTCTTTCGCACTTCAAATTTAACCTTTCACAAATCAAGTTTCGATTAGAAAAGGTTGAATTTAATTTGAAAAAAGTTCAATGTGATTGACAACAATTTAAATTTGTTTTGCAAAATTCCATTTGTAAAAGTGAAAAATTGTTGAAACTTTCGTGCTTGAAAAATACCTAACCGCGACGGAAAACAATTTCTTGTTTCAATTTCATGCGCTCCGCATTTGTCTTTAGAAAGAAAATCAACGGATACCTACCTGAGCCAAACCAGTCAGCCTCTATAATGAAGTCGTTCGATTTATAGATTTTCATTTGCCGAATATTTGTTACTACCGGTAAACGGTAAATTAAAACTAAAATTACCGGTAAGCCCGGTAAAACCGGTTCATTTTGAAAAACTATTTTAAATATAAGGGAATTGCAAATCCAAGTTAATTTTGCAATTAGTGATGGTGTTCTTTTTGGCTGTTTCCGGTTGGTTCTCTTCTTTCATTTCCACTATGTTTTAACCACTTTCTAGAATTTTTCGAGATTATTGGAATGTAGCATGGCATATGCGTGATGTTCGAGACTTAATTGGTGATTTGGTGGTTCGAAGCAATCAGGGTTACACGAGTATTTTTGAGATTGTCTGGAGTGTTTGATAGTTCGATGTTACTCGAGAACCTTAGAGCTTAATCGAAGAATATGATTGTTCGATATTTACGAAATTATCCGGTACTATTTGAGGATTTCATTCTTGTTGCATATCGTTTTGTTAAGCTTACTTCTAACTTGTTTAGTATAGCATTTTGCTTAGTAGTATTAGTAACATTAAGCTACTGGACAAATAGTTCGATATTTACAAGAATTTTCGAAATTTTCGTGGGTTTACTAGATTTTTACAGACTCCGAAATTATTCATTAATACCCAGATTTTTCGGTATTATTGAGATTATTCGAAATTTTTTAAGATTTTTAAATTTATTCGAATTTTGTATGGCAATGTTCTGCGCTTAGTTTTGGATTCTTGGAACTTGCAGAGTTATACATATAAATCTGAGTCTTGATATTTAATAGATTTTTCGAGATTATGCCAAAATTTCGAAATTAATTAAGAATGACTTACATTTTGTTACAATAACCAGTTCAAACGGACAACCAGTTACATTTTGTAGGTCTTGCCGTTTTGAAAGTGCCTGAGTCCAAAAAGCAAAATTTAAATATAAAGTTATAACTAAACGTCTAACTCAATTCCAGAATCAACTCCTAAGCGAACCGCTCACTTAACCCCAAAGCAAGCTATTAGGGGTACAAATAAGTTTTGAGTTTTTTTTTTAAAACTTCGAAGCTTTATTCAGAGAAATTGGTACAATATATTTTATTCAAAGTATTGTCCATCGTTAGCTACGACTTTTTCCCTTCTTTCAGGAAGCATACAGATTCCGCGTCGAACAATGTCATGTCTTTTGAGGCGATCCAAGAGTCGACCCAATATTTAAATTCTTCGTAAGCAGTGAAGTGCTGCTCAGCCAGGCCATGAGTCATCGACCGGAATAATTGGTAGTCGGAAGGATCAATATTGACGAATTTTGCAACATGTGGCCGAGCGTTGTCATGCTGAAAGATCACTTTGTCATATCTTTTAGCATATTGTGGCCATTTCAGCTTCAATGCTCGGCATAATTGCATCAATTGTTGCGTTATGGTTTCGTTAGGCTGGAATAGCTTATAGTAGATCACTCCGAACTGATGCCACTAGAAGATGCACAGCATTAGCTTCTTGCCATGAATAATCGGTTTGGCGGTTGAAGTTGATGCGTAACCGGGCTTAACACATGATTTTCTGCGCTTTGAGTTGTCGTAGTGGATCCATTTTTCGTCCCCTGTCACGATTCGATGCAAGAATCCGTTCCGATTTTGTCTTTGGAGCAGTTGTTCGCACGAAAAAAACGGCGTTCGACGTCACTACATGCATGGATGCAATTCAATCGCAAACTCAGAGCCTAACACAATACTCAAACCAGCACATATGAAAAAATGGTCAGCGTGGTAATATCACCATATGGTTTAGGGTCAATTCATATGGTAGGTGCCCGGTACTCTTCATGTACAGCTTCCAAAATTTTTTCCATTTCCCGTCTTGCCAATAGAAAAAGATTTGCGAAAAAAAAAAATCCTAATCGGACAAACATTTTTTTTTTTTTTTGCTTTTTCGAACTAGGGGCTTTCAAAATCGAGAAAAATGGGGCTGGACCAACAAAATGTTTGGTCATTTTTGACCGGAATTCAATAACTTTAATCCTTCTAGAGCCTAATATTTAGACCGAAGTTAAAAAATTGTCCGCCCGTCTTTCTGGAAGTCTGTCTGTCTATTTCCAAGGTATCTCGAGAACGGTTTGTGCGATTTGAAATACGAATTGACCCAAAACCACGTGTTGATAATACCACGTTGAAATTTTTTTTTATATACATACTGATTGAGTTGAGCGTTGAGTTTGCGTTGAAGTTGAGGGTTGAGTTGGATCGATTTCTTTAAATTATAAGAAAACTAACAATTGAACGGCCCGGCACGCTTCCAAGTTTGGGCAAATTGGTAAGGATTTTTAAAGTTTATAAAACTAAACTTCATACAAATTGCTAACACAGAGCTATTCCATCTGTCTAGTTAATTCTGATAAAAATTCCTAAGAGCAAGATTCGAGAATCCAATCTATTTTTTCATTGTTTTGTTTGTGTTTGTTGGGAGCCCCAAAATATATGAGGCCCCACAATCAATTCACCGCCACTGATTAACAGAACATACTATGTCAAGCACTTAGGTATTTTCTTGGATATACTAATAATTCTCCAGGAAATACTACCTGAAAAGTAATGTGTGTCCCACAAATTATTGATTGCAGAGCTACAGCCCGAGCTATGATAGTTTCGCACTTCTTTTCAAGCAACCTATTCCCCTATTACCACAGAAAAATTCTCCCATTCTAGATAAAGCATATTCTGCTAGAAATGTCTAAAGTATGAAGTACATTGGATGCCGAAATTCGGTAGAATTAAATTGGATGGATTGGAATTCAACAGATTGAAAGTCGATAGAGTGAAATTCGATAGATTGAAATTTGATGAAAGTTGAATTCGATATATTGGAATTCGATAGGTTAAAAATCGATGTGCATTGAAATTCGGCAGATTGAAATTTGTTAGATTGGAAATTTATATATTCAAATTCAATAAATTCGAATCCGATAAACTGAAATTCGTTAAAAATTGAAAAATTCTACAAAATGAAATTTGATAGGTTGAAAATTGGTATATTGAAATTCGACATATTAGAACTCGACAGATTGAAATTGTATATATTGCCCTAACGATTTTTTGAAATTCTAATATTCATAGTGACTGAACCATTTTTTAACAATAATTCACATACTAAAATAGAGAACTCCCCAAAGCCGCTTAGCATTGGGCCCTTTGCGCAAGGATGACAGGAAAACGTTAGAAAAATTTCAAAAATATTAACATTTGTATAGAATATTTGCGTTTGTATTTCACATACTAAAATAAAAAACTCCTCAAAGCCGCTTAGCATTGGTCCTTTCCGCGCAAGGATGACATGAAATTATGTGATTCCTTTTGTTTTCATATTTTAGTTATCAAAAATTTATTGGGGTTTTCCTTTTCGATGGGCCAGTTTACTTTGTATTTTTCGGTATTTTTTTTGGGATTTTCTCGTTCGGGAATATGATGGTATCCCATACCAATTGTGCAACAACTAGATTTTGGAATTTTCATAAGCTTTCGGAATTTTGTACCCTCGGGTTTTTGTACTCTCGGGATTTTTTCAAACCCTCGGCATTGTGTACCCTCAGGATTTTGACTCTCGGGATTTTGTCTCTCTCCCTTGAAGTAAACTTAAGACGAGGCAGAGTTGAAGAAAACTTAGCACCGTTGTAGACTTCAGCAGAACTTTTAAAAATGTATAAAGCTAGAAACTCCCATTTTTGGGCTGATGATATTGATACTGACCAATGTAAGTTTAGTAACACGGCCTTTTCATAAGTACAATCATGAGCTCAAGTTCGCAAAAATGAATCAATTTTAAAACTATTTTTTCCTTCGCACCACATGGATATATAGAACGGATATATCGTCACCTCAGTATTTAAGTGATACAAACGCATTGTAATCATTTTGGAGTTAGGTTTGCCATTATGTAATGTGACGGTCCTAACTTCAAATTGACTAAAATTCATTTATGTAACATGAAACTAGAGTGTTGATGGGGTACAATAACGACTTTTGAATTTAATTTGACGATCCAGTCTACATTTTTACGTAAGTTGGCAGTTCTAACTCCAAAATTATTAAAATGCGTTTGTATCATTTAAATACTGAGATGACGATATGGTGTACAGTAAGGGTAACACACAATTTCAATCCAAGACATTAAATTCATCTCAATCTTTGTGTAAGCCATTAAGCTTTTTAGTGGTTTTTCTAGAAGATATAATGTATGTGTGACATTTCAGTTCAAGTTGATTTCAAGACGTTATACATGCCTTTCACATTCAATGACATTATTTGTATGTTAACCTTCTAATTTTTGTGGCGGAATAAATTCATATTTATCGGCGGAGTTAAATTCATATAGAAATGAATTAATTTCGCCCAATAATTTGAATTTATTCCACGTTAACTTAATATGAATTAAATTCAATACGAGTTAAATCCGCGACATTTAACTTTTAGAAACTAAATAAAATCCACGCGAAATTATTTTATTTTATTTTAAAAAATGAGACAGACATCTTCCCGCGGAGTTATTTCGTGCCCCTCGAATCAAATTACCCGAGTGATCGTGTTCTCACTTTCAACATAAAGCTTCCAATACAGAAGCTTAGCTTTAATTACACTTCCTGGGGGATGACGTCGTCATTGGCGCTCATCATCTTTAGCTACATATTTGGTTACAGCAGAATAATTTGATACAGAGATTCACCTTAGCCTGACCCGAAAGAAGAAATTTTGATGTTTTCTCCGTCGATAAATAGTTTAAAACATAATGGAATTCTAGAAGTTTCTTTTGATACGTATATTAACAATTGTGTCTCGGAGCCCGTCGATTGATCGATATAAATAAATTCAGAAATCTGGTTTGAATTTTTGAAACAGTTTATTTAACACGGGTAATTCTAGTTTTCTTTTAAATATAGACGGTACCCGAGTATATAATTAAACGAGAATTGAGACTGAATCATACGATCAGACCAGGGATTCTGCTATTTATTTTGATTTTATTCGGAATTTTCTTTGAATATGCTTCGCATGTTTAAATATAAAGTATTAAACGATTCCTCACTGGTGTGAAGTGTTTGAAAGCTTGTACTGTTTGTAATATTTGCTCTAGTATAACTGTCCTCTACAAAGATCATTATTAGCTGAAAAATAAAAAAAAATTAATTGAAGGTAATAAAAAATTATAAAATTATAAAAACGGTGTTTTGATGATGTCTTTCTAGATGTCAAGCAAATTATTGAATGATTTAATTATGATAACCTTAGATTGGTCAGCTCTTCTGATAAGAATATTATTGTTTTTAACCCAAAGATATTTGAAGTTATGTGTTACTTTAAATGTGGACGATGCTTTATAGAGACTACGTTGATAAGGCGTTAAGTGATCCCTATAGAAAATATGTAGGTGTTCGTGATCTTCAGTGTTGTTAAATTGTTGAGTGGCTTTATTGTAGAAAAGTGGTCCAAATAATTTTTGCTTTTCCAAGAATTTTATTTTTATATCCATTGATTTAAATTTTATGAGTATTAGTAGGTGATTTCGATATGTAGGTTGTTGTTCGTCTGAAAGGTTGTTTTTTGTGGAGTTTGGTTTAGCTGAATAATTTCTTAGAGCATTCAACTGTTTAATTTCATCAACTTGTTTAATGATCTAGGCAGCGGCGATTTTTTCATATATTTTGCGGAATATGCTTTCGTACTTGAGCTGAGGGCTATTATAAGATTGCACTGATTGTTTAATTGTAAAGCCAGATCGACCTCTGATTTTAGTTGATTTAATTCTCATCTTATTTGGCTTTGTTCGGATGTATAAATATCCAGTTCTGTTTTGAGTTTCTCGTTTTCCAATTTTAATAATTTGTTGTCTTCCTGTACTTGCAGCAGCTGTTCAAACATTCGATCCTGAGTTAAGTTTACTTTTTCCAAAATTACAGACGTCGCATCAATTTTAGCTTCCATGTCATTTGATACAGTATTCAGTTGAAGCTGTGGATGATTTTGGTGTATCGGATTGAAACGACCTGTGGCTTTTATAAAATATTTGCGTGCACTCTGGCGAACATAACCACACTTTCTTAGCTGACATTACCAGCTTTCCAAATAATTTGACGCAATTCGGATGAAAGTTTTCTCCACAACTATCACACCTTAGGTAGGATAAATTACTCTTTATGTTTATTTCACAGATATTACATGCCAATTTGTTAATCAAATTATGTTATTTTGGTTACCAATATATCGCATAAACAGAAAACTCATACGCAAGAAATCATTAAGCGTTCACACCAAAACTGCACAAATAACTGTTTCCTTATACAAGTTCAATTAATTATTAATTTCTTAATTTCTTTAATTAAACAATATCTATTTAATAGTAGCTCAATATTTAATTAATTTATTTAAGAATAGGAGATAAAACTGTGCTTATTTGGCAGCGGCTGTGAAAATCATACTGTGAAAATTTCTGTACGATGACTCCTTGTCGAGTTATTGAAGTTTTAGCGAAAAATGTTACCAAAAAATGAGACACGCATATCAAGCGTAATTTTGGTTGTTCAAGATCAAGGAGAAAATAAGTTTTTTCAGCAAAATAATGTGATATTTTTCGAAAGGTATTTTGCAACAAAAATCCTTTTAAATTTTATTCAAGCATAATAAAGCTAAAATCTACGAACAAAATGAAATTTTCAATATCGCGTATTACCTCCTCTAGCCCGCATTATTTCATGAATACGCCATGGCATATTCGTGGCATGCAGTGACGGCTTAAGGTACCGCGAACCCGGGCCGTTGTCCAGGACGCAATCCTGCTTAGGGCGTTATCAAAATTCTTCGAAAATATTGTTATAAAAATTGGGCTTATCTTCACTTTGGTTTAGTAATGAAAAAGGAAAAAAAGAAATATATTTAACGGAATGAAGGATTGGCGGAAAAACAAAAAACACAACCATATTTTAAATATTAGGTTTTATCGGTTCTAGCCAAATTATTTGTTACGCAGGGAGAAATTATCAAGAATTTTGCAAGTACAGTTTCGATCTGAGTGAGAATAACGAAAAATTTAAATTTTTTACCAGTTAATCTCATCAGGCTATAGCGACTGCAATGATAAATACACTTTTGATTAGTTCCTATATATACACTCTACGAATTAATTCACCGTACGATCTAAAAAATTGAATTTTCGAATTGGCTTTTGAAGCAAATAAATCCTGCCCACTGTAAATTTAAAAGGACAAAAAATACGGACAAAACTAATATAAATTTAGTTTATTAATCTACTTTTCAAGGCCGAAAATAAAAAAACTTTACATTTGCATTTCTTTTTTTGCGAACAAATTCATCATACGATTAGTTTAATCAATATTCAACACAAAAAAAAAAATATTAATAACGGGTAGGCCTCCTTCGACATCTAGAATGGCTTTTAGTCTGTTATTCATGGACGAAACCAATTTTTGGTGAATTCTGGCGGCACCCGATCTCAATCATATCTTATTGCCTCTTTCGGTGTGGCCTTAGATGTAATTGTGTGTATTTTTAGTTGCCTTTCTACTTAATCCCCCAGATGCTCTATGGAATTACGGTTCGGATTTTGTGGAGGAGAATGTAGCTGCTTAGGGGTGTTTTACAGCTACCAGTCTCGAACAATTGCCGATATGTGCTTTGAGTTGTCATCGTGCTAGAAGACCCAATTTTGTGGCAGTTCTAATTTGTCTACCGATTCGTGCAAATTGGCTTTCAAAATATTCAAATACATCCTTTAATTCATATTTCCTTCAATAACTATCAAATTTCTGACTTCCGAACCCGCCATACACCCCCAAACTGAGTACATTTCCTCCAGCGTTTTTAACCGTACCACGAAGATTTGCTGTTTCCATTGCTGTTCCCTTCTTGCGCCATACTTATGATGGTCCATCATATCCAAATATATTATACTTAATTTCGCCGGCAAATATCACTTCTTTCCAGAATGAAAATTCAGCATCCAGGTGTGATTTAGCGAACTCAATGCGTTTCTTTTTAATTACCTCACTAATAAGTGTTTTTTTCTGACCATTCTGGAAAATTACCCGTACCAGTTTAATGTTTTCTGGTTTATACGTTAACATACATCTGCTCCATAGTTCTGGTGTAGCATTATTAGCAATATTGAACTAAATATTCGCTGTTCTTTGCGTACACAACGCCATACTACCCTTTATTCCTTCTCGGTAAGAGTACGCGGACGACCAGTTCTTTTTAATTATTCAACACTACCCGTCTTTTTATATGTTTCTACAATGTGCATGACGATTTTGATTGTTTTGTTAACTTTGGACTTGGAAAATAACGGTTTTCCTTCCAAATGCTTATTGATAACGACTTCTTGGAAGTCAATACTGGTTTCTGTTCGCGTGGCCTTCAAAATGATAAAAGGTGTTTTATGTACCGGTAGCTTTAATGTCTTACAATATACTGAACTATTCTATCACAAAAATATTGAAAAAAACAAAAGATGCACGGTGTTGTTAGATAAAAACAACAACCGTACGATGAATTTGTTCGCAAAAAAAGGAATACAAATGTAAAGTTTTTTTATTTTCGGCCTTGAAAAGTAGATTAATAAACTAAATTTATATTAGTTTTGTCCGTATTTTTTGTCCTTTTAAATTTACAGTAAGCAGGATTTATTTGCTTCAAAAGCCAATTCGAAAATTCAATTTTTTAGATCGTACGGTGAATTAATTCGTAGAGTGTAGGAAACAACCATGTAGTTAAGTATTAGCGAATTATACGCAAACACACATATTAAACTCTTGATAAAATTCAATTTTATTTTTATTTAATGCATAAATACGATTTCTGTTTTGAAATATTACCTGGTTGTTTTCAAAAAAGTGTAATTAGCCCTACACAAAAAATGAGAATCCCCCTTGAGTTCACTATTTGGTTTCGTACTGAGTAATTTGGTTTCGTACTGAAAAGTTCGGTCTACTCTTCAGAAATCTTATTGATTAAGTTATTCAAACTGATACATACAAAATAAAAAAAAACATTTATTATTTAGCATAATTTCATTTATTACAAGTTTCATAAACAATTACTTTTCAACTTGATCGGACTTAACTTTTTGAGTGGCTGATCATCATTCAATGTGGACTCCAAAAATTTCTTTTGAGGGTCTTAACCATTTGACGCTAAGCCAAACGAACTTTTCACGATCCTGGATTATGTTTCTTCACAAAAACTAGTTCTTAACGTAGCAGAGAAGTCATAAAAGTAGTCTTGATCCATTTCAATTACATTAAACGCTTTCGAGGTGCCACAAGTTCTGTTGAAATGAAACCAGTCTCGCGGATGATGGATACTTTTTTTATTTTTTCGTTCTATAATACATGCGAGTATGGCCTGTTGTTAGGAAATTGTGATTAATAGTAGAATTGTATTTACTGCTCCCCAAAAAAAATCATAACCATAGCGCTAAGGAAAGAATTCGTAATCTGATCTGCGCAATTGTCACTATAGAAAATAACGAATTTTACCTCTTGAGGTAGTTAATATAAATGTCTGTAAAGACAATGAAGTCATACATCTACTGTCAACGTAGTCTTTGACATAGTATTTTAGGCTAACTACCCCCAAATGACGATATTGAACATAATTTGGTTTGCGTCTCCTCGACTAAACAATCTAGTCTTTTACGTGTAGTATTTTAAGACCAATATAATACCAGCAGACTGTCTGGCTCAAGTAATGCCTTACCTACTGTACTTCTGAAGATCGAAAGTGTACATTTTAAATGATGTATCTTCAATCGATTTTATTTTATAGTGTTCCTTGGATTTAAATCCTATATATATCAGCTTCCATATGATGTGTTGATTGTTCCAACTTCAAGCCATATTTTTCATTGTCATCCTTCGATATGTCAATAATTTTAGCTTTCCAGATACAGCAATAATTACACGTACTGGTTTTTAGTGCTTTAAATGTATTGTCCATTTCTAGATAAAAAAAGATCAAAATTAAAAAATGTATTAAGACATTTTAAATTCCATAAACCTTACCTTTAAATATATCTGTAAACTTTGAGAGACTTATCGGATTTTCATATTTTGAACGAACAATTCGTACATTTTGTACAAAGTTAAATCGTTGTGTATAAATATTTTTTTCTCGTATCCCTTCTTTTATAGTGGCTTTCATAAGCCGGAAACTACCTATATGAGTTTTAACATCATTTATCTTTTTCAATGAAATTTTATTTTTTGGATATGCTTTACCCTGATTATCCACAAATGACGGGTGAATTTAGTTTTTTCTTGACGACGCTTTTTAAAAAACTTTCGGTTTCACCTAGACAACATCGAAAGCATTTCTGACTGACATACTACAACCAGTTTGTTATCTAATTCGAAATGGTAGTGAGAACGGTTTCTTGGAGCAGTCACACTTTTCATCATTCTTTGAGGCTTTTTGTTTTCCACTTTTAGAAGGCTAGAGATAAAAGAATTCGCTGTTTCGGCATTTTTGAAGAGGTTTGTAAGTTCTCCCCAGAATCTGTTTTTTTAATTTTTGTTTTGTACGGTTCCCTCGATTACTCTGATTTTGTGAAAATTTTCTAGCATATCGCTTTCAGGTTAATTTTTATTTTGCAAATTATTTTCAATTCCCAGTGTCATTTCTTCAATATCTGAAGTGCTCGACCAATTATTAGCATCATCCAAGTCGGATGGGCATACATGTACATAATTTGGGTCAACATCACAATTATCATTTTCATAAGCATCTGATTTAGCGTTATTAATTTCATTATCGTCAATATTAGTAGCATCAGTTTCATCACCCTCAAATGCAACTGAAGCGTGTCCCAAAAAAAAAATTTATATCTGAATCCGTTTCTGGACTCTGAAGCTGAACTTGTTGCTGAACTTGCTTAGAAAAAAAAAAAGTTTAATTTTTCGCTCTCGACTTAAGCGATTTTGCCTTGTGACATACACAACATATCCCATAAAACATCACAACACATCACACAACATATCCCAAACGTGCTCTATATAGAGTTTAAATCTGAACTTCGCGGAGGATGGCTTACTAAATTAATGCGGTGCTGTTGCAGAAATTAAAACCAAATCAGTCTTGTAATTCCACAAAATACCCGCCCATAAACCATCACCGAAACTCCATGAAATGCTATACGATTGTGGCATCACATATAATTAGGGTTTAATCAATCTCCTGCTGTGTAGTTACTTTCAATTTGCATAAAAAAGTTTTCTCACAAATTAGTTAAATTTGCATCAAAGTTTAAAAATCGTTTTCCTACAAAAATAAATTTTAAATTTTACAAAATTTCAATGTTAATAAATTTTCCAATTGTTTCACAATTCAGTGTTAAACCTTTCATAATTATATAAATTAATGTAAGAAAATCACCTTTAATTACTGAATATAATTACCAGAAATATTTACTTTCAATTAAAAATTCGCGTTTCCTCCCACACTTGTGCATAAGTGAAAATTTATAAATTTCAAATTTTTTTTAATCGATTTCAATTGCATCCAAACGTACGCAATTGTGCAAAAATAATCAATGCACTCTCGATTTTTTTCTAATTAATTAATTAATTTTTTTTTTTTTTTGTTTATTGTAATGAAATTAATCAAAATATAATGTAATATATAATTTTCATTATGTTGCAAAAAATTATATACATAATTATATTTACAATGCGCGCATGAATACATTAAACATAAAACATGATGCTGGCTGATAAACATGGAATGCAGTCTGTGGCAATAACCGCACGAAGAGTAAAAGTGATAAAAGATTGCAACACAACACAATAAATCTCTATTGTTTGTTATCGCAGCACAAATTTGTTATGTAGAACATTTTTTTTTTTTTGTTTGTTGTTTTCCTATTTTCAAATGATTATCACTCACATTACGATCAGATCAGATTTAAATATTATGAGAATCATGCAATCAGGAAATATATATTTTGTAACACCCCTGTATAGAGATGACTTTATAGTGGAGAAGAAATTTTATAATTATCAATTATAAAAATTAACAACAACAAAACATTAAGATTTTTAAATATGTATATGGAAAACTTTCTAATTTATTTTGTTTTAATTTTTTTTTGTGAAAATTTGGTCAATTTGAATAATCATTGGATTTTTTAAGAAAGGCGGTTTGAATCATCTTGAGTTTTGTATTATATGTTATAGTAACAGACTTAGAAATTTTTCAGTATAGCTAAATATCGTATATAGAAAGTAAAATTTTGAAAAAAATCGTTTGTTATTTATTGATCGATCGGACACTCGCTTCGAGACATTTAATGGATTGTTTGTCATACTGTCAATATACTAGTTGCCGCCTTTGTAGTTTTCAAAATATTTATAATCGTTTTCTTTTTGTTTTTGTTTTAAATAAGTGCGTTTGAGTTATGACTACAGTTTCTTTCCGCATTGCTTTAAAAAAAATGTATTCACATGATTCATACAAATCACAGCTTCAGTAACTTTGTAGTTTTTAATAGCAAGTCCAAATAAATCAGAATAAATGTACAGTCACAAATCCTCTCATCTAAACCCGGTCAAAAATCCTCTCAACCCTCTCAACTTGGACAGTAAACTCTTGTGCCATGCTGATGACGAGGTTAATTAAATCGCTGATTGATGCTCTTCTATGTGTTTCATCAGAAAGAATGTCATGTGTCTAGGATTTATAACAGTTTTTAGGAGCAATTGGGGGAATACTGTCAGTGCTAGGTGATTTGTTTGCATCAATGTCTGCAAGATTGCCTGCATTTAACCTGCATACAATAGGTGGCGTCAGATAGGTTAGAATTCGCGAACAAGTCATTTAAATAATTACAAAAAACGTTTCTATATGTTGTTTTATCCATCAGTAACAGACGTGCCCACATTTAATCAGTTTTATGAGTTCGGTTTCATAATTTCAAAACGTTTTGAGGTTACCAGATTGTTTAAGTCTTGTTAAGATTGTTGAGTTGGAGGATATTAAGTTTTATTTAAAATTTTCGAAAGCTTTCCGAGGAGTTTATCATAAACAAGGAGGATGACTTCTCGATTTTACGAAATTCGATATACTATTCTAAAAAAGGTTTAGGTGAGCTTTTGAAGGCCAATGACAAGTAAAAGTACAAAATTTTATTAGTGTTTAATATTTTGGTGCGCGGGAAATAAATTCTCGATTTATAGATCTACTACACACTAAAAACATAACTTAGTTGGGGTTATTTACAGATAATCGAAGAGATATTTAAACTAGACAATATTTTCATATACAGTGCATCGACGATTATAGGAGTGTAACAAAATGTAATATTTTGGCTGTGACTTTGTTTGGAATTCAATATTGTAGTTTGTAAAGAGCACGAATAAAATTTACTGAGGTGCGGGCGAAAGTTGTTACAGTATTTCATTCAATATTTTAAAACCGTTTCGGACGTACCCACAGTCTGAACGAACCATAACATTAATTTCACTTTTTTTACAACAATTTTGCCTGGAATTTCTTTTTAGTTGTTTGACTGTATCTCTTTTTCGAAACGTATTTCAGTCACAAATCCAAAAAGAATTTCAGTCAAAAAATGTTGGACTTGAATGCATTTTTGGTTTTTGGATTAACTATGTTCTGAAAAGGAATCTCAGACTAATGCTGTGTGCCTCATGTTGATATTTTCGACTAAATTTCTGAATTAACTAAATTATGCTACATTATGCTATTAACCACCAAACGGCTAACGAAAAGTCTCCTCGCGAGGATGCTTTTCGTTTAGTTGTCATTTTTATTGAGAGAATGCTTGGATTAAGTACTTTTCATTATCAACAATGTTAATTTGTGCCACAAGTTGGTACCGATTAATGGTTGTACATAGTATAAGCGATACGAGTATTTTTCGTATTTGAATTTGAAGATTTTTATTCAGACTTTCTATTTTTGTTTATCAAGTTTTTAAATATTGATTTGAAGGAACTTACCAGATTTATGCAAATAATATTCCATTGAACTCTCTGTGATTGTGTTCTGAATCATAAATACAACCTTACGATATGGTTAATCTATAGGCGAAACTATTTCTCAATTGATTTTTTGAATTGATTGAAACGTTTTCCGAAATAAATGAAACCAAATTAAATAAGTTTAAAACCAATAAGTACATAAATCATTAAAATTAGTTTTATCATTTGTTAAATAAAACACTCATTAATGAATTTATTAAAACTAAGATGAGATTTGAGTAGTCTGTGTAGCTACGGTTCTTTCAACCCTACCTTTGATCACGCCCTCTAAATAAGAAACATTTAAACGAGCTTGCGCTGCTTAGGTAAAATCCTTCACCTGTATAATTTTATGATAAAATAAACAGATAAATATTTATCATAAAATAATATTGAATAGCACGTGAAGCACCTACAAATTCTGCATATTCAGTCAGGAGCGCATAAAGAATTTTATGACGGATCATACCCGAACTGTGTGAGTGACATAACTTTAAGGTTAGTTTTGGTTTGAGTGTATTTTGGTTTATTATTTTATTTTTAACCATATTTTGAATCAAAATGCTAATTTTTAATCGATTCATTTTTGGACACTCAAGGAAATTAAAATACGTTCAGATAGCTACCGAATGACAATTTTTTGAGGGACAAATCCGATTCTCTCAGTTTATGTTCAGTTCAATAAGTAAATTGTTCTTCCTTTTTCCAGGTCTGAACTAGGGCAATTGCTACTAATAGTAACCGAACAAGAAACAACAAACAATCAAAACATTGAAATAATGTTCGCCTTTAATTTGCTGGCGGTATTTTTCCCACTACATATAAGTCAGATCGTCTGTAGGCAACACGGATTGGAGAAACTTTTGAGTCGAACAGAGAGACCTTCAGTTTACCAATGCTAAAATAGTCTGTCCGGTTTTGTCGAATTTTAGACATTTGGCGCTAAAGCAAAAGGTGTGCTACGGCATTGGAGCTGAAAAGTTGCCTTCTAATAGCAACAACCGACACTATTTCAGTTCCTACTATTAAAAGAAGACTAAAGGAACTTGGTCTCTATCTCGTGATAACGTAATAATATGTGTAAAAAGGTACACAAGGTCTCTTTCATCATTCGTATCATCATCATCAGAATTTACAACTAACGCAGAATCATCACCAGCTGAATTATATCTAGTCTGAATATCACCATCTTTCTTAGTTTCAACCATAATATTCAAAATTTCATCCATATCAGAAAATTTCGTTTCGACTTTCTTATCAAGCTCCACAAATAGTGTTGTGCTGCATACAGCTGATCCGCACGCTGTCTGTATTTAATTTTTTTTTTTTTTTTTTTGGCAGATTTTAATAATTCAATGGCGTCTAATAGAGATATTTTTTTCGTCAGCTCTGTCACACTGCTACAATTTTCCATCTTGCCGCATGACGTTGTGTTTCTTGCGACTTTTTATTTCAAATGCGTTTTCTGACAAATTTACTTTTTGCAGTTAACTAGTTTCTCAAAAAAACCTCAGATCGGCTTCAGGTTCTAAATTAAAAATTAAAAAAAAAAAAATTATATTATCATAAAAAACCTAGCTTGACTTTTAATTTAAGCAATAGAAATTCTAAAAGAAACCAAATTGTTCGTACCATATTTGAGTGCATCACAATTTCTTAGTGAATAATGAATACTACTATGTTGCTGGTGATATTCTCTTTTTCCAAGTAAACCAGAAGTTTTTAAAATCCTTTGAGCATTGAAGTCCGGATAGCTTGGTTTCATGAAATGCAGCTAATATTTCTCGTAACTTTTTTTCGCAAGTTAGACTTAAGCGTGGCACTGATAATTTATTTCTTTTTGGAAAAGTTTCCGTAAATTTACTATTTCTGAAAGCACTTGATTGAATACAAAATGGTTCGTTGTAAAAATGTGTGAGCTCGGTATGGAATAAATTGTGTTAGTTGGTGCTGATGAATCTTTGGGTATCTGGAATGTTGTTATTTCTTTTTAACAGGAACCAGACGCCAAATTGTTCTTTCTACTTGTTGTTTTATTTAAGTTTTTCTCATGGAAATACAGCAATAGTAAAAATTTTCAAACAATTTCCATTTTGCTAGCTGTCATTTTCAATTTGTTTGATTTTAAATATTGTAACCAGCGATATATGTATATACATGGATAGGGGGATAGAACAAAATGTATAGAGAAACCAAAAAAGTATTTAGTATGTGACAGAGAAAGAAAAAACTTTCGTCCTTGTCCTTAAATTCGAATTTTCGAATACCAAATTCAAATTTATGTGTAGGAGGCGGTAAAGCAAAGTAGTTGTCACCTAGAGACGGAATAAATAAACGTTGCAAATTAAAAGCATGCCAGATACAATAATATAAAAGTAGTAGTAACCATAGTAACATATTTGAAACACATCTTTAAAATAAAAAATGAAATTTCACTTGAATATTTTGTTTATGCTAGATTTTTGACGTTTTACTCGATTTTTTTCTGTTGTTGTTTATTTTCAGGGATGTATTTGAAATTTAAAGGAATAAATCGTTATTAATTCTTAAATTAGTGTACGAAAACTGGTAGCGTAATATTTATGTAACTATTCAAATTTGATATAATTAATTAATTATTTTTAATATTAATTAAACATTATCCGATATTTATTCCATTTAATTTAAAAAAAAAAAAAAAAATCTGTTTCGAAAAATTTCGAAATGAAATTTATTCAAGTACGGCCACTTAATAAAGAAGAGTATATAAAAGAGTAGTACGACTATAAAATAAAATTTGCTCCATTTTTTGTGTCGTAAATCAATGTGATGTTTGGGCAATCGCCTATCCATGTATATATATCGCTGGTTGTAACCGAATGGGGTTTGTAACATTTCCAATTTCAATTGTGGCATAATCAAAGCGGGCTTTACTTAAATTTAGTATGTTTAAAGAAAATATGGAACCTGTTTATAAAATTTTTGAGGGTATGGCACAAATCATATGGCACACCTCTTCAAAAACATCGTGCATCAAATCCACTGAATAATTTTCGGTTATACATGAAAAGAGTTAATTTAATTAAATATTGAACAGTTATAAATTCCTGTATTTTCAAACGTATTATTATTTATATCATTTGTATAATTTTGGAAATTTCGAATCTTTTCAAAATTTTCAGCGCATGATTTGTGGGTTTCTAATTTTTCCATTTTACAGAATCTACAAAAGAGATTACTAGAAGAAGGTTTAGAAAATTCAGAACTAGAATTTACTCCTAAATTGTCCCCCAAAATCAGCCCTAATATTAAATGTATGTGAAATATGCCTTCTGTTGTTATAACAAAAATTCCTTCATCTTCTAAAAATTTTAGTTCTGATATAAACAGACTTTTTTTAAGCCTAGAACAATTTTCTAAATTTACTAAAATAAATTCCTGTTATTAATTAAGTCTGCGTACCTAAAGGGTTGTTAATTTCAAAATCATCAAAATACAAAAAATAAGAAATGAAGTGATAAAATTTGAAAAATTTAAAGGTCTCGAAAATTTTAAAATTGAAATTTTCTTGAAATTAACACCCCTAATGTTTTGATTTCGTCATATACAGGTTAGCCTAAATTAAAATTAATCCAATTTTGTTGTTTATTCTGAAAACTGTTAAAAAATACTGCAAGGTCTTGGTTAAATAAGCATTTAAATAGTTTATATTCTGAGTCGCAACTTTTAAAGGAATTGGATATGACTTTGTTCATAATTATAATTTTAACAATTCAAAATATTAATTATTGGTTTAGTGATTTTTTCAATTATTTGTGATTGTATAAATTTTGTACATCTTTTACAGCAAATCGACTAAGTCTGTGCAATGACATACTCAACTCAAGCGATGATCTCGCGAATAAATTTGACAATGTCTCGGAACGTGGAACATTGTTCATATTTGCGACAGGTTGTTCTACAGACTTATATGGAAAATGTTCTACTAAATTATGAAAAAACTGTGTTTCTGGCCACTCTTGATACAAAGTATCACATTCTTTATTTGTTTATAAATCCTGGGGTGGGATGTTGTAACATCACTTTCGATTCGAATTCGATAGATTTTATGTCTCATGTCTCAAGAATAAAATTGTACTCTATTTCGCGTTTTGATTACGCTTTTTCTATTGCGATCTCTTTTTGTTGCGTACTTTCCTTTTCCTTCAAATCGATAAAGTATCACTAAACAAAAATTTGAGTGATAAATAATCATGAGTAGGTATAAGTAGAAATAGAATGTTATTTTATTCGAGCAAGCTGAGATAGCAAGAAAAGAAGCATAATTGTAAAACGAAATAGAGTACAATTTTATTCTTGAAACATGATACATAAAATCTATCGAATTCGAATCGAAAGTGATGTTACAACATCCCACCACTGGTTCTCATTAGTCAAGTTACTTGATTTCAAATACTTGAATTCAAGTAACTTGAACCTACTTGACCAATATGAACGTATTATTTTGCTTGAATTTAAGTTTCAAGTAAAGCAGGCGACCTTTGAGTGGTTTTTTTAGCCAAGACTCAATTCAAAATGTAGTTTACCTTAATTCCGCATTTTAAAAAATGGCGTTTGCAAAAATTGCGCATGCGCGAAAAATGGTATGATCTGCTAAAGATGCTCCAAGATTTGTAGTGAACATTTCACTGAAAAAAAATAATGATACCTACCTGCCTTACAACCAAACGACATTTAACTAGATTGGTTTTAAGGTTGCTTTTCCTAGTCTAAAGTTACCCGTATCACCAATAAATATAAAAAGGCAACAAAACAACAGAGGAAAACGACTAGAAGATCGCTTGAATAGAATAGCCTGCCCCATTCTTATTTTTAATGTTTTAAATCCTACAGTGAAGTGTAGGATTTTAGCCATAACCCCTATTTGTCTGGTTTGTTTGCCTTCAAACGTGTGCCAAGCACGGTTTTCTTCGTTTAAAATTTTTGTCATTTTTCTGTAAGTTTCACCATCTTCCAAGTTTATTTTGATGGTGTTTCCATTCATCACCTTTATCAGTAGTTTTTATTGTTTTTATTTTCTCTTAGAGTAAATCGTAGTTTTTGACTTCATCTATTACTATTAATGGTGGTGGAGGTATTTTTTTTGGTGGTTTCTGGATAATATTTGGAACATCATCATTTTATTGAGGTGGAGAGGGCGTATTATTCAGTTTTCTTTTTTTCTAACCTCTTTTACTCTTATCCACTCAGTTTCTCGAGCTAGTACGTCTTCATTCGTATGGTACTCTTGTTCAGTTGTATTCTGGCTAGAAGTAGAACAGATGTCTTCCTGTGGCTTAAGAGCTTTGACTTCGCCTTCAAACGTCTTCATACTCTCTTGCATCCATGCAATTGTATCATTCTGTTGCTTGTTTGTATTGTTGGCTTTAACCATTGATTAAATATATAATAGATAATGTCACTACGAAATACAACAACAATTTTAATGTTGTGTTTCATATTTTACATGAACGAAGAAGAGCAACGTTAGTTTTTGGTGTTGGTTTAAGATGAAACAAGATAGACTATGTAAAAATAATGTAGCTAGACGAGGATAAAACATATTTATAGTTTTTCCGGACTAAATAAACCAACACTGATGCAGTATGCCTTACAAAACAAAAATGTTCAAAACAATAAGCTCGTTCTATAAAAAGAAAACTCATTGTCAATGTCAATCATTTTGTTTGTTATTTATACTAATGCAAATATTATATGAAGAAAAGCAATAAAAATGAATTGTTATCGTTTGTATGTTGCTAGAAAAGGAATTCCACTCGAACCAATTTCTTCTCTATTTAAGTGATTAGTGGAGACATCAACCAAACGTAGCGGTAGAAATCCTAGTAACTTTATTATACTTAATCAATGCTTTAGCTAATGTATTAGCTTTACACAATTCAATTGAAGTGAAGCTTTTCTCTGTTTGTAGAACGAATGTTCTTGCTACTGGACCCATTGGAGGGGCTACTGCCTCTTATCGGAGAATATGATATTTTACTACTCCTCTCGAAGGGATTTGGCGTTTGCTTTTCTGTTTCGCTCAACTGAGCTTGTTTATTCACCAACATGTCTTGGGATTGGTTAAAATAATTGTAGTATAGTAATGGCTGGTCTCTCCCAGAATCCATGAGACCGACCTCCGAAGATGGTGGGTTTACCTGAGTAACAGATGTACCATCTGGAGTATTTGTTTTCATATTTGTTCCGCTCATTGCTCATTGATAGTGTACTGCACTCGTATCTAGTATTTAGCAGACGTTTCACATCGTTGCCCGAGTGTTACCACTTGAAGGTATACCAGCCACATTTGGTGGTCTCTACCATAATAATTAACATAATTTATAACTGGTAAAATTTAATTTATACCCCTATTGTGGTTCTCACTTCAACAAAATACTTCATACAAATATAGTCACATTTGCATAGTATTTCTCGGTGAAATGAGAACTATAAAAGGGGTATTAATGTTCTCTTGAATTTTTATGATATACTAAATGGCCAATTGAAGTAAATTCAAGTCTCCTGGAGATTGCAATTTCCTGGAGAATTTTTTAAAATTTTCCTTAAATAATGTTTTGTTGAATCATTGATGCAGTAAATTAAGATTTTCAGTTTTTAATTCTAAGACCGCCAGAGTCCAATAATATTTCCTAAGTTCTTACAGAAATATAGTTGAATCTTAACCTCTAAATTTAGAATTGTAAGAAGTGGTTTAGAATGTGGTTTCATTAATAAGTTATTATACATATATTTCAGTTTTACTAAATAGTTCATCTAATTTTACTTAAACAACTAAATTGAATATTCTATGAAGAGATTATTTAGAAGAAAGTAAAGTAGAAGTTTTAAAAAATTATCACTATTATCAAGTTTAGATTTGCAAAATTAAGTTTGATAATTCTTTTTCTTGATGAAATACCCCTGAATGTATGCGTTTTAGTAGCTACTGCCTGTGGTTATCATGCATTCTTACATTTCTTAGTAGTTTTTAGGCTAAACTCTACCGATCGATATCGACTTCATTTTTTATTTACGGCTGGGACAACATAATCTGCATACCGATGTGTATACTTTTGGGGCTGGGTAACACAATCTGCATTATCGGCTTTTCGCTTTCGGTGGCCACTTTCGGCTAACTTTAACAGTATCCTCTTGTGTATAATTCCATTCGATTGCAAAAAATTTTTGAATTTTGGGTTTACGAATTGAGTGCCACATTGTCGTCGGAACATAACACACTTGGTAAACCAAAAATTGAAAATATATTTCTGAACAATTTGATCGTATTATCCGTGTTAATTTGTTTGATAACGTGAATTTCGGGCCATACGCATCTACTAAAATGAAAAAATAATAACCGTAAAAAGGACTCGCAAAATCCACATGGATCCGTTCAAACGGTTGAGCGGAATATTCCCAGTGATAGTTTGACTGGATATAGGAGGACTAGTTTTGTTCAACAATAACTACAAATTTTCACTAAGTTTTCAATATCGTTATAGAAATTACTCCACCAGCTAAAACTACGTCCTAAGCTTTTCATCTGCGTACTCCCAAAATGTGCCAAATGTAAATCATTTATCATAATATTTTTGATTTCAAAATTTCAGGAATGACATACCTTGACCCTCGCATTATACAATCGTTTCGTAATGAGAATTCTTGTTGATCAATACCGAATCGATCTACATAAGAAATAACCGTTCCTATACGCTATCTTTCTAATTATGGTGTCAGCGCAACATCGTTTGCCGTAGCATTTGCCAACTCTTTTATGGTTACAGGGAGCGTTTCTATCTAATTAACCTCATGTATGTCAAATTCTTCAAATTTAATTTCATTTTTCGAATATAGTTGGGTAGTCGCGAAAACGCATCAGCATTCGAAGAAGAAAAGCTTCTTGCAAGAAAATTGCATAGTGTTGCATTCTTGTTGCGGATATATGTGCGGTAGTGGTTTCTGTGGAGAAAAAATATGGATCAGCGATTTATGATCAGTGTACAAGGTAAATTCTCAACCGTATAAGTATATTGAAAAAATTGTTTTACTCCGTAAACAAAGAATACGCCTCCTTGTCAATTTGGGCTCACCTTCGTTGTGATTCGTTCAACGTTTGCGATACGAACTGAATAAGTCGTTCCGTTCCATCCGGCATTATGTGCGAGAGTACCGCATCGACCCCTATTGGAGATACATTTGCGGCCAAAGAAATAGGAAGTTTATCGGAGTAATGTACTAAAAACTTATCCGTCTGCATTATTTCCTTTAGCTTTTGAAATGAGTTTTCACAATTGGCATTCCAGTTCCAATCATTTCCCTTACAGAGTAACACATGCAGCGGTTCTGATATGTCACATAGATTTTGACGCCTCAATTTAGGAATTTGCTTTGAGAAAGCCGAAACTATTTAACACTTAACCGTAGTATTCGATTTTGTCTTTCAAGAATTCTGTTTTCTTCAGGTTAACTTTAAACCCGAATTTGGATAATCTACTAGAGACTTCTTCCGCAGTCTTTAAAAATGTAGTGCATCATTTGGTACCCTGTGAGTTAAAATACTTTCTATTTTCCTTTGCCATTTGATCGGAGCAGAATTTACACCATAACACAATCGTTAACTTCGATACAGACCTAAGAGAGTGCTAAGTGTAAGAAGATGTCGATCCCCCTCGCGAACTTTTCATTGCAGGTAGGCACTCTTCAAATCGATTTTTGAAAACTTTTCGCCGCCGGCCAAATTTTCAAATAGTTCGTCTATAGATGGTAGGGAATGTTTGTCTATCACTTGCCGTGGATTTATTGAGATTTTAAAATGTTACCACTATTTGGAACTTTGACATTGGACTCGATGGTATTTTGGGTGTTTTGGATGTGTCCACTTTTTTGCACGTGTTGCAGATACTTCGTTTATGTCTGCAATTTGTAGCATAATGTGGTCCAGCACATCGAAAATATTTAATATTTATTGCTATGTTGGATTCACACTCCCTTTGTTTTTGTATTTTTGATGAAAAACGGAGTGCACACAGCTATCTAGTTGCCCCAAAAAATGCAATATAATTCGACAGTACAAATTTTACTTGCCATTATTTATTATCTTTAACCAGTTTTCCTCGTCGCCAATATATTGCTTGCATCTCGTCAGTTTCAGTAATTGAAATTTCACTAGTCTTTATTTCAAACAGATGGTGTTACGGCCACCGTAATGGAGATAAACCAACGGACATTATTTAAATTAACGGATATTATTTGAATTATATAATTATTAATTAATGCCATCTGTAGTTCTGTAGAAAAATATTATTTCCCTTTCATTTTAACTAATGCCATCTAGGGATGGACATTCCTATTATTAAGAAACCAAACGCATTAATCGCTGTCAAGTAAGAAGATGAAAAAAGAACGTTTAATCGCAATAGAACCTTTGTACAAATAAAAGGTGTTTTATTTTTGTTACCATTAATTATTTTTGTGCAGGAGGAGCGCAAACAGGTGGTACGTACAAAGATGAACTCTGTTCTACTACTCACATCGTTGCACTTAGCTACGATTTTTGACATACAAATATTAACAATAACAGTTATATAACCATATAACAATAAGGCGTACAACACATTGAGCGCGAACTGCGAATTGCGAATAAATTCCACAATGCGATATTCATAAATAGACGCGCATAGAGCATGGCGCGAATTAAATAAACGTCAAATATAAAAAATCTTCCGAAACTTGACGTTTATTAAATTCGCATTGTGGAATTTATTCGCAATTCGCAGTTCGCGCTCAATGTGTTGTACGCCTAAGGGACATTTAGAACAATATCATTAGCAACAATTTGGGTTCACACTTGAATCTTGAATCTTATACATAGAATAAATTAACGAAGTGATTGGGACATTCAGATCTGCTAGCTGTTGGCAACTTGTTGAGAAAACTCACCATGAAATAAATTGGGTCTGCGTCACACACACGCACACAGACAGACAGACAGGATGTATAAATGAAATATAACACATTTTCCCTGTTATTCAATATATTTCTCTTCAATATGTATATTATAAGTGACTTCAGTGACTTCGAGTGTCGTTCATCCATTATTGGCGATTTCTAAAAAAGAATAAGAAAACAAAATCAAAAAATCAAACAATGAAAACAGAATGACGCACATCAACGAACCAGCCCACTGCTAAGTATACAAAAACGTATAATCGTCGATTTTTCTTATTCTTAGTCGAAACAGCGTGACGCGGTTTCTCGACCAACACCCCATCCCAATTTGTACAACGAGCGCAAAGAAGTTTAACTTCAAAAATTCGGGTTCATCATACAATAAAAATTTCATGAAAGTGTGCCCAATATGTACTAAACTAAATATAATTTTGAAACTCCGATGAATAGTGACAACTCCAATTCAACTTAAAAAATTGTTTACAAAAAATTAGGCGTACTTTACAAAATTCTATAGTAAAAGATGTCACCAGGCATAATAATTACTATAAAAAATCAAATCTCATCAATAAAATAATTACCATATACCAAATCAATCAGTTGAAACTAATTCAAGGAGACCATAAAATTAAAATGGAGAAACTTAATGTTTCTTTCAATTTCCTTCCAGTCTCCCAATTAAACTGTAACGACCTTGTCGAAATGCATTTCACTTATTTTTATATAAGTAGAAATGTATATCGATAAGACAACAAAATTATTGCAAAATATTTTTTTACATTCGCACATTGCACATACTTATGCGAAGGTTAATCGAAAATTCGATTAAATATTCACCAAATCTCTTTTATGTTTCTTTCAAGGTAAGAAATAAAAATTATTAAAAATTCCAACTGTTACAAAAAAAAAAAAATTATAAATAAATTAAATTAAATTAGAAAATCTATAATAACATCATTTCTATATCTCTTAATACGTTACTTTATCATAAACTATTTTCTTCTCGCTTAATCCACTTTCAAAAAACAAAACAAAATTATAAATCTTTCTACTACTCGTATCTTACGAGACCAAAATACTACCACAACCAAAACAGCGCAATATAAGAAATGTAAGAAATGTACAGTTCACCGTGATTAGATCTTCATACATACAACATAACATTACATATTATTTTATATGTGTGTGTGTGAATATCAACAAAATTCAAGTTGATCTGTTGATTAGCTCAAGAGAGAAATTAAACTTGTTTTACAAAATTAGAAATAATGATCGCGGTAATAACAGCAGCGCAGTAGCTTTTAATATGCAAGATGGCGGTCAAAATAAAGATCGCACACATTTTTTTATTTTTTATTAGTCTATTCTACTTTCCGCTAAATTAAACGCACACCAAAATACCAAAAATAAAAAATTAGAACAAACCGATCATCTCACAGCCTAATTATTTAAAACGATCGTTAAACAATTTTTTTTTTTTGTTTCTTTACTTACAGATCAGTTAAAAGCACCCGTGTAGATGATCGTAATTCATTACGCGGTGATCGACATAGTTCTATATTATTATCGCGTGGCATTGGTAGCGGTGCGGCCAGCATAAGTCATATACAAGAAAGATCGCGTGGTAGCTTAACAAATACATCGTTAAATCGTAAAAATTCATTTTTACACGCATCAAGTGATTCGCTACGAAAAAATGATGGCGGTCGTCAAATCAATAATGTTGTACAGGCACAAATTGAGCGAATGTTTACGGAGGTATCAAAAGATGCGACCTCATGTAGTTTTCCGGTACGATGTTTAGGATCGTTACCGCTACACGAGAAAGTAACAAATTTACAAGGATTACAGGAACCGTTGCGACAATTGTATTTGAGTGGTGCCGGACATGGGAATCAAAATGCCGGCAATTTAGACATATTTGCAAAAGGTGTACGCGTCCGTTTAGCGAATGGACGTGATCCACTGTCCACACCATTTCACAATATTGCAGTATGGTCTGCAGTAAAATTTGTCGTGTCACCGGAAGCTGGTGGCGCTGCATTTTTACCACTTATCACCGATCCAGAAAATATCGATAAAACATCATTGTTCTTTCCGTTGAGTGCGGCCGATAAACGACGCCTTTCATCCGGTCTACATTCGCCATTGTTTGCCGTCGTTATGCGATCATCGGGCGTACCAAAACGTCTCGAGTGTCACGGATTTGTGTGCCAAACACCAGAAGACGCCATTGTTATAGCGGCCACATTGTATCAAAGTTTAATGGCGCATATGGGTAATAGTCAAAATCAAAAAACTCGTCGACCACGTAATCGCAACGGTGTAAGTTGTGTTAGTATTGCAAGTAGTTCGGCCACAAATAATTTAATGCCACCCGCTCACTTATCACTTCGCAAATCAGCATCACAAAGTTCATTACATGTACCATCGAGACCACCACGTAAAAAGCGTAGCGCCTCAAGTTCATTAAGCGGTGAAAGTGATTCAAATCGTGACATACCGGTTGAAACGTTGACGGAGGAACGTAAAAAAAAATCGAGTAAAAGTAAGCGGGCACCTCCAGCTCCAAATGGCGTTGTACCAAGTGCAAAAAATGCCGATATGTTTAACGCATCCATGTCATATTTAGATGAACAAAGTCGTGCCCGTGCCCATAGTGAATCGCGTCGTTCATCATCTACCCCACCACCACCACCACTACCACCGCCATCCTATCATCATCATCACAATAAAGAAATTGGAGGCGATATTTTAACACGTGTTGCCATACCTAGATCGGGAAGTTTCCTAAATACGGGCGGATTAAGCCGATATAAATCGCGTGGTACACGAAAAACTGGTAAAACTGGTGGCGGTGGTTCACCGCTCGGTTTCAGTGAACTATTCAATGAGTTTCGGCTACAAGAAAATTTGCATTCATTAGACGAAATCCTAAATGCCATAATCAATTCGGACGGTATGTCGTTCAATGATTTGAAACCCATCTACAAGGAATTTTTACTCAAACTAGCGGTCACCTTGACCAAAGACGAACTGTATCAGAGGTCAAAAAGTATTATGCGGCGACAAAAGAAAAAGAAATTGAGACGAAAAAATAGTAATGTACAGGTAAGAGATGAAAACTTTCAAATATTATTTATGTAGATATTTTATAGGTGTGTGCGTCTCAGTTTGGATGATTAATTGTCATACCTCGAACGAATTTCGGAAGTAGTATTTACGATTTTTTTATTTAATATTTTTTTTGTTTGTTACAGAATCAACGTAAGAAAATGATCATTGGCGCAAAAGGTTTACGTCGCGTGTTTGCATTCGGGAAATTTCGTAGCAAAAAATCATCGAAAAAATCATCAAAATCCGCTACCTCTAGTTTAGACATACAAAAATGTAAAAAATCACATCACAAGACTGGAACGAGTGGCTCCGATGTCAGTGTCATTCGTAATGAGCACACGTTAAACGGCCAAAATCGTAACAGTTCAAGCGGGTAAGCATTGATTTACAAGTGAAACAAAACATTCGCTAATACCAGTTTTTTTTATTATAGATATGTCTCGTGCTCTGAATGCAGCTACGATTCAGAGGCTTGCACATGTGCATCCGCAGAACGCTGCTACTGTAGTCTAGGTGATAATGATTTAACAACGCAACTCAAAAAACGTGGAATGCGTGATTCACTAATCACTTGTCACACCGACGATAAATGTTATTGTTCGCTCGAGGAAGGTAAAGTGCATACGACCGGAGAATCATCAGAGACAACATGTTGCGATACTGACTCATGTGTAAGCACAACAAAATGCTATTGTCAGCGGGATCACACGAAAAACAAGCAACAACACTCTTCGAAAACGATAGAAAGTAAGCATAACGGTAAATCCAATAAAAAAGGTAATAATCTTGGTTTAGACTACGAACTGTTTACCGTAGGTGGTAATGGGCGACCCGTAAATGCGAGTGAAGCGCTAAGCGTTAAAAAAAGTGTTGAGATGGCGGCGCTCTTTGCTGATGTAAAACTAAGTCAAACGACAGATATACAAAGTTTAGTACCGGATAAAATGTTAACGAAAAATAAGCATAGTGTATCATCAAATCGGTCTAAAAGTAATACGTACCGTTCGAATAATTCATCAACAACCGATTTAATATTGCGCCGTGAATTTGAAAAATCGTTTAAACGGAATGCAAAATCTGAAGACTACTATCAGGCACTATCAACATCGTCACAGCGGCCGGTTAGCTCATCGCTAGAAGACTCACTCGGTTATTTACCGTAAACTACTGTTAAGCATAAAGATATTTGTAAATAATGTATGGTGGCGGTCTCTACTTTTACAAAATCCGATAATATTTCATACATTTATAAGTTTATATGGGGAAATCGAATTTTAACAAATTTTATTTTAAAAAAATAATTTTAAAATTAATTTTTTTTACAAACAAACTTAATTTTACAATTTTTTTTTGTAATAAAATTTCTTAAAATCTTATTTTATTTTAATTAATCTTTTAATTTTTAATTTTTATTTATTTTAGATAAATTATTTTTAATTAAATTTTTTCAAATATGGTGCGGTTTTTTAATACGATATATAATACAGGTTTAAGTGTATTTTAACTATACGTCCGTGTCTAGTTTTTAATTATACCAACTAATACAAAAATTTTAAATTACAATTTAAATTAATTACTTAACTATATTAAATGTAATAGTTAAGTTTTAAAATTAACTTAATCTTAAAAACAAATCAGTTGTGCACTCTAACCTAAACACAAACTTTAAATTTTAAACACGTAAACTAGACATTTAATTAATTTTTTTTTTTAATAATTAGCTTGTAATTGTGATATAAATAAATAAAATTAATTTAAATGAAAACTTATAAAACAAAAAAAAAAGAAATATTAACGCCATTTTGAAATTAAATTAATTATGATTATAGTGAAAAAATTAACTTTAGACTAAATAATTGAATATTGTGCAATAATTTACACGTTTATCATTAATTATGATTTTAATTATTTGTTTTTTTTTTTTTTTTAATAAATTAAAAGTGATTTATTGTAACTTTGTGCAATTTGTAAAAGCAATAATTTAATTTATAAAAATTAAATATTTTTTTTTAAATAACATAGGTACCTATACGTATTTTAAATAAAAATGAATAAATAAAATAATTAAAGAATGTTTAATTGATAATAAAGCTGGAATAAAGGAACCAAGCAAAGGTAAATCCCAAAATATATTTTTAAAAATATTGAGAAGGCGCTAAAAAGTGTTAAAAAATAAATAAAAGCTTAAGTGTAATACATGTCGAGTGTATACTTTTGTATATAGGGCGATGGTGCAGAATAGACATACAAATGCAACATATGCAGATGTAGTAAGAAACAACACAAAAGAAGAGGCAGTGACAGTGCAAAAATTGTCTGCCAATTTAGATAAAATGGCAACAATCATTCAACAAAGTGAGCAAATTGCGCAACTTCTCAAAACTATACAAGGGTTATGAATCAGCTCAAAATATTAGCAATTAATGTAAATTCAATCGTCAGTATACATAGATGCCTAAACCTATTGAACTTCATGGAACGCCATAAACCAGACATAATGTTACTAAGCGAAACGAAGCTAGACTATCGACATAAAATAGAATTCCAAAAATACAACATCATAAAACAAGATCGACCAAAGCTGAAAGAGGGAGGTGGGACAGCCATTATTATTAACCACAAAATAAAATACGAAATTGTAAAAATTAACAAACTACAAAATTGCTGCGGTATAGAAACAACCATAATAAAGGTTGCACTCAAAGATAAGTCACAATTATTCATAGTCTCAATATATTGTCCGAGTAACCAAAACATAGAAACAGAAACAAATTTCGAAACGGATTGGAACCAAGTTTTTGAAAGTTTAGGTCTAATTTCTACGACCAACTACTATAGAATTGCGGGAGAAATAAATGCAAAACATCCAAATTGGGGAACACAACAGAAAACAAAAGAGGCATAATATTAAACCGATGGCTGACTAATACAGGATTTACAAACCGATCAAAAATGTTTAAGCCTGATGCATCTACATATCCAACAGGAGGTAGGTATCTAGACCTCGCAATCACAGATCATAGGCTGAAAATTAAAACAAAAGGACAAGGGGAAATACCATCGCATCGATATGAGAGTGACCATAAAGCGAGTTTACAGGAAACACAGAACCCAAATCACCTCGCTATCACTAACTGGATATGGTGATCAAACAAGGTGAAAAAGGCGTATTATCAACAACGGAGAAGGAATGCACTACAAGTGATAACACCAAACGACAGAAACTTATCTAGCACGTTAACAAATCTCATTAATGAAACCATAATAATAAAAACTGCTCCCAGGATTAGACGTAAAAACAACATGCAATAACAAAACGATAGAAAAGTTATATAGACACAAAAGTTTTAATAAACCAAATAAAAAAATTAAAAAAGCCAAGGTCCACCAATATCAAATCAGCAAATTAACACCTTAAAAGCACAAATAAAAAAAACAAACGAACTTATCGAATAAAACATAAAGATACAAGTGAATCAATATTGGAAAATTAAAATCGAAGAAATCAGGCCAGGTGAAAAAATGTTTTCCCAAATAAACCAAATGATTAGGATTAAAAACTCTAAAAACATAAATCAGGGGCCTTACCACCGACTCCGCCGGCATTCGTTGTTATTCGCTTTTATTTTTTCGCTTCGCTTATTGACACCCAACCACAAACAACGCAACGCTACAAGCGAACATTCGTTTACTCAAATTATAATTATTTGTCAAAAATAAATTTTAACAACGCCAATTACATTTTTGTAGTAAACAGTTTTCATCGCTTTGTTGTTCGCCATAAAATACAACGCGTAGATACATCCGCTTATCATTGGAAGGTAGCGCGTTCGATTCTTGTGGTATCGAAATTATGTTTAATTAACGCCTAAAAGCGTTCATATTTTCGCTTCGCGTTTTATGTAGTACAAAAATTGCAAAAGCGAATCAGCAACGAACGCTGGCGGAGTCGGTGGTAAGGCCCCAGATTGAGATTAACGAAACGGAGATAACTAGTATGGGAGACTTAAACATTGATTGGAACGCTATGCCGAAAATGAATCGAAATTACAAGAGCTAAAACACTCGTGAAAGGAAGGTCAAGCTCAATTACTAGTAGCCCGCATGAAAACATAGTCATTATGCACAAATCTTGAAAGAACAACAAGCATACAACACCGCTATATTTCAATTTTCCAATCAAAAAATTTTCAATGGGGTCAATTTTCTGAACATGCGGTGTAAAACGTTATCACGTCAAAAGGATACATACAAAATACAGAACAAACCCAGTTAATTTATCACGTACAAAGAAAGGCGACGGAAAAAAGATTCGAGGATGAAAAATTCAGCAATCCAGATGAGAAAAGAATGAATAACTTCGTTGTCATTGTTTTTATATTTTGATTGCGTAAAATGTAGAAATTTACCATAAGTTATATAACATGTTTGATGACAGAAGTAGTAGCATGAAATGCTCTAGAATGTAAGGTGGTACCGAGTTCGATCCTCTGTCATGTATGCCGCGAAAAATTAAAAATGACGTATATAGGAATATAATTTTTGATATTTATAAGAATGCTAATTATTTCAATACGATCAACGGTCGAATTGCCAACAAAATTCTCACAAATATCGAGAAAAACAAAATTTTTAGAAATTTTAATGCAATAATAAGGCTGCGTACCAATCGGGTAAATTGCTCTTTTACCTACTTTTTAGCAGTGTACAGGGTAAATTGAAATACTGTACTAAAAAGTTGGGTAAAATATGAGAAAAAAACTAACGACGTTGCTGTTAACATTTTGACGTTTCAGTAATTTTTGTTAAAATTTCCGTGTTGTTCATTGTAAATAATATACATACGTACTCAAAGGTAATAAAATAAATTTTATTTAAGAAAAATATTAAAAAATATTTGATGTTTCCTTTTGCACCTAGCAGCCAGCGATTTTAACGCTCCGAACCATAATTTGTATCCATCAAACCATTTTTACTTCTAGAAAATTGGTACGCCAATTGAGGTAAATGTGTACCAAAAATTGAAATTTACTGTACTAAATTATTTACCCGACTGCGACTTGATGCGCAACCTTAATGATGTGATAGCTGATGTAGTAAGGTTATGAACTGGAGTAGTCAAGGTACGGAGTTCGATTCGAAGCAGCAACTCACGCAAAAGTTTGTTTTTAGATAAAAAATATACGAATTGGCGATAATCCGAGAAAGATCGGCGGGATTCGGATCGCCACTCGGCATTCGTTATTTACTCGCGAAATAATTTTTACAGTCGTTGCCGAAACAGAATATTGCATTTTGTAATTTCTCAAACAATTATCGGGGTTAAAAAATAATTTGTCATGATCTAGATACGAACTGGAGACCTTCTGCGCTCTAGTCTACTGCGCTAACAACTAAACCGTCCAGATAGTTAAACAGAATGCAGATAAATTTTTCGTTGCTTATTTGCAATTACATACGTCGATTTTCGAAATATATTGAGCTTCGATTTCGACGATTGATACCTCTATCAATAGGCGTTGAGACCTGTAATTGTCATACAAACGGCCATTTGGATCGGTCGAATATTTCTACACGTTTCGTGTAAATCAACTGAACTATAGCCCACAAATTCAGAGCCACAAAATTCGAAAATCTTCAAATGTGATCCGATTTCGATCATTGATACCTCTATCAATGGGCGTTGAGACCTGCAAATGTCATATTTGGATCGGACAAATATTTCTGCACGTTTCGTGTAAATCAACTGAGCTATAGCCCAACTGAGCCCACAAATTCAGAGCCACAAAATTCGAAAATCTGCAAATGTGCTCCGATTTCGATGATTGATACCTCTATCAATAGGCGTTGAGACCTGTAATTGTCATACAAATGGCCATTTGGATCGGTCGAATATTTCTGCACGTTTCGTGTAAATCAACTGAACTATAGCCCACAAATTCAGAGCCACAAAATTCGAAAATCTGCAAATGTGAGCCGATTTCGATGATTGATACCTCTATCAATAGGCGTTGAGACCTGAACCTGTCATACAAACGGCCATTTGAATCGATCGAATATTTCTGCACGTTTCGTGTAAATCAACTGAACTATAGCCCACAAATTCAGAGCCACAAAATTCGAAAATCTGCAAATGTGATCCGATTTCGATAATTGGTACCTCTATCAATAGGTGTTGAGACCTGTAATTGTCATACAAACGGCCATTTGGATCGGTCAAATATTTCTACACGTTTCGTGGAAAATTCAATTTTTTTGAAAAGCAACTGAACTATAGCCCACAAATTCAGATCCACAAAATTCGAAAATCTGCAAATGTGCTCCGATTTCGATTATTGATACCTCTATCAATGGGCGTTGAGACCTGAAAATGTCATATTTGGATCGGTCGAATATTTCTGCACGTTTCGTGTAAATCAACTGAACTATAGCCTACAAATTCAGAGCCACAAAATTCGAAAATCTGCAAATGTGATCCGATTTCGATAATTGATACCTCTATCAATAGGCGTTGAGACCTGTAATTGTCATACAAACGGTCATTTGAATCGGTCGAATATTTCTGCACGTTTCGTGTAAATCAACTGAACTATAGCCCACAAATTCAGAGCCACAAAATTCGAAAATCTGCAAATGTGATCCGATTTCGATAATTGATTCCTCTATCAATAGGCGTTGAGACCTGTAATTGTCATACAAACGGCCATTTGGATCGGTCAAATATTTCTACACGTTTCGTGCAAAATTCAATTTTTTTGAAAATCAACTGAACTATAGCCCACAAATTCAGAGCCAGAAAATTCGAAAATCTTCAAATGTGATCCGATTTCGATAATTGATTCCTCTATCAATAGGCGTTGAGACCTGTAATTGTCATACAAACGGCCATTTGGATCGGTCGAATATTTCTACACGTTTCGAGTAAATCAACTGAACTATAGCCCACAAATTCAGAGCCACAAAAATCGAAAATCTGCAAATGTTCTCCGATTTCGATGATTGATACCTCTATCAATAGGCGTTGAGACCTGTAATTGTCATACAAACGGCCATTTGGATCGGTCAAATATTTCTACACGTTTCGAGGAAAATTCAATTTTTTTGAAAATCAACTGAACTATAGCCCACAAATTCAGAGCCAGAAAATTCGAAAATCTGCAAATGTGCTCCGATTTCGATGATTGATACCTCTATCAATAGGTGTTGAGACCTGTAATTGTCATACAAACGGCCATTTGGATCGGTCGAATATTTCTACACGTTTCGAGGAAAATTCAATTTTTTTTGAAAATCAACTGAACTATAGCCCACAAATCCAGAGCCACAAAATTCGAAAATCTTCAAATGTGATCCGATTTCGATAATTGATTCCTCTATCAATAGGCGTTGAGACCTGTAATTGTCATACAAACGGCCATTTGGATCGGTCGAATATTTCTACACGTTTCGAGTAAATCAACTGAACTATAGCCCACAAATTCAGAGCCACAAAAACCGAAAATCTGCAAATGTTCTCCGATTTCGATGATTGATACCTCTATCAATAGGCGTTGAGACCTGTAATTGTCATACAAACGGCCATTTGGATCGGTCAAATATTTCTACACGTTTCGTGCAAAATTCAATTTTTTTGAAAATCAACTGAACTATAGCCCACAAATTCAGAGCCAGAAAATTCGAAAATCTGCAAATGTGCTCCGATTTCGATGATTGATACCTCTATCAATAGGCGTTGAGACCTGTAATTGTCATACAAACGGCCATTTGGATCGGTCGAATATTTCTACACGTTTCGTGTAAATCAACTGAACTATAGCCCACAAATTCAGAGCCACAAAAATCGAAAATCTGCAAATGTGAGCCGATTTCGATGATTGATACCTCTATCAATAGGCGTTGAGACCTGTAACTGTCATACAAACGGCCATTTGAATCGGTCGAATATTTCTGCACGTTTCGTGTAAATCAACTGAACTATAGCCCACAAATTCAGAGCCACAAAATTCGAAAATCTGCAAATGTGCTCCGATTTCGATGATTGATACCTCTATCAATAGGTGTTGAGACCTGTAATTGTCATACAAACGGCCATTTGAATCGGTCAAATATTTCTACACGTTTCGTGGAAAATTTAATTTTTTTGAAAATCAACTGAACTATAGCCCACAAATTCAGAGCCACAAAATTCGAAAATCTTCAAATGTGCTCCGATTTCGATGATTGATACCTCTATCAATAGGCGTTGAGACCTGTAATTGTCATACAAACGGCCATTTGGATCGGTCGAATATTTCTACACGTTTCGAGTAAATCAACTGAACTATAGCCCACAAATTCAGAGCCAGAAAATTCGAAAATCTGCAAATGTGCTCCGATTTCGATGATTGATACCTCTATCAATAGGCGTTGAGACCTGTAATTGTCATACAAACGGCCATTTGGATCGGTCGAATATTTCTACACGTTTCGAGTAAATCAACTGAACTATAGCCCACAAATTCAGAGCCACAAAAATCGAAAATCTGCAAATGTGAGCCGATTTCGATGATTGATACCTCTATCAATAGGCGTTGAGACCTGTAACTGTCATACAAACGGCCATTTGAATCGGTCGAATATTTCTGCACGTTTCGTGTAAATCAACTGAACTATAGCCCACAAATTCAGAGCCACAAAATTCGAAAATCTGCAAATGTGCTCCGATTTCGATGATTGATACCTCTATCAATAGGCGTTGAGATCTGTAATTGTCATACAAACGGCCATTTGGATCGGTCGAATATTTCTACACGTTTCGTGGAAAATTTAATTTTTTTGAAAAGCAACTGAACTATAGCCCACAAATTCAGAGCCACAAAATTCGAAAATCTGCAAATGTGCTCCGATTTCGATGATTGATACCTCTATCAATAGGCGTTGAGACCTGTAATTGTCATACAAACGGCCATTTGGATCGGTCAAATATTTCTACACGTTTCGTGGAAAATTCAATTTTTTTGAAAATCAACTGAACTATAGCCCACAAATTCAGAGCCACAAAAATCGAAAATCTGCAAATGTGCTCCGATTTCGATGATTGATACCTCTATCAATAGGCGTTGAGACCTGTAATTGTCATACAAACGGCCATTTGGATCGGTCAAATATTTCTACACGTTTCGTGGAAAATTCAATTTTTTTGAAAATCAACTGAACTATAGCCCACAAATTCAGAGCCACAAAATTCGAAAATCTGCAAATGTGCTCCGATTTCGATGATTGATACCTCTATCAATAGGCGTTGAGACCTGTAATTGTCATACAAACGGCCATTTGGATCGGTCGAATATTTCTACACGTTTCGAGTAAATCAACTGAACTATAGCCCACAAATTCAGAGCCACAAAAATCGAAAATCTGCAAATGTGCTCCGATTTCGATGATTGATACCTCTATCAATAGGCGTTGAGACCTGTAATTGTCATACAAACGGCCATTTGGATCGGTCGAATATTTCTACACGTTTCGAGTAAATCAACTGAACTATAGCCCACAAATTCAGAGCCACAAAAATCGAAAATCTGCAAATGTGCTCCGATTTCGATGATTGATACCTCTATCAATAGGCGTTGAGACCTGTAATTGTCATACAAACGGCCATTTGGATCGGTCGAATATTTCTACACGTTTCGAGTAAATCAACTGAACTATAGCCCACAAATTCAGAGCCACAAAAATCGAAAATCTGCAAATGTGCTCCGATTTCGATGATTGATACCTCTATCAATAGGTGTTGAGACCTGTAATTGTCATACAAACGGCCATTTGAATCGGTCAAATATTTCTACACGTTTCGTGGAAAATTTTATTTTTTTGAAAATCAACTGAACTATAGCCCACAAATTCAGAGCCACAAAATTCGAAAATCTGCAAATGTGCTCCGATTTCGATGATTGATACCTCTATCAATAGGCGTTGAGATCTGTAATTGTCATACAAACGGCCATTTGGATCGGTCGAATATTTCTACACGTTTCGTGGAAAATTTAATTTTTTTGAAAAGCAACTGAACTATAGCCCACAAATTCAGAGCCACAAAATTCGAAAATCTGCAAATGTGCTCCGATTTCGATAATTGATACCTCTATCAATAGGCGTTGAGACCTGTAATTGTCATACAAACGGCCATTTGGATCGGTCGAATATTTCTACACGTTTCGAGTAAATCAACTGAACTATAGCCCACAAATTCAGAGCCACAAAAATCGAAAATCTGCAAATGTGCTCCGATTTCGATGATTGATACCTCTATCAATAGGCGTTGAGACCTGTAATTGTCATACAAACGGCCATTTGGATCGGTCGAATATTTCTACACGTTTCGAGTAAATCAACTGAACTATAGCCCACAAATTCAGAGCCACAAAAATCGAAAATCTGCAAATGTGCTCCGATTTCGATGATTGATACCTCTATCAATAGGCGTTGAGACCTGTAATTGTCATACAAACGGCCATTTGGATCGGTCAAATATTTCTACACGTTTCGTGGAAAATTCAATTTTTTTGAAAATCAACTGAACTATAGCCCACAAATTCAGAGCCACAAAATTCGAAAATCTGCAAATGTGCTCCGATTTCGATGATTGATACCTCTATCAATAGGCGTTGAGACCTGTAATTGTCATACAAACGGCCATTTGGATCGGTCGAATATTTCTACACGTTTCGAGTAAATCAACTGAACTATAGCCCACAAATTCAGAGCCACAAAAATCGAAAATCTGCAAATGTGCTCCGATTTCGATGATTGATACCTCTATCAATAGGCGTTGAGACCTGTAATTGTCATACAAACGGCCATTTGGATCGGTCAAATATTTCTACACGTTTCGTGGAAAATTTAATTTTTTTGAAAATCAACTGAACTATAGCCCACAATTCAGAGCCACAAAATTCGAAAATCTGCAAATGTGCTCCGATTTCGATGATTGATACCTCTATCAATAGGCGTTGAGACCTGTAATTGTCATACAAACGGCCATTTGGATCGGTCAAATATTTCTACACGTTTCGTGAAAAATTTAATTTTTTTGAAAATCAACTGAGCTATAGCCCACAAATTCAGAGCTACAAAATTCGAAAATCTGCAAATGTGCTCCGATTTCGATGATTGATACCTCTATCAATAGGCGTTGAGACCTGTAATTGTCATACAAACGGCCATTTGGATCGGTCGAATATTTCTACACGTTTCGTGAAAAATTTAATTTTTTTAAAAATCAACTGAGCTATAGCCCACAAATTCAGAGCCACAAAATTCGAAAATCTGCAAATGTGCTCCGATTTCGATGATTGATACCTCTATCAATAGGCGTTGAGACCTGTAATTGTCATACAAACGGCCATTTGGATCGGTCGAATATTTCTACACGTTTCGTGAAAAATTTAATTTTTTTGAAAATCAACTGAGCTATAGCCCACAAATTCAGAGCTACAAAATTCGAAAATCTGCAAATGTGCTCCGATTTCGATGATTGATACCTCTATCAATAGGCGTTGAGACCTGTAATTGTCATACAAACGGCCATTTGGATCGGTCGAATATTTCTACACGTTTCGTGAAAAATTTAATTTTTTTAAAAATCAACTGAGCTATAGCCCACAAATTCAGAGCCACAAAATTCGAAAATCTGCAAATGTGCTCCGATTTCGATGATTGATACCTCTATCAATAGGTGTTGAGACCTGTAATTGTCATACAAACGGCCATTTGGATCGGTCAAATATTTCTACACGTTTCGTGGAAAATTCAATTTTTTTGAAAATCAACTGAACTATAGCCCACAAATTCAGAGCCACAAAAATCGAAAATCTGCAAATGTGAGCCGATTTCGATGATTGATACCTCTATCAATAGGCGTTGAGACCTGTAATTGTCATACAAACGGCCATTTGGATCGGTCAAATATTTCTACACGTTTCGTGGAAAATTCAATTTTTTTGAAAATCAACTGAACTATAGCCCACAAATTCAGAGCCACAAAATTCGAAAATCTGCAAATGTGCTCCGATTTCGATGATTGATACCTCTATCAATAGGCGTTGAGACCTGTAATTGTCATACAAACGGCCATTTGGATCGGTCGAATATTTCTACACGTTTCGTGAAAAATTTAATTTTTTTGAAAATCAACTGAGCTATAGCCCACAAATTCAGAGCTACAAAATTCGAAAATCTGCAAATGTGAGCCGATTTCGATGATTGATACCTCTATCAATAGGCGTTGAGACCTGTAATTGTCATACAAACGGCCATTTGGATCGGTCGAATATTTCTACACGTTTCGTGAAAAATTTAATTTTTTTGAAAAGCAACTGAGCTATAGCCCACAAATTCAGAGCCACAAAATTCGAAAATCTGCAAATGTGCTCCGATTTCGATGATTGATACCTCTATCAATAGGTGTTGAGACCTGTAATTGTCATACAAACGGCCATTTGGATCGGTCGAATATTTCTACACGTTTCGTGAAAAATTTAATTTTTTTGAAAATCAACTGAACTATAGCCCACAAATTCAGAGCTAGAAAATTCGAAAATCTGCAAATGTGCACCGATTTCGATGATTGATACCTCTATCAATAGGCGTTGAGACCTGTAATTGTCATACAAACGGCCATTTGGATCGGTCGAATATTTCTACACGTTTCGTGGAAAATTTAATTTTTTTGAAAATCAACTGAGCTATAGCCCACAAATTCAGAGCCAGAAAATTCGAAAATCTGCAAATATGCTCCGATTTCGATGATTGATACCTCTATCAATAGGTGTTGAGACCTGTAATTGTCATACAAACGGCCATTTGGATCGGTCGAATATTTCTACACGTTTCGTGAAAAATTTAATTTTTTTGAAAATCAACTGAACTATAGCCCACAAATTCAGAGCTAGAAAATTCGAAAATCTGCAAATGTGCTCCGATTTCGATGATTGATACCTCTATCAATAGGCGTTGAGACCTGTAATTGTCATACAAACGGCCATTTGGATCGGTCGAATATTTCTACACGTTTCGTGAAAAATTTAATTTTTTGAAAATCAACTGAACTATAGCCCACAAATTCAGAGCTATAAAATTCGAAAATCTGCAAATGTGCACCGATTTCGATGATTGATACCTCTATCAATAGGCGTTGAGACTTGTAATTGTCATACAAACGGCCATTTGGCTTGTTTTGCAAGTTTTCTTTAATTATTGACTTGATATAATAGATTATAAATACACAAGTTAGTTCCCACACGATATATTAGGCCACTAATTGTCACTAAACACAGATCAATAGTTAAGCAATTTTTCAAAATATTTTATTTTAATTTCTTACTATTTTTCACTTATTCATCGTAATGAAACCATCCCCGTTTTGTAAAATCGCGTTTTAAAATATCACGTTTCTAATGGGACCCGATTAATTGTTAGTCTGTCACTTGCTAGTCGTGACTCATATAAAGTTAATGGAAGGGGAATGGATATCTAAATTTAGGAAGACACGTAGCATAATTTGAGTACTCATTGATTTTGCAACATACATATAAAGAAATTTACGTTTTAATTGTGCCGACGATTCATACTGACCATATGACGATTTACCAGCTTCAGAGTGAGAAAATATGTAAACGTCAAGTCTTTCGCTTTTAACGGCGTTGTAAATTTATAATCTCGCAACAAGTGACATAACATCACTTTCATCGAAATCATAGCATATTTCATAGCTATGCAATTTCGAGGCCCATAACTAAATGGTATAAACGAAGCTGGATGTTGTTTAATAATTTTTTCGGGCAAAAAATTATCCGGATTAAATAGGTCAGCATCTTGACCCCAAATCGAGCGGTCGCGATGGAGATTATAAGATACCACAACAATTTGAGTGCCCTTGGGTATTGTACAATTTGAAATTTGTATATCGCCCGTTGATTCCCGCGGAAGAAAAGGTACGATCGGATATAAACGTAGTGTCTCTTTAATCACCATTTCAGTGTAAACTAATTTCGAAATCATATCGTAATCAATAAAATCAGCTCCATCTGTAACATCCATAATTTCACGATAAACACGTTCTTGAATATCCGGATACATAGCCAAAGCTAAAACTGTATTAGAAAGAGTTTCTGACGTTGTTTCTGAGCCAGCAAATAAAATGGTATCCACTTGTTCTCGAATATATAAATCACTCAAATTATTATCCTCAGCCATATGTAAAATTTGTGTTAAAAAAATATTCGGTTTCGTACTGTCACCCACATCAAAAATTGCGAACTTTTCTTCGGCCGACATGTTGTGGTACTCCTGCTTTTTGTGTTGCACAATATCATCGGATAAACCATAAAAATGTCCTAACAATTTTTTAAGACGTTTCGAATTTTCGGTAAATTCGTAAATAAAATCAGGATAAAACCATATATTAAAAGAACGTTGCGACATTAATTTGGCTCCTTCTGTAATGGCCTCTCGGAAATCAAAATTTTTATACTCTTGTAGATGTAATTCGTATCCAAGTGTTGTAACTAATAATATAAAATAGGAATGTGTTAGTTTTGTTTACCTTCAATACTAGTAAATAATAAAAATACTTACGACACGACATTGACAGCGAACATAATAAAATCTCATCGAGGCAATTAAATAAATCTCCATGCAGCTCTTTTCGCAAATTTCTCACCAATTTAGCGCTGCTTTCGTTAAAAATCGGCATAAACGATTGCAATATTTTAAAATTAAACGTTGGATTCAATAACCGCCTGGAAAACCGCCATTGATCGACTGGCGCCGTTGCCAGTCCTGCCTTATTTTCAAAAAAACGATATGAATAGTGTTTTTTTAGACCGTTTGGTGATCTCATCACGGCACTAATATCCTTTGGATTCGATATGAGTATGGTGGGAAATGGGCCAGGCCAAAGTAGGAGCGGTTCATCACTATGCTGCAACGCCAATGTATCAAATAACTCCAAAACTGGAAATATATATCGAGAATAACATTAATAATATTTGGAATGAATTAAAAATCAAATTTTTAAATATTCAAACATAATTGGTTTTCGTTCCATTCCACTCAAATTTTTTCGTCTCACGTTAAGATTTTAAAGCATAATAGTAAAATAAATATTAATTGATAGTTTCTTTGGACACAATTTACAGTACATGTACATTTATACTGAATAAACACTAAGCGGTCAAATTTCAATTTCGAAATTCCTTGTGCCGCTCTCACAGATGTCCCCCTGAAATGATATATGGTATCTGACTGAAAACCTCAACGTAAATGTATTGAAAAACAGCCAATTTCGAAATTTCTTGTGCCGCTCGGCATATTTGGCCGCGGTTTAGGCCGCAGTAGGATTCTAAGATTTCTATATGGTTCCTAATTTATTACACCAAAAATTGAACTAAACTCGGAATCTCTGGTTTAATTTTGTGAATTAAAGTCGGATATTCCAAACAAATTTTACGAGTTTATTTCTTGCGACCTTATCTTGCACGCTATGCTATAAGATTATTTTTAGACACAATAGCAAAACGAGTAATCATAAAATTCATAAAAGACTCTTTTAAAAAACAACTTCATCTATTAACGTTATTATTTAAAATTTATAGTTAGTTTGGAAATTAAATTTTATTTATTTAGCTCATATATGGATTGTAATCAACCTTGATTGTAAATACATTATATAATTTTGGACTTATGTACATAATAATAGATAAATTCCATTAAATAAATATTAATAAGCTTACTTCGGATATTTTTTCCTAATAATAGATGCCCATGTCCAATTGGCAGCGGTAGTCCTGGTATACTTTTAACATTTTTGAAGCGTTCAAAATAGATTCGAAGCTTCCATCGAAGGAACAACCAAACTAATGTGTACACAATGATTACACCACAAATAAATTTGAAAAACGCGTTAATATTAAACATCGTGAACTCAATATTATAATTAATGAGCATAACCAAACAGTTATAGAAACTGAATGAAAATGTGAAATCTAAAAATATTTAACTCCGCAAATAGAATAGCGATAATGACATTTAAGAGGAATAATTTAGAATTGTGAAACTGAATTTAACCAACGGAATTGAGCAATTAATAATTTTTGAGTGGTGGTAATTGTAAATGCAAATATGTATTTCAAATTATGTCGGCACAACTACATGGTCTGAAAAGTTTTCTGTATTGATAAAAAAACGGACTTCGCTCTAGTGAGCGTTTGTCATATATGGATATTTTGTTTTTGTTAATAGACAAAGCGATCGCCTGATACTGCACAAGAGTTTCTAAAAAAGCTGCGTTAAATATTTGAAGAGCATTTCTTATTAATGGAAACTTTGCATTATTCGCATGACTCTTAAATAGGTAATTATCTAGGATGTACAACTTTTGTCCTTTTAGGAGTTTCTGTTTGAAACTTGACTCAAGTTCAACATTGCAACAATGTTTTGATTACTATTTGTTAAAGTCTTAAAAGATTTAACAAATGCGAAGTCAAAACTAAGGGAAGGTAATTTCACTAGAACCATTAATTCAAATAAGCCATAAGCCAATTGCAATAAATACTTCTAACAGAAATATATTCAGGTCGCGTCCAGAGAGAATAAGGAACTTAAGTGCTGGAATTATGGAAGGAATAATCACTGTTATAAGAACTGAACAATTCAGCATTGTCGCTTACTTTGTTATGTGTGCGGTGCACATGGCGTGTTATGTCCACATTGTATAAATTGCCAAATAAACCCAGAAAACCTGCAGAAGGGGGTAAGAAAACTAAACATTTGTGATTAACATTTCAAATCACATACTCCAAATTGGGCCCACCAACAAAATCCACAGAACTATAATATATAATGGGAGGAAGTGGAATAACCCGTTTGTATGACAATTACAGGTCTCAACGCCTATTGATAGAGGTATCAATCATCGAAATCGGAGCACATTTGCAGATTTTCGAATTTTCTGGCTCTGAATTTGTGGGCTATAGCTCAGTTGATTTTCAAAAAAATTAAATTTTTCACGAAACGTGTAGAAATATTCGACCGATCCAAATGGCCATTTGTATGACAATTACAGGTCTCAACGCCTATTGATAGAGGTATCAATCATCGAAATCGGAGCACATTTGCAGATTTTCGAATTTTCTGGCTCTGAATTTGTGGGCTATAGCTCAGTTGATTTTCAAAAAAATTAAATTTTCCACGAAACGTGTAGAAATATTCGACCGATCCAAATGGCCGTTTGTATGACAATTACAGGTCTCAACGCCTATTGATAGAGGTATCAATCATCGAAATCGGAGCACATTTGCAGATTTTCGAATTTTCTGGCTCTGAATTTGTGGGCTATAGCTCAGTTGATTTTCAAAAAAATTAAATTTTCCACGAAACGTGTAGAAATATTCGACCGATCCAAATGGCCGTTTGTATGACAATTACAGGTCTCAACGCCTATTGATAGAGGTATCAATCATCGAAATCGGAGCACATTTGCAGATTTTCGAATTTTCTGGCTCTGAATTTGTGGGCTATAGCTCAGTTGATTTTCAAAAAAATTAAATTTTCCACGAAACGTGTAGAAATATTCGACCGATCCAAATGGCCGTTTGTATGACAATTACAGGTCTCAACGCCTATTGATAGAGGTATCAATCATCGAAATCGGAGCACATTTGCAGATTTTCGAATTTTCTGGCTCTGAATTTGTGGGCTATAGCTCAGTTGATTTTCAAAAAAATTAAATTTTCCACGAAACGTGTAAAAATATTCGACCGATCTAAATGGCCGTTTGTATGACAATTACAGGTCTCAACGCCTATTGATAGAGGTATCAATCATCGAAATCGGAGCACATTTGCAGATTTTCGAATTTTCTGGCTCTGAATTTGTGGGCTATAGCTCAGTTGATTTTCAAAAAAATTAAATTTTCCACGAAACGTGTAGAAATATTCGACCGATTCAAATGGCCGTTTGTATGACAATTACAGGTCTCAACGCCTATTGATAGAGGTATCAATCATCGAAATCGGAGCACATTTGCAGATTTTCGAATTTTCTGGCTCTGAATTTGTGGGCTATAGCTCAGTTGATTTTCAAAAAAATTAAATTTTTCACGAAACGTGTAGAAATATTCGACCAATCCAAATGGCCATTTGTATGACAATTACAGGTCTCAACGCCTATTGATAGAGGTATCAATCATCGAAATCGGAGCACATTTGCAGATTTTCGAATTTTCTGGCTCTGAATTTGTGGGCTATAGCTCAGTTGATTTTCAAAAAAATTAAATTTTCCACGAAACGTGTAGAAATATTCGACCGATCCAAATGGCCGTTTGTATGACAATGACAGGTCTCAACGCCTATTGATAGAGGTATCAATCATCGAAATCGAAGCACATTTGTAGCTTTTCGAATTTTCTGGCTCTGAATTTGTGGGCTATAGCTCAGTTGATTTTCAAAAAAATTAAATTTTCCACGAAACGTGTAGAAATATTCGACCGATCCAAATGGCCGTTTGTATGACAATTACAGGTCTCAACGCCTATTGATAGAGGTATCAATCATCGAAATCGGAGCACATTTGCAGATTTTCGAATTTTCTGGCTCTGAATTTGTGGGCTATAGCTCAGTTGATTTTCAAAAAAATTAAATTTTCCACGAAACGTGTAGAAATATTCGACCGATCCAAATGGCCGTTTGTATGACAATTACAGGTCTCAACGCCTATTGATAGAGGTATCAATAATCGAAATCGGAGCACATTTGCAGATTTTCGAATTTTCTGGCTCTGAATTTGTGGGCTATAGCTCAGTTGATTTTCAAAAAAAAATTAAATTTTCCACGAAACGTGTAAAAATATTCGACCGATCTAAATGGCCGTTTGTATGACAATTACAGGTCTCAACGCCTATTGATAGAGGTATCAATCATCGAAATCGGAGCACATTTGCAGATTTTCGAATTTTCTGGCTCTGAATTTGTGGGCTATAGCTCAGTTGATTTTCAAAAAAATTAAATTTTCCACGAAACGTGTAGAAATATTCGACCGATTCAAATGGCCGTTTGTATGACAATTACAGGTCTCAACGCCTATTGATAGAGGTATCAATCATCGAAATCGGAGCACATTTGCAGATTTTCGAATTTTCTGGCTCTGAATTTGTGGGCTATAGCTCAGTTGATTTTCAAAAAAATTAAATTTTTCACGAAACGTGTAGAAATATTCGACCAATCCAAATGGCCATTTGTATGACAATTACAGGTCTCAACGCCTATTGATAGAGGTATCAATCATCGAAATCGGAGCACATTTGCAGATTTTCGAATTTTCTGGCTCTGAATTTGTGGGCTATAGCTCAGTTGATTTTCAAAAAAATTAAATTTTTCACGAAACGTGTAGAAATATTCGACCAATCCAAATGGCCATTTGTATGACAATTACAGGTCTCAACGCCTATTGATAGAGGTATCAATCATCGAAATCGGAGCACATTTGCAGATTTTCGAATTTTCTGGCTCTGAATTTGTGGGCTATAGCTCAGTTGATTTTCAAAAAAATTAAATTTTCCACGAAACGTGTAGAAATATTCGACCGATCCAAATGGCCGTTTGTATGACAATGACAGGTCTCAACGCCTATTGATAGAGGTATCAATCATCGAAATCGAAGCACATTTGTAGCTTTTCGAATTTTCTGGCTCTGAATTTGTGGGCTATAGCTCAGTTGATTTTCAAAAAAATTAAATTTTTCACGAAACGTGTAGAAATATTCGACCGATCCAAATGGCCGTTTGTATGACAATTACAGGTCTCAACGCCTATTGATAGAGGTATCAATCATCGAAATCGGAGCACATTTGCAGATTTTCGAATTTTCTGGCTCTGAATTTGTGGGCTATAGCTCAGTTGATTTTCAAAAAAATTAAATTTTCCACGAAACGTGTAGAAATATTCGACCGATCCAAATGGCCGTTTGTATGACAATTACAGGTCTCAACGCCTATTGATAGAGGTATCAATCATCGAAATCGGAGCACATTTGCAGATTTTCGAATTTTCTGGCTCTGAATTTGTGGGCTATAGCTCAGTTGATTTTCAAAAAAAAATTAAATTTTCCACGAAACGTGTAGAAATATTCGACCGATCTAAATGGCCGTTTGTATGACAATTACAGGTCTCAACGCCTATTGATAGAGGTATCAATCATCGAAATCGGAGCACATTTGTAGATTTTCGAATTTTCTGGCTCTGAATTTGTGGGCTATAGCTCAGTTGATTTTCAAAAAATTAAATTTTCCACGAAACGTGTAGAAATATTCGACCGATCCAAATGGCCGTTTGTATGACAATTACAGGTCTCAACGCCTATTGATAGAGGTATCAATCATCGAAATCGGAGCACATTTGCAGATTTTCGAATTTTCTGGCTCTGAATTTGTGGGCTATAGCTCAGTTGATTTTCAAAAAAATTAAATTTTCCACGAAACGTGTAGAAATATTCGACCGATCCAAATGGCCGTTTGTATGACAATTACAGGTCTCAACGCCTATTGATAGAGGTATCAATCATCGAAATCGGAGCACATTTGCAGATTTTCGAATTTTCTGGCTCTGAATTTGTGGGCTATAGCTCAGTTGATTTTCAAAAAAATTAAATTTTCCACGAAACGTGTAGAAATATTCGACCGATCCAAATGGCCGTTTGTATGACAATTACAGGTCTCAACGCCTATTGATAGAGGTATCAATCATCGAAATCGGAGCACATTTGCAGATTTTCGAATTTTCTGGCTCTGAATTTGTGGGCTATAGCTCAGTTGATTTTCAAAAAAATTAAATTTTCCACGAAACGTGTAGAAATATTCGACCGATTCAAATGGCCGTTTGTATGACAATTACAGGTCTCAACGCCTATTGATAGAGGTATCAATCATCGAAATCGGAGCACATTTGTAGCTTTTCGAATTTTCTGGCTCTGAATTTGTGGGCTATAGCTCAGTTGATTTTCAAAAAAATTAAATTTTCCACGAAACGTGTAGAAATATTCGACCGATTCAAATGGCCGTTTGTATGACAATTACAGGTCTCAACGCCTATTGATAGAGGTATCAATCATCGAAATCGGAGCACATTTGTAGCTTTTCGAATTTTCTGGCTCTGAATTTGTGGGCTATAGCTCAGTTGATTTTCAAAAAAATTAAATTTTCCACGAAACGTGTAGAAATATTCGACCGATCTAAATGGCCGTTTGTATGACAATTACAGGTCTCAACGCCTATTGATAGAGGTATCAATCATCGAAATCGGAGCACATTTGTAGCTTTTCGAATTTTCTGGCTCTGAATTTGTGGGCTATAGCTCAGTTGATTTTCAAAAAAATTAAATTTTCCACGAAACGTGTAGAAATATTCGACCGATTCAAATGGCCGTTTGTATGACAATTACAGGTCTCAACGCCTATTGATAGAGGTATCAATCATCGAAATCGGAGCACATTTGCAGATTTTCGAATTTTCTGGCTCTGAATTTGTGGGCTATAGCTCAGTTGATTTTCAAAAAAATTAAATTTTCCACGAAACGTGTAGAAATATTCGACCGATCCAAATGGCCGTTTGTATGACAATTACAGGTCTCAACGCCTATTGATAGAGGTATCAATCATCGAAATCGGAGCACATTTGTAGATTTTCGAATTTTCTGGCTCTGAATTTGTGGGCTATAGCTCAGTTGATTTTCAAAAAAATTAAATTTTCCACGAAACGTGTAGAAATATTCGACCGATTCAAATGGCCGTTTGTATGACAATTACAGGTCTCAACGCCTATTGATAGAGGTATCAATCATCGAAATCGGAGCACATTTGCAGATTTTCGAATTTTCTGGCTCTGAATTTGTGGGCTATAGCTCAGTTGATTTTCAAAAAAATTAAATTTTCACGAAACGTGTAGAAATATTCGACCGATCTAAATGGCCGTTTGTATGACAATTACAGGTCTCAACGCCTATTGATAGAGGTATCAATCATCGAAATCGGAGCACATTTGCAGATTTTCGAATTTTCTGGCTCTGAATTTGTGGGCTATAGCTCAGTTGATTTTCAAAAAAATTAAATTTTCCACGAAACGTGTAGAAATATTCGACCGATCCAAATGGCCGTTTGTATGACAATTACAGGTCTCAACGCCTATTGATAGAGGTATCAATCATCGAAATCGGAGCACATTTGCAGATTTTCGAATTTTCTGGCTCTGAATTTGTGGGCTATAGCTCAGTTGATTTTCAAAAAAATTAAATTTTCCACGAAACGTGTAGAAATATTCGACCGATCCAAATGGCCGTTTGTATGACAATTACAGGTCTCAACGCCTATTGATAGAGGTATCAATCATCGAAATCGGAGCACATTTGCAGATTTTCGAATTTTCTGGCTCTGAATTTGTGGGCTATAGCTCAGTTGATTTTCAAAAAAATTAAATTTTCCACGAAACGTGTAGAAATATTCGACCGATTCAAATGGCCGTTTGTATGACAATTACAGGTCTCAACGCCTATTGATAGAGGTATCAATCATCGAAATCGGAGCACATTTGCAGATTTTCGAATTTTCTGGCTCTGAATTTGTGGGCTATAGCTCAGTTGATTTTCAAAAAAATTAAATTTTCACGAAACGTGTAGAAATATTCGACCGATCTAAATGGCCGTTTGTATGACAATTACAGGTCTCAACGCCTATTGATAGAGGTATCAATCATCGAAATCGGAGCACATTTGCAGATTTTCGAATTTTCTGGCTCTGAATTTGTGGGCTATAGCTCAGTTGATTTTCAAAAAAATTAAATTTTCCACGAAACGTGTAGAAATATTCGACCGATTCAAATGGCCGTTTGTATGACAATTACAGGTCTCAACGCCTATTGATAGAGGTATCAATCATCGAAATCGGAGCACATTTGCAGATTTTCGAATTTTCTGGCTCTGAATTTGTGGGCTATAGCTCAGTTGATTTTCAAAAAAATTAAATTTTCCACGAAACGTGTAGAAATATTCGACCGATCCAAATGGCCGTTTGTATGACAATTACAGGTCTCAACGCCTATTGATAGAGGTATCAATCATCGAAATCGGAGCACATTTGCAGATTTTCGAATTTTCTGGCTCTGAATTTGTGGGCTATAGCTCAGTTGATTTTCAAAAAAATTAAATTTTCCACGAAACGTGTAGAAATATTCGACCGATTCAAATGGCCGTTTGTATGACAATTACAGGTCTCAACGCCTATTGATAGAGGTATCAATCATCGAAATCGGAGCACATTTGCAGATTTTCGAATTTTCTGGCTCTGAATTTGTGGGCTATAGCTCAGTTGATTTTCAAAAAAATTAAATTTTCCACGAAACGTGTAGAAATATTCGACCGATCCAAATGGCCGTTTGTATGACAATTACAGGTCTCAACGCCTATTGATAGAGGTATCAATCATCGAAATCGGAGCACATTTGCAGATTTTCGAATTTTCTGGCTCTGAATTTGTGGGCTATAGCTCAGTTGATTTTCAAAAAAATTAAATTTTCACGAAACGTGTAGAAATATTCGACCGATCAAAATGGCCGTTTGTATGACAATTACAGGTCTCAACGCCTATTGATAGAGGTATCAATCATCGAAATCGGAGCACATTTGCAGATTTTCGAATTTTCTGGCTCTGAATTTGTGGGCTATAGCTCAGTTGATTTTCAAAAAAATTAAATTTTCCACGAAACGTGTAGAAATATTCGACCGATCCAAATGGCCGTTTGTATGACAATTACAGGTCTCAACGCCTATTGATAGAGGTATCAATCATCGAAATCGGAGCACATTTGCAGATTTTCGAATTTTCTGGCTCTGAATTTGTGGGCTATAGCTCAGTTGATTTTCAAAAAAATTAAATTTTCCACGAAACGTGTAGAAATATTCGACCGATTCAAATGGCCGTTTGTATGACAATTACAGGTCTCAACGCCTATTGATAGAGGTATCAATCATCGAAATCGGAGCACATTTGCAGATTTTCGAATTTTCTGGCTCTGAATTTGTGGGCTATAGCTCAGTTGATTTTCAAAAAATTAAATTTTCCACGAAACGTGTAGAAATATTCGACCGATTCAAATGGCCGTTTGTATGACAATTACAGGTCTCAACGCCTATTGATAGAGGTATCAATCATCGAAATCGGAGCACATTTGCAGATTTTCGAATTTTCTGGCTCTGAATTTGTGGGCTATAGCTCAGTTGATTTTCAAAAAAATTAAATTTTCCACGAAACGTGTAGAAATATTCGACCGATCCAAATGGCCGTTTGTATGACAATTACAGGTCTCAACGCCTATTGATAGAGGTATCAATCATCGAAATCGGAGCACATTTGCAGATTTTCGAATTTTCTGGCTCTGAATTTGTGGGCTATAGCTCAGTTGATTTTCAAAAAAATTAAATTTCCACGAAACGTGTAGAAATATTCGACCGATCTAAATGGCCGTTTGTATGACAATTACAGGTCTCAACGCCTATTGATAGAGGTATCAATCATCGAAATCGGAGCACATTTGCAGATTTTCGAATTTTCTGGCTCTGAATTTGTGGGCTATAGCTCAGTTGATTTTCAAAAAAATTAAATTTTCCACGAAACGTGTAGAAATATTCGACCGATCCAAATGGCCGTTTGTATGACAATTACAGGTCTCAACGCCTATTGATAGAGGTATCAATCATCGAAATCGGAGCACATTTGCAGATTTTCGAATTTTCTGGCTCTGAATTTGTGGGCTATAGCTCAGTTGATTTTCAAAAAAATTAAATTTTCCACGAAACGTGTAGAAATATTCGACCGATCCAAATGGCCGTTTGTATGACAATTACAGGTCTCAACGCCTATTGATAGAGGTATCAATCATCGAAATCGGAGCACATTTGCAGATTTTCGAATTTTCTGGCTCTGAATTTGTGGGCTATAGCTCAGTTGATTTTCAAAAAAATTAAATTTTCCACGAAACGTGTAGAAATATTCGACCGATTCAAATGGCCGTTTGTATGACAATTACAGGTCTCAACGCCTATTGATAGAGGTATCAATCATCGAAATCGGAGCACATTTGCAGATTTTCGAATTTTCTGGCTCTGAATTTGTGGGCTATAGCTCAGTTGATTTTCAAAAAAATTAAATTTTCCACGAAACGTGTAGAAATATTCGACCGATCCAAATGGCCGTTTGTATGACAATTACAGGTCTCAACGCC